>LR755128.1:1574516-1647998 GCA_902729485.2 Mus minutoides
CAAACACTATTGCATATGCCAGCAAGATAATGCTGAAAGGGCCCTGATATAGCTGTCTCATGGGAGGCTATATCAGTGCCTGGCAAACACGGAAGTGGATGCTCACAGTCAGCTATTAGTTGGAACACAGGACTCCCAAGAAAGGAGCTAGAGAAAGTACCCAAGTAGCTGAAGGGGTCTTCAATCCTATAGGTGGAAGAATAACATGAACTAACTAGTTCCCCTTTAGTTCATGTCTCTAGCTGCATATATGGAAGAAGATGGCCTAGTTGGCCATCATTGGGAGGAGAGGCCCCTTAGTCATGCAGACTTTATATGCCCCAGTACAGGGGAATGCCAGGGCCATTATGTGGGAGGGGGTGGGTAGGGGAGCAGGGCGGGGATGGGGGAGGGTATGGGGAAATTTCTGGATAACACTTGGAATGTAAATGAAGAAAATATCTAATAAAGAGAAAAAAAAGAAAAAAAAGAAAGAAAAGTTAAAACATTGTCTTTCTGAACATCAGATTTAGTCATTATAGAGATTAGATTCTCCACCCCCAACCCTTGTACACATCACCCTCATAGCAATTTGTATTACCTCTGCTAGAACACAGAAGCCTCCAGAAGAGCCATCAGCTGTAGCTGGGACCAGCTGTGCTCTGAGATCTTGGCACAGGGACCTGGCAAGGTCGCCCTTTGCTGTCCTGGTGGCTGCTCCAACTACATTTGCTTCTCAGGCCATGTGCTCCATAGGATGCCTACAAACTATGGGCCATTTAGAGACTCGTGACCAGGATGCTAAGAGGACATGAAAACTCAGCGCAAAGAGCAAGAAGTAGGCATTATTGAAGCCTTGTCATTTATTTGCAGTAGTGGGGAGGGCACTGGCACTGTCTATATGGGTCTGAAAGGTGATCTGATATACAGCAGGTGACCCATGGGGCAGAAAGAATCAGAAGTAGAGAGGACAAGTGGACAAGGAGACTTCCCCTCCTTCAGACTGGTTCTGCAGGAATGGACAGCCAGGCAGCTTTCTCTTGTCCCTAGAGGTGACAGCAGAGGTGGGGAAGTCACTTGGCAGGAGCCTGTAGGAAGCTGGTGAGTCAATGATTCTATAAATAATGGTACCTTGGATTGATACATTTGAGGATGGGCTGTGGCAGGTCAACCAACTGGAATAGATACAAATAAATGTTCCCGCATGATGGGCCACAAAATACCTACACAGTGCTGACCACAGGAGTGTCTGCAGCTGCTGAGAAAATCCTGTCCTGAGCACAGTCTGCTTCCCACTTCCAGGATGTCTACCAGGGTCTGGGCTGTGCCTCCCAAGAGCCTTTCCCATGACCCCGAGGTCACCCCCTTAAGCTCAAAGCATTTCCAGGGCACAGGAAGGGCACCATCATCTTCCATGATTAGATCTCTTTAAATGACAGTCGTTCCTGCCCTAAGCCACTCTTGAAGGTTTCCTGGAAGAAGGCACATTTGGAATGCTATTGGATTTTGTTTTAGGCCCTGGGCAACCTCTTCCCACATCAAAGCTTTGATTTGCTTCTTATAAAACAGAGAGAACTTGCTTCAGTGACCAGTGTCCTGCCGTCCTTTCCCACTTTCACAAACAGTGCAGGGGATGAAACCCTGCCCAGATGCTATTGCCCCGCCAAGTCACATGGCAGCCAGTTCTCAGAAATGACTTCGCCTGCCCTGGGTAAGGCAAACTGGCAACACAGCTTCTCTGGGATCAGCAGGAGGATGCTCCTTCCTGACTGCTGTGTGTGGGATAGCTTTAGCTCATCTGTGAGTGTAGCTCACTCTCCACCCTCAGAATGGGGTGGAACGTAGGACTTAGCCCTGTGATATCCCTGGGGGTTGAACTCTTCTAAAGATGCACGTTTCACTGTGATCTGCTTTGAGGAAATGCGGTAAAGACAACATTATAAACGCCCTTTCCTCTGCTTAGCTTTTGGCATTTGTTGCTGGGTCTGAGTAGAGTGGTTGTTGGGTGACAGGCGTTTGCCAGAGTTCAGCCAGGAAGTACTCTTGCTCATACCATTCAGGTTTGGTATCTCTTCTGTCCTCACCCATTTTTCCTTGACACCACTTCCTACAGGTGTCCCAGGTTTCATATGTCTAATGCTGCTTTTGACTAATGAGCTCCTTTCACAGTCATCTATAATTTTATAAACTCCTACAATTAAAAAAATCATTTTCTCACTTTTGCACGGCTTACATTAAAAAGATTTTAAGTTAAATATTTTATATGAGTATATTACTCAAAGCTTATATTAAATGAGCATTAAAAGACTATTTTTAATAAAGTTCATTACATAGGGGCATATTTCAACATTTTCCATTTAATAAGTTACACACTCCATCCCATTTCCTTTAAGCTAGTTGTGCAAGAAAGGATGAATTTGTTGACACATTTTTTTTTTAAAATGACACTCTTGGTTCTGGGACAGAGATATATCTAAGACATAATTAAAACTTAATTAATCATTAGTTTCAAAAGTAAATTGATACTATTTTGTGACCTGATCGTTAGAATCTGTGCTTCAGAAGATTCAGCCGTGTGGGGTTTTATTGCAACACTCAAGCAAGCTAAATGAAAAGACAATACAAGACTCAGTGGCAGTCATACATCCTTCCAAAGGCACACATCAACCATAGGGTTTTTTTCCAATCAATAAAAAGGCAAATCAAGTGATCTCTGCATTCTCTGTCTGTTCCTCCCCCTACTCCTGCCTTTTTCCTCATCTGGTATACTAAAGACATTTCAATGACCTACATAAGGACTTGGATCAGGTGATCCTAACTTATGGAGCTGGTAAAAATAACCTTGAGGTGAATTTGCAGAATTCTCACTCCTCAACTCCTCATTAACTTGGGGATGGCTCAACATAAACTCTTTATGTTTCCCGTCTTTGTCACTTTTTATTGCCGAACTGGTCTACGTTGGTTACAAACAAAACAATACCCAACAAATAATAAAGACAACTTAACAGCTTACAGCAACCAAAATGAACCGAAGTGAGAAACTAATTGGTGGCTGGTCTGGTTGCCATTAGCTGTGCACTTATGCACACACACACACACACACACACACACACACACACACACACACACACACTGGTATACACATAGCTGGGCACAGAGGCCACCCAACTTCAATTTTAAGTGCAATTCTGTCTATCCATTTAGCGGATTTTAATAATACTTTGGAACTGATGCACTTCCCAACTTTCTAAACAGCAAGCTCTGAGCATCTGTTCTGTAAGTGTTGGATCATCCTTCCTTAGCTGGAGAAGAAATGGGTGGTACTGTCATTTATAACAGGAAGAGCAAGGAGAGTGATGTTGTCCTTCAGGGAGCAGATGGTAAGTCAGTCAGGCCCGTGTTAGGAAAGAGGTAAGGAGATCTGGGTAGAGGAATGGAGTATGTAGGGGCAGGGCATGGGTAGAGCCATTTGCTACATCATTGTAGATGACAAGCAGGGTCTAGGAGTGGTTTGAGCTGTGATCTGGTCTAGCATCATAGCTAGGATGCACCAGGAAAGAGGACAGGCCTTGAGCACTTCAGACAGCTAACTCCCACACACCCACACTAGTAAAGGGCATGCCGGAAGCTATGTCCTTGGTATCCCCAATCAATCTGAGGCCAAGCTTCTGTGGCTAACCTAGTCACTATCAACATAGCCTGAACGGTAGCAGGGATCAAACATGGAAGAAACCAGAGGCTGTCTCTCCGAACAAGACACCAGACTAAAGGGTCAGGGTTAGGGTTAAGGTTAGGATTAGGGTTAGGATCTTTAGATGCTCCAAGACTATGGGAGGGTACAGCAGCTTGGGAAGTTCTCAGAGAGGATGGGAAATGAAACATTTGAGCAGCTATAGGTTGGGACAGAAGCTGGCCTGTCCCGGAGGGCTTGTGGCTAGGCTGAGCTGTGGCAGCTGGCAGTCACCTCTTATGTCCCTAATGGAGGTCTGCTCACCCTAGCCCAACATAGTAGCCCCTGGCATTCCAGAGAGAATGGGAAGAGTGTGCAAGTGGGAGAGAACCTCAAAGCAGCTTCTCTAGAGACCACAGTCAGATGCACAACCCAGCTGAGGCCAGTGGCTCCACAAAAGGCTGTGATTGCAGTTCTGTTTGCCTGTGCCTTCTCCCTTACTAAGGCCCCCTAGGAGGTCCCCACTTGGGCAGTGCTACAATAGAACCAGAGTCATCAGACAAACCTCCCCTTCTCAGTCACCCCAGAACACATCATCACTCCTTGGGGTTCAGTGTGAGTCCCCTCTGCACAGAGACCTGGATTCCCCAGTTCTTCCCAGGTCCTCCCACCCTTAGGCACAGCCAAGCACAAGCCAAGCATCCTAAGTTGAGACATCCTGCTCTCAACACACGCCCACGTCCAGAACCATCTACAGGCCTTCAGGCCCCAGCATGCTTTGCTTACCCACACAGCTGTGGCCTGGGGCCTATCTGAGTCTCCAGTCTCAGATGCTGGCCTGCAAGGCCCTGAAAGTCAAATCAGTAGGGACCATTCATAAGCTGCCTTTGCTGAATGACTGGAGTTTTTCATTTTTCTAAGAAGCTGGAACATAAATGGCTGGTTGGCATTTTACAGAGGCGTGGGCGAGTGACTGGATCCCTCACAGGCCTGGCACAGTACAAACAGAAAATTAGAGGTTCCTGAAGGGGCAAGGCATCATTAGTGGAATATAGGAACCAGGCCCTCCCTGCCTGTCTGCCTGTCTGCTTATACATTTACACAGGCACACTCATATATACACACAGACACTCATGAAACACACAGACATACTCACATACATAAACAGATAGATATACTCATTCACATAGCAAGAAACACACATACTGATACACACACACACACATACACACACACACATTCCTGCACAGATACTCATACATATGAATATACATGTATACAGGTACAGAGATATACTTGCTCACATACAGAGGCACACATGACACGTGTATATATTTATAAATACACAGAGAGACATAGCAATGGTTATACAGACACACACATACAGAAACACATACAGAAACACCCATGCAACTTGGTTTATGTACTGTGCTGGCTGGTCTTATGTCAACTTGCTATGAGCTAGAGTTATCTAAAGGGAGGGAGCATCAATTGAGAAGATGCCCACATAAGGCCCTGCATTAGGGAATTTTCTGTTTGATGAGGGAGGGCCCAGCTCATTGTGAGTGGTGCCATTCCTAGGCTTGATGGCCCTGAGTTCTATAAGAAAACAAGCTGAGCAAGTCATGAAAGCAAGCCAGTAAGCAGCACCCCTCCATGGCCTCTGCATCAGCTCCTGCCTCCAGGTTCCTGCCCTGTTTGAGTTCCTGTCCTAGCTTCCTTCAGTGATGAACTACAGTGGGGAAGTGGAAGCCAGATAAACCCTTTCCTCCCCAGCTTGTTTTTGGTCATAGTGTTTTCTCACAGCAATAGAAACTTTAATTAAGGCATGTGCACATACACATGCAGACATGCAGGCATACAGGCATGCATAGACAGTACCATCTAATAAAGTTTTATTTCCAACACTTGGGACAAGCAGAACACACTTTGGAGCAGAAATCTCTTCTTTCTTCTAGAAGTTAGGGAGCAGGAAGAGAATGAGAGAATCGGGATTGTCTAGAACTTGATCCCCACTTACCTTCTAGCAGTGGGTAAACTACAGACACATAAGATCCAGGTAGATCCAGGTATCCAGGAGATATAAGATGGCCTAGAGCATCCTTGATTTCACTAAACAGATCCTAGGACTGAATGGTCCAAAGGACTTGACACAAGATGGAAAGAACATGGCACAGAGTCTCGAGGAATATATCTAGCTTGCACTTGGCCCACTGTCTATGGCTTCTGTTGAAGGTAACAGCCAAACTGGACAGGTTATTGTGGGTCCAGAATCCATTCCTGCTCTGGTCCATTAAGCAGGTAAGGCTGAAGTAACAGGATGACTAAAGAATGCATGCTATTTATATATGCCACTCATCATGCCTGCCATAACTAGAGGCCACACTGAGGAAGAGGGGACAGCAGTGCATTGCTGCCACTAGGGGTAGACCAGGAGGGACCATGGCTGGGCTACACCGAGAAGAGGCTCCTACACAACGGATTCCACACTGAGGAGCAGCTATAGTTAACTAAACACATCATCCAGCAGTGGGAACAACAGAAGCAAGACATGAGATGAAAGGCTTGGCTGAGAGTATGGATGCTGGACACAACACTAGGATGAAGACACATAATGTCTGTATCCAGCGAAGGGGACCAACATCAGGCAGGATCTGGTCCTTGGAGGGATCAGACTCTAGTCCCTGCTGGAACCCAGCAGGCCACAGAACAAGCTCTTTTCTCTGAGTAACCTATGTGAATCTTGACTCTTTTGTCAACTGGGACCTCTTATGGTGAGCATTACAGGTGAGAGGTGGCAGGAATGTGGAGAGTTTAGAGGAAGGCAAGGGACCAGTTGGGGGTCAAGCAGAGCTAGGTGGATTCCAGCAGTGCACAGCTCTGAGCTGACTTGATGTGATGGATCATGGGGTGAGTCCGTGAGGGTCAATGGGTAGAACTAGACAGTAGACGACATGGACTAAGCAGATTCTTCAAGGGCATATAGTGTCTGGAGGGTCCCACAGTGATTGAAACTGCAGGGTACCCGGTGCTGACTTCACCTCCTCAGTGCCTGAGCAGACAGATAATCCAGGCTTGTCTCATGAGGAACATGGACCCCAGGGTATGGGAAAACATTCTACATACAAGGACTTAAACAAACAAACAAACAAACAAACAAACAAACAAAACCACACATCTAACCTCCCTGGTCATTGTCTGTAAGGTCTCTGAGGCTGAGAGAGAAGATGTGAAAGACACCCAAGCCACACAAAGACCAAGCTTGTATAGGTGTTGCAACTCGAAGCAAAGGAATTCGCCCTAACCCATGTTCTCTCAATAAAGTAATCACAAGCTAGTCACAAATCCCTGGAATTGAGGCAACAGTGCCACATGCATGCATACTTTCACACCTACCATACACACACACACACACACACACACACACACACACACACACACTAATAATAATAGAAAAAAACAAAAACAAAAACAAAAACAAAAACCCCTGGCCTGGCCCCTCTTCAATGCGCAGCCTGCCTGAAGCTCTTCAGCAGGGCTTGAAGGTGCTAAACTGAGCCCTGGGCTCCTCATTAAGGTTACTGTTAGCTTCAATAGTCACTTTGCTCAACATTTTTCAGGGAAAGGGCAATTAAAAATCTATTCTGAATGCAGTAAAGGCATACTTTCAGAAAGGAATTGAGCAGACATCCTGAAAATAACATAAAACGCCCAAGTCCCAGAATGGTTAAAGGAAGAGAGATGAAGCATGGTCTGAGATGGACAAGGTCAGCGGGAGCCTTGCGGCTCATGCAGTCATATTGTTCCAGGTGAGGCTCCATGAAAATGGTGAACCAGCAGCTATGTTGTGGTTGTCTGCACCCTAACTGGGACCCTCCAGCCAGGGCCAGTGCCGCTAGGGACATGGTGTCCTCACCTGGACTCTGCTTTCGCTGGCTCTATGGTGCAGCAAACAATGTAAGGAGTAAGAGGGAAGCCAATAAAACAAAGGCCAAAAAATGTGGGCAAAGCTGTGAGATGCTTCTGAGCAGGGTGGAGAGCTGATATCCACACAGAGGGGACTTCACTTCGTAGACTAGACTCCTAGAAGCTCTCTGTTGGCAGTAAGCCACATCAGCCAGTACCTGACTGAATTCACTTTCAGTTGGTAAGACAGTTTACTACCAGTATTTCCTGTCTAAAAGTGTAGATCAAACAAACAATCAAACAAACACCCAACCAAACAAAAAAAGCCCTGATAGACAGTGGGCAGGGTAGAGGTCCTGGGAGAAAATGAAAATCCCTGCACAACCTACAGATGCCCTTCTTCATCAGGTTGTGCTATAGTTTGGATCTGCAGTGTGCCCTGAACATCTCTGTGAAGGCTTAGTCTCCAGCTAAGCTACTTCTTTCCGGAAGCTTTCAGAGGTGGGACATAGCAGATGGTTGCTCTTCAGGTCCCCGGAGATATGGTGGGTATGGTAGGGCCTGAGACCCTCATCTTCCTCTCCATTTTCCTTCCCAGTCATTAGGCAAACTTGGTTATAGCATATGCTCTACCGTATGATTTAATACCTACTCATAGACCCAAACACAAGAGGACCCACTGAAATCTCTGGGGCCCAGAGTCAACACCCATTTCTCTTTCCGACTTGATTATCTGAGTACCATGATGATTAACATGGTAGTACCATTTTAGGGGACAGAATGTTTTGACTCACTCGATCCTGTTGTGGAACCATCATTCCAATAAATCAGGCCTAAAATGACCATTAAAGAGCATGGAAGCGGGGGATCTGGAATCTTAAGAGCTTCTATGATGCAAGCTTTGAATGTTTCTCTTTTAACCTTCTTACTGGCACTAAGGTAGAAGGTGTGACTGTCTATGTCTCACTGATGAAAGAGCTGAGACTCCAGGGTTAAGGCGTTAACAAAGTTAGCTGGGGCAGTGGTGGCATCCATACTCCATCTGCACATTGCCGTAGCTGTTGGGGTCTGTACTACCCAGCACTGGTTACGGTTTAGCACAGCCTGAAATCTAATCAACAAAGAAAGTTCCTGTGTCAGCAGCAGTCCATGGAGGAGAAAGTGAGTGTTAACAAATGCCTGATTACTGTAAACTAGCCCAGAAATGCCAGGCCACTAAATCATACCGAGGCCTAACATTTCCAAAGCAAAGCTCCTCGTGTGCTGGCTCCTGGCAGCTTCCCATGAGGACTTTCTGTAGGTCACAGGTTGCTGCTGGTGGGGTCTGGTGGGAGTGTCAGGGAGAGGCAGAAAGTGGGGAGGCATAGGGTTAGAAGGGATTCACTCAGAGATCCAGTTGAGGGCTGCCAACTATGGGATATTCACTTTCAAAGTGGGTGGATACAACAGAGCTCTTACCTAGTCTATCTGATGTAGGGATCAGGCCCTACTCCATTGAAAAGCACAGGGAGATGGGAAGGGAGCTCAGACAGGGGTGGGGCTGCAAGGGCAAGGGCTCTAGTTTGGGAAACCCACTGCTGCAGTGAGCAGGTAAGATCTTACAGTGGACTATAGGGATTATTCTCCCCTTCAGTGGGCTCTCTTGGCGTGTCCATAATGCCAGCATTGTGATGGAGTTGGGTGTTACAGAAATGACAGAGCAGATCTTGTTCTCTATTAATTCACAGCCCAAAAGACAGGAAGGCGCTATGCATGGTTCTCACATGAGGGCAATGCCAATGAGTTGTTCTCCAAATGGTATTGCAAAGCTACGGCTGGTATAGAGCGATGTTCAAATAGACTTTACATCCCTAATGGATGGTTTTGGCCACAGGCCAATGAGAACGGACAAATGCAGAGGCAGGGCTGTCCCAAACCCAAGGAAAGAAGATGGAGAAGAGTGGACAGATGCAGGAATAGGAAGAATGCATGGTCTGAGGGATGCTGGATGTGGGAATCAGAGGGAGGAAGGTTTCAGAATATTCCAGGGTTCTCTGCTGGGCTATGTGATAGGGACATAGGTAGCTAGAAAGGCATGAAGCTAGGAGGAGAGGTTGAACTATGTCAGAGTTGTAATGGAGATACTTACAGGATCTCCTAGGGAGATGATCCTTCCAGGCTTGTGTGACAAATCTTACAGTTAATAGTGAGGTATGCTAAATAGGAAGACTTGGAAACAACTTCTCTTTTGAGCATGAACAAGGCTCAAAAAATATGCAGAGTAAAAAGAACAAAGATGGGGGTCCCAAATGGATAAGGAAAGTAAGCCTGTCCAGCAGGTTGAGGACCATGAAGCTGGCAACCTATCCAGATATTTACCGAACTGGATAGGCAGCAGAATATCAAATATCTCCTAGAGGAGGGCTTTCTATACATGTCTGGGCAGGAGATCTTCTGGCAGAAGATTGGGAGTATCTTAAACAACACACCATGAACCTCACAGAACAAAGGAGTATGGAGCCCTCCAGCCAGGACAAGCCTGGGCTTAAGGCTTGATTCTGTCAACTCACCCACTGGGAGACCCTCTGTCTCTATGGGTTAAAGTTTCTGAACCTGAGATGATCTATAATAGTATTTGAGAATACAATAGCTTCCTTCTAGCCTACAGGTAAAAGCAGAGAAGAGATAAGCGAGCTTCCTTGGGGACTCTGGATGTCCCTAGGGATCAATAATTGCAGTGGTATACCTCTAGCAGGCATAAGAGCTGGTTCTCAGATGTCCTGCATGATTTGGGGTCAGCCTCCAGAGAGTTGGCCTGATCAGTTTCAGTCCTTACTCCCCAGCAATCTCTTCTTGGTTGCTGGTTATCCACACTTTATTCATGTTTTCCTATTCACTGTTCACTACCATCCTGAGCAGTGAGTATTATCTGCAGATGGGAAATGGGACTGAAGGATGCTGAGTTACTCAGAGAAGCCTGTTCTCATAAGTGGTTGTGTTGTCCTGGGATTTAGACTAAGGTAGTCTAGCACCTAAATCCCCAGTCTTTTGGGTCTCATGGACCACCAGACTCTTAAACCATCTAGGGATGCATTAATAGGTCATCAGCATCAAGTTTTGCAAGGTAACAATCCTGGACTAATTAGACAACTAGCCATCTTAATAAGAGAAAGAACACGTGCACACTCAGACTTGCACATGCAAGCAGCAAGTTGGCTTGTTTCCCCTCTTCCACCAACTTGACACACATAGGCATACATTCAATGTCAATGATGCAAAGACGTGTGAACTCTGTGTCATGATTGTGGTAGTAGCACCCAATATCTGGGACTAGTGTACTGCTAGAACATGCTGGTAGATTGGGGGAGGGCCAGATCTGGGTGGACTGGGTGTCAGTCATTCATGGCCAGTGAACCTGGTGCTTTACCTTCCTCAAGACTCTGGACTGCCTAATGTCCTTTTAATTCTCCTTTCTGCTTCAGTTAGCTAGAATCCATTTATGTTGCTTGCAACAAAGAGTCCTGACTGATGGGCCACAGTCAGAACAAAGGCCAGCACTTCAAGTGGAGAGCACTTAGTTTTAAGGAAACTGCTGGGCCTGCATTTTTCTCCTTTGGCTGCAGAACCATCTGAGTCGGGTCAGGTTCTGCAGTTTGGGGCAGTCCTAGTCTGCCTCCCAGGACCAAGGGCAAAGCATTGTCCATACCAAGTAAAGCACTGCAGTGTCTGCATGCCTATGGCAGAGCTTCAGCTGGTCACTGCAACCCTAGGTATTCCCCTCCGAGCCCCGCCTCCTGCCCTATCCTTTATCTGAGGGGGTTTCCATTCTTTGTGGGGCAGTCAGCACAAACACATTTTTCATCAGTACTCACAGTCCTCTCCATACCCACTGCCTCTGCCCCTGATGTTCTCTCTAGCTCTTGAGGTATTCCAGTCTTCCCCTCTGTACAAATTCTTTGCTTTAAATTGTTTTTATTCCAATAAAATACCAGTCACCTCATCTATCCAGTCTTCCCAAGCTCTCCATGAAAGAGACCGGAGGCTCTGCCTATCCACCGGAGGCTCTGCCCATCCACCGGAGGCTCTGCCCATCCACCGGAGGCTCTGCCCATCCACCGGAGGCTCTGCCTATCCACCGGAGGCTCTGCCCATCCATTTGAGATCCACTTTGCCTTCTGTCTTGGTGGGATGGAGAACAAGCCATCTCTGTCTTCTGCAGGAGGATCCTTCAAAGACAATTAAGTCCCTCCTCAGCCTGTTTCTTTCGAAATGAAATTATCCCTAATCCTTTATCCTGTCCTCAAGAGTTCTATTTTCCAGTCCTTTTATGGAGTGGACTCCATCTGAGAACAACACAGCTAGGAGTGCTGAGGAGTCAGGCATGAGGTTTACAGTCATCTTCAAGAAGAGCAGTCTCTCCTCACACCGTTTGTTGAGTGAAATGATCTTACTTTTGAGCAAAGCCAGCCTCAGCTTACCATCTTTTAGCCTGATCCTACCACACCGTGTCATAGCAGAGCACTTTGTCCTACTGAACACACGAGGGGGGAGATCAGCTCCAGGGGAGGATGGATAGCTAGGAACAAAATAAGGGCCTCCAATATCAAGCTCAACACTGAATTTTGTGGAAAGAAATGCAAGACATAAACAGGGAATTGAGGAAGAGGAACACATGACATTTTGGGGTAAAACTACCTAGCCAGGAAGCCGGGGTTTTCACCCCGGTGTCACTAGTCGCTCTGGTGTCTTAAATAAAAGTGGGGAGCCATGCCATTCTTCCTCTGTCCCTTCCTGGGTCTAGATCTAGAGAAGGACAGAAAGATGGACATTCCTTCATGTGTGAGTGGATTCTTTTAAGTGTCTTGCCAAGGCAAATGGGTAAAGGTCAGAAGATAACCTCAGGTATTGGTCCTCGCCTTGTACCTTGGTGTGAGGCAGAGTCTTTTTGCTGTTTACAGTTACATACACCAGGCTATCTGGCCAGGGAGCATCCAGAGATTCTTGAGGGGTCTTCTTTCAAGTTGTTGCAGATGTACTGTGATTACAGACATGTGATATCTCCCATGTTGCTGTAGACGTACTGTGATTACAGACATGTGATATCCAGTCCAGATCATATGGGTTCTGGAGACTTAAACTTGCCATTTGTGTTCGTGTGGTAAGTGCTTTATGCACTGGTCAATTCTCCAGCTATAGTTCTTAATTCATGCCATCCCAGTTCAGAATAGCAGAGAGGATAATATCCCAGCAACTGTGGTGATGGGATGGAAGTAACAAACTCTTTGCCCTAGAGAAATATGGTCACACAGCATTGGGGCATTGCTAAAGTAGAACCAGTAGGCCTGGTAACCACCCCTCTACTGCTTCTCCATCCATGGACCCATCTCAGAGAGATGATCTTTACGTGGCCAACCCAATGCCAGCATGACTCTGTAGATGACATGATATCAAGAAGTCACTGTAACCCTTTATTAGCAAGAATCTTACACCTAATGTACCATCCACAAGTCACTTGTCCTGACCTCTTCCTACTCCTACCAGTTTCTTCCACGCATCCTGCACCTCACCTTTCCCCCAAATGAATAGAGAAACTACAGGCGTCTTCCTGAAGGCAAACAAGAAAATTGCCCAAAGATGCAAGTAATCTTCAAATGTCAAAAACATCCAGTGTGTGAATTCACTTTTAAGTAAGAGCATGGGAACTTGGCAAGGTGACAAGCAGTGGTTTTCAACATTTAAAGGTGACTTGGAAACAGACAACCAGTCAGAAGGAGAGAGAAAAGGGTACCTGGGCCAGCCCAAACCTGCCATCTCCCATGACAGGCCCAACACCGGGCATTTTCCCATTTGCGAATGAATACCTGGGTTGCAAGCCACCTGAAGAGAGACAAGTGACCCGCAGGACCTTGTGTGGGCCAGCCTGGCAGGCCTGGAAGGGAACTCTGCACAGCACTGACATTTGACCCCCTGCCTTGGCTTGATGCTAGCACCTTCTTCCTTCTTTCCCTCTGATGAATGCAGGATGATTCACATTTTAAAGGAACTGGGAAATGCTTTTTGTCCAGGCCCAGGTGTTTGGGAAACTTTCCAAGATGCATCTTGTCTACAGTGTTATTCAGTATCCCTGATTCTTACAGCTCTACTCTATATCTAAGAATTCTGGGTCTTTCTTTCAAGAAAGAAATCCTCTTGCCTCTTTCCAGCTTTGGAGAGTGAACCATAAAGCAACACCGACTCTCGTCAGCATCGGTGGTGAGCAGCCTCCTACTGCTGTCCTGCTCTGTGGTCCAGGATACATCAGCTCTGTAGGGACATGGATTCAGAACAACGGCGTGGACTTGTTTGCATTAACTCTAAAATTCCTCCGTCTCTGACCAGAACCAGGCATGACATGGCCACTCAACAGCCCTGCCAGGCCCTGTGTCGTTCAGAATGCTGGAGGAAGGCCAGCTCTAATTGTCTTAGGTCAGAACCCTGTGACATTTCCTAAGGACTCTAAAGGAACTGAAGGTCACGACAATGTCAATGTGAATCAGAGAATATCCATGACTAAAATTTTGGTCCCTCCCAAGCTTTTTGGTTACTAGACTGGGCCTGTGCACTAGCCTAAGTGACTCAGCCTAGAATCTATCTGCACGTTGCCAAAAGAGCCCTGGGAGACCCTCAGAGTCAATCACTCAACATTGCTGACACTTGGGAGCTGCCTCTTTCACATCTGGGGACAGTGACATCAGATGTTATCAGTATCTATTAAAATCCTAGCCCAAGCCTTCATGCCCCAGTGCAGGGAGAACAAGGATATTTTTGTCTCGTTTCATCTCCTGACAGCAGGAAGGGATGAGGCAGAGCAAAGCAAACTCTTCTGGCGTACGTAACGGAGGGAAATCGGGCCGGCGCCACAGAGCTCTTCCTGAGGCCTTGCTTTAACTGGACACCGGTCACCCGGGCTGCTTAGACACCACACCTTACACCCCTCTATCCTCTCCATGGATGGTTCCCTGAACCGCTGCTTCTCTTCTTGGCATGATACACGCCAGCCACAGACACTGTTCCATGTGCCCTGAGTACCCTGCTTCTTCTGCCCTCACATGACCTCACCCTAAGCCCTGGGTCCTTCTCAGTCACACACATCCTTAGCCATCTCCGTTCAGCTGAGTGGTTACTTCCTCACCTGGCCCCACAAGGGAGTTTGGATATCCTTCCTTTTCAATATTTGTCACATTAATATTCTAATCCAGTCAGATTTGTTTAATGAGTATTTATTGAATGTCCAATGTATAAGTGATCACAAATTTAAGAAAAGATAATTTTCTTCTTGGCCTAGGTAACATGATACATTTTGAATATATTTATATATATTCAATGCATTTTAAAGTTCTTGGTTTTGGACTGGGCCTTGGGAGAGGGTGAACTTAGGACAGATGAGAGGAAGAAAAAGAGAGGTCACCTGGTTTCCCTGGAGTATCCTTCAAGAGAGGACTTGGGAGTCTGGAAAGTGACCGAGAATTGTAGCAGGATTCTTTAGCTAAGGTGCCTCGTGTGTTATCTAAAGCTTTGTTGTAGCAGCACTGGTGATGGTACACAGGAAATTTCCTCTTCCACACCCAGGAAGGCATCACCTCTAAAAATTAGAGAGTGGCCAGTCACTGGTGGACTGGGGGCCAATAAAATGTCTGGCCTACCCCAAAACTGTATGCGTGATCTATCCAAATGTATGTCACTGACCCTGCCTGCTCTGAGTGAGTCGGACTCAGAGATCTGACTGCTCCTGATGAATCTTAGGGCTCTCTTAGCTCCCTCCTTATTTCTTTCCATGCACCGTCGCCAGGTGTATTAGAGACAGATGCCTTTACCACTGAGCCCTCTTACCTACCAAAAGTGACACACTCTTAAAAGCCAACAAAACCAGTCCACATCCCTACAATTAAGACAGATCCTGCTGGGCAGTGGTGGCGCACACCTTTAATCCCAGCACTTGGGAGGCAGAGGCAGGCGGATTTCTGAGTTCGAGGCTAGCCTGGTCTACAAAGTGAGTTCCAGGACAGCCAGGGCTACACAGAGAAACCCTGTCTCGAAAAAAAGACAGATCCTGTTTTAGTTTTAGGTGACCAGCAAGACTCCACAATGGCGTCTCTCTGCCCTGCAGTCCCTGTCATCTTAATTCATTGCTTTCTCAGCTTAGCATCAGTGGCTGCCTCTCCTTTGCTGAAAAGTCTCACACTCTCTCCCATACGTGGGTCCCTCTGTTTAGTCCAATATCCCTATCCTACCTCTAGCATGGAGTTCTCAATATGTGGGGCACAACTCCTTTGGAACCAAATGATCTTTTCATGGGGTTACATATCAGATATCCTGTATATCAGACATTTACATTATGATTCATAACATTAGCAAATTTACAGTTATGAAATAGCAACAAAATAATTTTATGGTTGGGGGAGGGGATGTCGGCCACCACAACATGAGGAATCATATTAAAGAGTCACAGTATTAGGAAGGTTGAGAAGCAACTGCTCCTGCACATCCACCCTTTAAAACTCAGCCGTAACAGGGAAATCAAGGTTAGCAGCTCTTTTAAGTCTCAGAGCAGTCGCCACCCACTCTCTGAATCTGAGACTAGGCAAGGCTCCCTGAAACAGCACAGCAAACCTTCCTTCCTTCCTGGTGCCAATGCTGACAGCACCACCTGATAAACATGTTTCCCAGCAGACTCTAAGGCTCTAGGCGAGTGCTTCTCCACCCTCCTAATGCTGTGATCCTTTACCACAGTTCCTCATGTTGTGGTGACCCCAACCATAAAGTTATTTTTGTTGCTACCTCACTACTGTAATTTTGCTATTGCTCTGAATTGTAATGTAAATATCTGTGTTTTCCAATGGTCTTAGACAACCACTGTAAAAAGGTATTTTGCAACCCACAGGTTGAGAACCACTATCCTTGAGCAAAAGGACCAGTTCTCCTTGTGTTAATTGTCCAGTTCTAGTACCGCACACAATGTTGGGCACCCAGAAGGCACTCGGATATTTGTTGAAACTTGAAATAATGGGTTTGGGTTTCTATTGAGGGATGACATGCTGCCTTGCAGTCTGCTTCACAGGAGCTAGTTACAACACACAGGCATTGCTGACGGCAACATAGTCCTTCCGAGGAAGATTTTCAAGTGGGAGAAAAACAACCTTCCCAAACTGGCATAGAAAGCAAAGAGTAGAAGATGAGTTGTTCGTCCAACAGAGGAAATGCACATGATCAGAACATTCGCAAGCCGTCTGTGTGGGATGTGGGGAGATTCCACCCCCACCTAAAGCCATATGCCAGGGAGAAGCAGGGTAGGAGAAACTCTCTTTCTCCTCTTGAGAGAGGAGATCTTAATGTGGAGAAGGTGACAGTTCCAAGTGAGCCTGGGAATGAAGCGCTTTTGATAGTACAGTCACATTCCTGGCCATCCCTTCTCTCTGTAGGTTCCCTTTATGCTGTGATTGGCAATTTTGAGTATCTACCAGGGGTCAACTCTAGGAACAAGGGTCGTCTGACTGTTTTTTCTCACATTCAAGTTTGTCTGGCTGTGAGCACCCATCTGGGTAAAATGAAACCATCAAGTAGGTTCTCTCTTCTCAGATGATGACTCTTTATGATCATTCTTTCCACTCTCACAAAGCAGAGTTGTGAACCCCAAACACTTACTGAAGATTTTCCCCTTTCAGCCCATCAGAGTCACCATGGCTATCTACTATAAGAGAGGCCTAAAAGCACCTATGATTCATGATGAGATGGTATGTCCCAGGAAATACATTTCTAGGGCTTGGGTCTAGAGTCAGAAAGAAACTACATTGAAATGTGTACAAGGCATAACAAGAGGCCATTATCCTTCAAAGAAATATAGATCCTTAAAAACTGTTAATACCAGCTTTCCTCGATACTATGGATTGTTAGATAATATGGATAACAAAATTATCACCATCTTTTCAGAGTCTTGAAAATGTCTAGTCATCTGACAGGCAGTGGTGGCACACAACTTTAATCCCAGCACTTGGGAGGCAGAGGCAGGCAGATCTCTGGTTTTGAGACTAGCCTGGTCTACTGAGTAAGTTCTGGGACAGCCAGGGCTACATAGAAAAATCCTGTCTTGAAAAACCAAAAAGAAAAAAGAGAAAAGAAAAGAAAAAGAAAACCTTGCCTAGCCAAAAGAAACTTCAGTCACAAAAGAAATATACTATTTGTCAGTAAGGAATCATTAGAGAAAAAGATGAGGTGAGACAGACAGATCTCTCACTCTATGCAACATCTATGGATGAGGGTTTTAAAGAGCAGTGCAGAGCTCACATGAGGAAACTCACAGATGTTTACCGAGCATATGAAAGCAGATTCAAATAAACAGAGCAAATGGAAGAGCACATTCCTAAAGGAGAAGACTGAATATTGTCAGTAGGATGTCAATTCTTTATAAATCAATTCATAGCTACTGTCTAATTCAGGCAGACATCATGTAACACTAACTCAACAAGCTATTTTTTAGTTTTTAAAAAAAGACTCTAAAGTTCAACTTGTCTTCTAGTTGTGTCAGATACAGTGGCCAACAATTATTTCTGGAAAATAATACTGACAGAGATAGTTGCACTACTAGACTTTAATATACAAATAAAAATTCTATAATTAAAACAATGTGGTTTAGTACTTGGTCAGACTGGAAGGAATAAATGGGCTAAAAATACATGCTTGCCTACAAGAATTTAGTGTAAGAGAGCCAGTGATTTAAATCAGTGGGGCCAACAAAAAAATTCCTTTCCTAATCAGGGCTGGAAGAATTAGCTATTAAGAAAAAGTTAAATTTCTCTTATGTCTGAGAACAAAACGAGAAACCAGGACAAAAAGTTGAATGTGCAAAATGAATCCTCCAACAAGTAGAAGAAAATGCAAATGAGCAGATATCTAAAGCCAGGAACGGGAAGGATCCTGTAAGCATAAAAGCCAAGAGAACCCGGCACACAAAGCTGATGAATAGGACCTAGCAAATAAGGCCTTCAATGCACCCGCGAAGCCATAAACGAATTGAAAAGACAAATGACAAACCCGAGAAATATTCTAGCGTTACACCAAAAGGTTAATATCCTCTTATGCATAAAGAGTTCTTATAAATCAATAGGGGGAAAAATGATAAATATAAATAGAAGAAAAGCAAAGGACAGGAATGTCAATAAATGCCGAGACAAACTCTGCAGCTCACTGGTAATTAAGGAAGTACAAAGTGAGACCGCGAGATGCCATTACTCACCCACCTAACGGACACCAACTTAAAATTACAAAAGGCAGGAGTGGGGCAAAATGAGTGTTCACACTGCTTAAAGGGGTATTGATAGGGGGTGAAAGAGTCCAGTTCTTCAGGGGCAATATGGCAATACAGATAGATCTTCAATATATGCTATTTATCTCTGTTGTGGTGACTGCTATCTCCAGAAATTAATCCTAAAGAAATATTCCGGTGTCCACAGATATTTGTTCAATGCCATCTTATTGCAGTATGTTTCATAGTAAATTTTATAGTATTAAATAACCATATGATCTGAATATCCAACAATAATAAATTAAATAAAAGTAACACATTAGCATAATGAAATATAAGGAAATACATCCTTCTAAGATAATTTTTCTGAATGCGTAATGAATGACAAGGCAAAATCAACACAAGATGCAGAAGGAAACAAGCCAGATATAAAATGGCACATAGTTTCACCCTAATTCTGCTGAGGGTGAGACAGCAGATTGTAAAGTATTTATTGTTTTTAATCTCTGAGTGGTAAGAGTATATTTGGGTTTTTTTCCCTGTCAATTTTTTCCATAAAGAATACTACTTTTATAATTGGAAAGTTACGTAATTTTTAAAAGATCAAATCTTGGTGATTCTATTTCTAGAATTCCATCCAAACATGATGTCATTTAACACTCAACCACCCCATAGCCTGGTCTTATTATTTTCATAGTAACGTGAACAACAGGGATCTTGGTGCTTAATGTGATAAGCCAAATATTGCCCTCAGAACTCAGCCTTGGCTGATCTGCCTGTTACAAAAAATTGTGAACCAAAACAACATATAATATCCACCATAGTGCCACAGGAGAGAAAAACCATTTATCTATGCTAAT
This sequence comes from Mus minutoides, assembly GCA_902729485.2. Taxonomy (NCBI): domain Eukaryota; kingdom Metazoa; phylum Chordata; class Mammalia; order Rodentia; family Muridae; genus Mus; species Mus minutoides. The sequence continues at coordinate 1,594,189 of LR755128.1, forward strand.
GGCTGAGTAGCTACATAGAGGCATGCTAGAATAGCATGATATTGAGGAATTATTTTTAATGATGGAATGATATTTAGCTTATACTAAATCAGAAAAGTAAAATTCATATGTAAATATGACCCTGTCGAAAAATGTAAACCAGTAGGCTGCAGGAAAATATAATGCAATATATTAATAATAGCTATCTCCAGACAATAAGTTTAATAGACATTATTACTTCAAATCTGAAATTCTAAATAGGTACCACTTTAAGTGTCAAAATATGTTCCACGCTAATTTTAAATGGTGAATATTTATTTAGTCCCACACCTCTCTTCTTCATCTCTTCCAAATGCCCTAAGGCCAAGTTCAAGGTTTACCTCTTCCTTGAAGCACTCCTTGATTTGTTCAGTCCAGGAAGTTTCAAGTGAAGCTTTGGGATTGGATGGATGGTCCCACAGGTCTATGGTATTTGCTGCCAAACCTGATGACCTGAATTTGGTACCCAGATGGTAGAAGGAGAGACCTGACTCCTGAAAGCTGTCCCCTGGATCCCACACATGTACCAAGGCATGCCTGTGGTCACCCAAACAGAGACTAAATATCCAAAACAACAACAAAGTAAAGCTTCGACTGTGGCTTCAGTAACTCTCTCACGTGTCTCTTATAACATCGTGGCTCTTGGACTGAACTCCTATCAAGATCCTAAACCTCCCCTGGAGCCTCCTATGTTGTGGCTGTGAACTCAACAGGCTGGCAGAACTAGCACCCACAGAAATGCCATTGCTGAGTGTGGCCCGGTCCTCATGCTGTGGGATGGCAGAGATGGTATCATGAGCAGAAGCGGTGGGCCTGGATACTGGCTGCTGATCATAGCCTGACTGTCCAGGGTGAAGTAACAAACAAAATGAGGGATGACAAAATTCCAGGCAATACAGTGAATTAAACACACACACACACACACACACACACACACACACACACACACTAAAATTACTTAACTGTTCTAAATTCCGGGCTTTGGTGATAAATACATACTGTGATTTGAAATAATGAGGTATAAAGGGGAAATTTTTAGCATTATTTATCAAGCTGATACCTGACAGTAACACATTGCTTCTATTGTTTTCCATGTTTCCAGTTCCATAAAAGGATAAATATTAAGGCTAACTTTTTTTTAATGGGAAGGAAGACTTAAAATAATTTATTACCTTTGCAAGCAAATATTAGTGCCAATTAAACAGAACTGGAATATTAGTTATTTGTCAAAGAAGCATCCCTAACTCCTCAATACAATACGCCTTGTAATTTTTCTTTTGCCAATTATATTTTCTTGTAACATTTACAATTATCTAAATTGCACTCTGATTGCTTCCTTTCTTTCTTTCTTTCTTTCTTTCTTTCTTTCTTTCTTTCTTTCTTTCTTTCTTCCTTCCTTCCTTCCTTCCTTCCTTCCTTCCTTCCTTCCTTCCTTTCTTTTCTTTTGTCAAGTCTCCCTATGGAAAGCATATGTTCCATGCTGATAAGTTTATTTGGGCTTAATATTGACATGGGATAGATACTTGGTAAATATATGTTAAGTAAATAGAGAAGGAACCGGAGCTGGAGATGGTAAAGGCTCACAGGACTGATAGAGTCTTTGAAACTCAGCGGTAAACTCACTGATGGCTTCAGCTACGGAGGAGCCCCTGGGATCTAGGGCTAGAGATAACTCAGTCTTGTAAAGGCTTCCTGTAGATCCCTGTTTCCGGAGGACTAAGACATCTGAAAAGGAGTGAACATACATACAGAGAGCATGTCTGAACATACATACAGAGAGCATGTCTGAACATACATACAGAGAGCATGTCTGAACATACATACAGAGAGCATGTCTGAACATACATACAGAGAGCATGTCTGAACATATATACAGAGAGCATGTCTGAACATACATACAGAGAGCATGTCTGAACATATATACAGAGAGCATGTCTGAACATACATACAGAGAGCATGTCTGAACATATATACAGAGAGCATGTCTGAACATATATACAGAGAGCATGTCTGAACATACATACAGAGAGCATGTCTGAACATATATACAGAGAGCATGTCTGAACATACATACAGAGAGCATGTCTGAACATACATACAGAGAGCATGTCTGAACATACATACAGAGAGCATGTCTGAACATATATACAGAGAGCATGTCTGGCTGGTAGCACTGGCTTGCACACAGCAAGACACCACGGATAAGTGGAGACCGACACATGCCTCCCTTGTAAAGAGCTCTCCAGCCCCCTTCTCTCCCTCTGAATAACTCTTGCCTCACCCCAGACCTCTCTGCTTCTCTTCGAAAACAAATCTCTTTTACAGTAGTTGATGAGAAAATGCCCTCTTGTGGGTGTGACAGTGGACCACCTCCACAGTGCCACAGATTTCTGAAAAAAAAAAAAAATCTGGTCATTCAAGAGAATTCCGTCATTTGGGTTGAACATGTATTTTTTTTTTTTTAATTCTCAAATACCAACCTTTTGTTGAAGCGCAAATACATTTTTCAAGAAGCTATTAAATGATCCTCAGTTCATGTCTGCCGTGTCTAACTTAGCAAGTTCTGCTGATCTGCGTCGTCACAAAGATAATTATTCTCTTTTCTAAACTTCTGTGCAATTTGATAATGACTGGGTGACTTTTTTTCTCCCTCTAATCATCGCCCAGAATCTGCCTCCTTTCTGCTCCCAGGAACCCATCACCTGAGATTGACAGGCAGCAATTGAAAATAATAAAATTATGTAAGATGAGCTTGTAATCACCTGCATTTCACAAGAAGCAAAATGCATTTTGCTCCGGCGGAGGAACAGAAAGTTTCTTCCTCATTTTAAATCTGTATCAGAGGTAAAGCCTTCTATTAAAACACAATTCTCGGTACGCTCACAGCCTCTGGCAGACTGCCAAGGAGACTATCATGGAGCTACTGCGGCTGAGAAGCAGTTTGTCAAAGGCACCAAGGATGCTCCCAAGAAAGAGGATGCAGCCTCCTGATTCTAGGGAGGGTTTTGCCTATACCTACACCAGCTCTGTTGGCCAATTCCACACGCCTGCACATGGACAGACAGACAGACAGACAGGCAGGCAGGCAGGCAGACACACTCACAGATGGGGGCAGGGGGAATCCTTTTTATGAGATGCCACAGGAAAGAAAACATTGAGACAATTCTTTCCTCTTTCACTATCTTTTACACACACACACACACACACACACACACACACACACACACACACACACCCTGAGCCATCTTTTTTACAAGAAGCCACAGGAAGGAAAACATTGAGACAATTCTTCCCTTCCACCATCTCTTACACACATGCATACACACAAAGGTACATGTGCACACACACACACACACACACACACACACACCCCAAACACACAAAGGGGTTTCTCCCTCCCTCTTTTTACTTCCCCACCCCCTTTTACTGTATTGCTATTTTCATTATGATTATTAAATTGCAGACTCGGCAATCCAACACCTGGTTAACTGCAATCTTTTTTGCTGGATAGTTTTTACAGGTCGCTGTGACCACTTCAGGGTCCAGTTATTTGACAACAGTGCCATGGTTGTGAGGGTAAGGTGCCTCAGATTTGAAGCTTGCTTAGCTACTGTTAAGACAGTCCACAAACCCAACTCTTATTAAGAGCCTAATATTTTTTAATGGAAAAAATCTGGAGAATTAATTTTTAAGGGGAGTCTACGATAGCAGTGATGAACATATTTTTTTTGTAGTAGATTATAGAAAGCTGATTGGTTCCCCCCCCCGCCCCGCCTTAAAAAAAAAAACTGGCTGTTTAAATTTTTCTCCTATCCTATGAGCTGGTATTTCCCTGTTTCAGTTAGTGTTAATGTGGGCACAGCCACATATTGTTCTCTCTAGGGACAAAGAAGTGGCAATATTATCTTTACTCTTACAGTGACATTTCATGCCTGGGTTGGGTAAGTTTTCCTTCCAGTATAAAAAATATGAGGACTATCTTAATAACTGGAAGTTTTTTTAAATTGGGGAAAGAGTTGGTATTGGCATTATATTGTATTTTCAGGTGCTTTTTTTGTATGTATGTACTTCAGTTTCATCATAGTATACAGGTAATTATGTTTCTGATTTCTTTTAATTAACCAAGTTTCCATCATAATTAAACACTACTCTTCAGCCAAACATATGATAAAGTCACATTAGAAACTTCATTCTCAATTTTTAAATAAGCACTTTCTGTTTTTCCTAGGGCTCCTAGAGAAAAAAAAAATTCCCTGCTAGTTTTTACAACCTCACCTCCGTACACAAATTCATGAAAAGGAACAAGTTCTTCCCATGATAAGCTAGGCTTTATAGTTCATGAATAGGCAGAACATTGTACTGGTGGGTGTGAGGGAGAAACGACTCAAATGAGAGACTGGATGGGATCATGGTCAGTCAAACACAGGCTGGACTTCCCAACCTGAAGTTAGCTTACTGAAAGTCTCTTAGCCAGCCTGTGGGAAAATGGACCAATGATTATCTTTCCTGGGTCTGATTCAGATACAGAGTCATTTCACACCCTGCTGAGGGGATCCCTTTTCAAGTCGCATGGTCTATGAAACAACAGCTAAAGTGGTCAGAGGAGATTCTACTGGGTTTGTCCTTTTCCTACCCAGGGCAGCTGGAAGCACAGCAGAGAACTCAGGAGACGAGGCTCATGTGTGTCTAGCTTGTTGGGACTGGTTCTGGCTCTACCTAGCCCATTTTAGAGTGATGGCCTTTTCTATGCCTCATGTGTCCAAACTGCAATCCATGAGCATTGGCCTAGATCTTTCAAGGAAAACAACAAAGGAATATACACAAAAGATGAGGCCACCATTTTACCAGAGAAGCATAAGGCAGTCCAGCCAGCAGGAGGCTTCCAGCAGGGGAAGCAGCCACCTGTACTAGAGTCCCTACCAGTCTAGAAGGGTGAGCAGGATCCGAACAGGCAAACAGGATAGCAGATAAAGGGGAGTGCAGAGGAGGTGGAACTGAGTTACTTTAGTGAGCTAGCCAAAGGCCCTTGTTCAACAATGACCATTCTGAGCCTCCAGCTTCTCCAGGAAAGCAAATATCTTAATAAGTGGGTGTTTTTCTCTGCCATGGGTCTCCATGTCCGGGCCTTGGCTTGCAAATCTGGGCTCTGTGCTTTATTCCCAGACTAAAGGCATCAACACGGCTAAGGAATGTATCAACCAGTCCCGAGGATTCAAGCCATGGAACAAGATGCTGAGCTGGAGACTGGCTACCCAATCCCTCTGCCTGGAGGACATGGTGTCTGTCTGACTGGTTCTGTGGGTAACTGTCAGAATTATCTAGGGATAAATGGGTATATCAGACTATTACAGCTCAGGGACATGAACATGTGAAGCTGCCCACCAAGTCCTTCTCGCCAATGTGGTCACCAAGTAGCCTCCTGAGTGTGCTTTAGCTTCCTGCCGGGGTGATGCCTGTTCAGCAGCAACACAAGTGTCTAGCCCTCTGGTTGCTATCCTCCTAGAGAGAAACAGCAACAACATGCCTTTAGCTCTGGCTTTGTAGGCAGTCCAATAAGTCAAGTAAGAAAGTGTTTGTACCAGGAAGAAAAATTGATTGGAGAGGTCACAGGAGAGCTGGTGGAGTGGTGAGAATCTTTCATTGTGTTGAATGATGATCATGTAGGCATTTGTAATTATTGAGACTCGGTGTAATGAACATCCAGATCTATGAATTTCATTATATTGCCTCAACTGCTACAAAATAAATCAAATAAATACATGTCCAGTTGGGATTGGAATGGGATATACATATAAAAGTTGCCGAATTCTTGAACTTATGAATTCTGAAAATAATGCAATTAAAGAATTAATTTGGGAGTGGGCTGGAGAGATAGTTCAGTGGTTAAAAGCACTGGCTGCTCTTCAAGAAGACCTGGGATTGATTTCCAGCCAAGTTCATAACTGTATGTACACTACAGTTCCAAAGGAACAAAGACTTTCTTCTGGCCTTCTTTAAGCACTGCATGGAGGTGGTACACAGACATACAGATAAATACACATAAAATAAAATTTAAAAATTAAAATAGACTCATTTGGGAATATTTAGAAATCTGTTTTCATCACAATAAAAATAACCTAGCCTTCCAGTTTTCTCAGTGTACAGTTCTGTGACCTTCCATATATTCTCTTTTCTGGGTAAGGGCCATTACCAGCCCTCTACACAGAACATTCATTTTTCCAAATGGAAACTGTAAATCCATCAAACAGTAGCTTCCTGACTGCCACCTTTCTGTCTTTCTTCCTGTGTATATAATAAATTTATGTAATTCACACAAGTAGCCACACACAGCATTTGTCCTTTGGTGACTAATGCATTCCACCTATTACAACACCCCTACATTTCATGCATGTGAGAGGATTCCCTTCCTTCCCAAGGCTGGATGCTATTTCTCTCTATGCAGGTACAACATCCTAGATGCTATTCATCTCTATGCTGGTACTGCATCTACTGATGTATAAGTCTAGTGCTACCTTTGGAAATCATGACTACTTCTGCTGCTATGAGCCACACTGGTGTAGAGGACCACTATCCAGTTTCAGCTTTCACTTCTTTGTGGCACATGCTCAGTAGTGGAAATGTTATATCACATGGTAATTCTATGTTTAGCTTTTGAGAAAAGCCACTGTGTTTTCCACAGTGTCTGCCCCATTATGCATCTGTACCAGCAGTGCATGAGGCTAGCAATTTCTCTACATCAACACTAGTTCTGGTTTTGTTTGTTTGATAAGTTATCCTAATGTGCACCAAGTGACATCTCACTGTGCTTCTGACATGAATGTCCCTCATCATTGCAATGTTGAATATATATATATTTGGTTTTTCGAGACAGAGTTTCTCTGTATGGCCCTTGCTGTCCTGGAGCTCACTTTATAGACCAGGCTGGCCTCAAACTCAGAAATCTACCTGCCTCTGCCTCCCGAGTGCTGGGATTAAAGGCGTGAGCCACCACGTCTGGCTTTGAATATATTTTTGTATGCTTAGTGGACACTGACCTATCTTCTCTGGAAAAAATGTGCACTCAAATCCTTAGCTCATCCTTTGATCACATTGTTGAGTTGAAAAAATGTTTCATTGTTACCAGGAAGTCAGAGGACAGAATCCTCCCTCTATCCCACGCTCAGTGTCTAGATGACTATTTTCTGTCCCTATTCCTTTTTACCCTGTTCTTGAGCCCATGGGTCACATCTAGCACAGAAACAAGTACCAGGTGGTAAACTGCTTTTCCCTTTTCTTAGGACCAGGGAGACTCAAGTGGCCCAGGTGTCTCTTCTAGATAGTAAAAGAAAAAGGAAAGTATCTGGAGACCAGACATTCTAGGAGTCAAACCAGGAATTAGAACACCGTCAAGCCCTAGAATTCGGACTTCGCAGTTCAGTGAATGCCACCACCCCTAGGATTCCTAAGTCAGGTTTTTTTTTTCTTTTTGTAGTTTCTGCCATATTGAATTGCAATTTTAAATTCTTAGGTGAGAACCAGATTAGGGTCAGGGTTCTGGAATGCCCTGGTCTCTCGTGAATTGGAAGGAGAACCCACCATGGTCTCTCATGCATTGGAAGGAGAGCCCATCAGGAACAACAGTCAAGATACAAGCTCATTACCTTCCTCAGCTAGAACCCAGGGCTACAAACCTTGCCTGAGGACACAGCTCACAGCCAATGTGGAGATGATATATCTTTATCTCAGCCAGACAGCAACAAGGGCTGCTTTGGATACACGGGTCTGCCTGCTTCCTTCTTTTCTGTACCCTAGTCCGTGGTGCCACCAGCCTCGCAGCCAAATCTCTTCTCTCCTGGGAGATCTGTATACTATAGCATCTGACACTGGGGCTGCCAATGCAGACCTAGCCAGACACCTGGGGCTGGTGAGGAAATCCCCCTCCCTGTCACAAGAGAGATGAAGGCTGTATAGAGCGAAACGTGACTTCTTCAAACATGGTTTCCAGGAAAACCATTTTTCTCCTCTGGGGGAAGAGGAACTGTTAAGTCTTTGTGCCATTTCACTGTGGAAAAAGCCAGCTGCCTCACACGGCACGAAGTGATCCACACACTCACTCCTTTTTGACAGCATGCTGCATGGATGGGTGGATTGAGAGGCTCTGGCGTGTCCCTGTGGCACATCGAGGCTTCAGCAAGAGCTGTGCTCCTTTCGCAGTTGGAATATTTTTCCAGTTTTGATGATTAAAGCTGGTTGGAACAGCATGAACCAAATAGATTATAGCATTCCACTCACAGAAAGCTCTTCACTAAAAGGACGGGCTAGCTCTGCCGCTGCGAGAGGCCTCCTGGTCTAACGAGCCCAGTTTCTAAATGTGGCCCTTGTATCTCCCAAACTCTATGGCCCTTGAGTTTTGCTCAGAAAACCGATTCAGGCTCTCTGAGTAAGATCAGACTAAGTAAGTCCTTTCTATCACCCAGACAAGCAAAAACAATGACAAAATAATTTGCCTTTATGCCAAGAGTTCAAGACAAGGCATTTTAACAAAATGGCTTCAGTATGGAGGTGGGTGGGTACAGTACAAGGTGCCTGAGCTAGGAGCCTAACGATCACATCATAGAGACCACTGAGCATGCATAGGAACATAGCACATGGGCTCCTTGTAGTTACCAGGAATGGTAACCATGTGCTAGGCAAAGGACAGGAGGCAGCTGCCCCTGCTAAATTGGGCACTGGCGGACTAGGGTGGAAGTCAGCCCACCTGTTGTTACCTCCAATGGTGTAAAACCTGGCTTCAGTAATAAGGGACTCCATGGTCCACGTGCTCTAAAAATCTTGCCCATGCTTTAAACAAACAACTCTATTTAGGTTTCTACGTTTCTCTCTATCTCTATCAGTGATAATCAGATGTGGGGGGGGGTTAAATTTTTAATATTTATTTACAAAATGTATTCATTTTATGTGTGTGGGCATTTTTCTGACTAGGTACCTGTGTACCTTATTTATGTCAGGTGCCCTCAGAGGCCAGAAAGAAGGCATTACATGCCCTGGCACTGGGGTTAGAGACACTTGTGAGACATGCAGATGCTGAGAATCAAATCTGTCTTCTCTAGAAAAACAGATGAACCATCTTTCTGGTCTCTTTAATTTTTCGTGTGTGCATGTGTGCAGTGTTTCTATGTGCACTGAGTTTCATGTGCTCACTGTGTGTATCGCGGGGTGGTGGGGGGGATGTAGGTATCACCCTTTATCCATTTCTGTCTTCTCTATGGAGACAGAGTCTCTCAATGATCCTGTAGCGCATCATCTTTAGCTAGAGTAGCAGCCAGAAGCTGAAGAAGCTGCCTGTCCTTCTCCAGCACTGAGGAACATATGGCAAGACCCAGCTTTTCCCGTGAGTTCTACGATCTGAACTCAGGTCCTTGTACTTGCATGGTACAAGAATGGACCTCAGGGGTCAGAGCAACACTGAATTCATGAGCCAAATCTCCTCCTTAGAACATCTCTCAGTTTCCAAGTAAACCAGAAATTCTACAGTGTAGCTGACCAATAAATATCAAGCCGTGCCAGGCCAAACCTAAATCTAATAACAAAGGCACTCCTTTGTCCCTTCATGTCCACAAACTCTATCTATCCAGAAACATCTTATTTCCAATATTTGGTATATGCTGTTACTAAGTTCTTTGCAAATAAGAATTTATTAATCTAAAATTGTCGATTTTCATTTATGCAAGTGAGGACTCCAGGGGCCTCTGGCTTCAAAGAATAGGCACTAGGGGGGCCTAAGCCTCAGATGTACCTCATACTCAAACTCTTTCTCAATTTTAAAAATAATAGTAATAAATTTATGTGTGAAGGTATTTGAAATTACATAGTAGGTCTCTGTTTCTTTGAGTTTATGTCACACTTGGAGAGAAAATTAACTGAACCTCGACTTATTATAATATCACCTTTGGTAATTAGCAAGCAATGTGGTTAAACATGGGAGGACTTTTGTTGTACAATAGGCCATTTATAGTCCTTATAGAAGGTATACTGGCCATCTCCTTTATAGGCAAGCAGTAGTGTAGACTACAGGCCTGGATATATCATACCTATCTTTCATTCTTGATCTGACCTTGGGCACATGTCTGCTTTTGTAATTCATACACAAAATGGGAATAACATCACCACACCACAGGTGAGCAACAGGATGAGGTACCACAGGACAAGGAGGATTCATTCCTTGGTTCCTCTCTGCAAACAGGAATTGCATCTACCTTCAAGGTACCAAACGTGTACCAGTAAGAAACCAGTAAGATTCTCTCAATGGTTTAATAGCCATTGTGATTCAGAAGCCAGTGCCTTCAGGCTAGAAGTGAACACAGAAAGTGAAAGAGAAAGGTAAAATTGTATCACTTTTCTCAAGGCCAAGCTTTAGGATTCCTGGACACTTGTCAATGTTACTAAATGACCAAAAAGGAAGCTGTTAAGTGACTAGCATTTGGTTTTCAGAAAATATCCACAGCACCCTGCTGTGTGATCTCATCAGTCTTCTTTTCAAACTTGGATGCCTTAAGGATCAAGGAGCCCTTGAGCTTCTAAAACAGAGGTTCTCAACCTGTGGGTCTCGACCCCTTTGAGGTTGGATAATCAGGGGTTGCCTCTCAGATATCAGATATTTACATTACAATTCATAACAGTAGCAAAATTAGAGCTACGAAGTAGCAACAAAAACCATTTCATGGTTGGGGTATTAAAGGGTTGCAGCGTTAGGAAGGAAGAACCACTTCCCTATATGCAGAAAAGGCAGGAACACACAGGTGGCATGGTGACTGGAAAGGCATATAGAGGCGGCCTGCCAGCCCAGAGATGGCCAGCTCCTTTCAGTGGCCACCCTTGATCAGCACTGCCTGTGTTCTGGCTTCCTCACAGGCTTGACCTCACGGCTGGAATGAATGCCCCTTTCCAGTGAGCCTGCATGCACACTCCTGAGTTGGAAGCCTTAAAAGAGGGAGCAGAGACAGTTCTGCGGTGTGTGCTGGAGGCTCTGTTCACACCCGTTCCCATCTCACAGAAGACAACGCAAAGAGTAAAAACAGGACAGACGCTGATGGCATATGCAGTGCTACCTGTCTCCCACGGCTGTCTCTGTGACTTGTAGTGGTTTTAATTTTCTTTAAAAACAATATTGGTTTTGATACATCACAAATTGTAAAGTCTGCACAGGGATGACACTTCATAAGTGAGCACAATATAAAAGACAAGACTCCTCTGTGTGGGCTCTCCAAAGTCCCACATAGATCCAGTTATCACTGCAATGATGCAGTACCAAGAGAAAATTAGTCTTCAAAGTCTCAAGTCATAAATCCTCCAAGATTCCATTTAGATTACTCAGAATTCATCAACAAGCATATTTAATAGATATAGGCCCAAATATAGCATCTAAAGTTCCACACAATGACAAACTCCGAACGTGTAACTACACAGTCACTGAGTGAAAAGAAAATCTTAAATGTAGGCTTTGATGTTTATCACTTGATACCTTCTCTGGGTGGAAATACACAGAGACGAACATTTTCATAGAAGGAATTTAATGCCAGATACTGTGCTAGACGATTCTGACATGCAAGAAAAGGTAAGTCCGGTTAGCTTTGTAGGTCTAAGTATACCCTTAGCTCTTTATTTATTTTTCTTTGTAGCTATTTCTTTTCTGCACAGACTCACGATGGAAACAGGTTCCATTCAGGCACAGGAAAGTTCTCAGTAGTCTTCTAGGAGAAAATGGAAGCAGGTAGACTGATCCAAAACAGAAGCCTGACACTGAATGTTGGCAAGGCCATTACGTCTTAAACTCACACTCCTTATGTTATTATTTTACAGAAAATATTAATTAGCAAGAGTGAGGCATGATAGCCCATGCCTTTAATCCCAGTACTCAGGAGATGGAGGTGGAGGAGCAGCTCTAGGAGTTCAAAGCCAGCCTAGTCTTCATAGCTAGTTCTATGCTAGTCGAAGTTATATAGTGAGACATTGTGTCAAAGGGGAAAAAAGTAAATTAATTGCCATAGACAATGAAGTATCTCTCCACATAGGAAAGGCAGCAGAAATACATGAAATTGGTAGAGTGTTTATCTGGTTTGCATGAAGCCCTCGGTTTCATCCTTAGTGCCAGGTAAGCCAACTTGGCAGCTCATGCACACACACACACATACACACACACATACACACACACACACACACACACACACACACACACACACACATACACACACACACACACACACACACACACACACACACACACACAGACACACACACATGAATTAGTAGCTGAGGGTTCTGTGTTCAAACTCGGCAGTATGAGATGTCTGGGCTTGTGAGTATAGGCCAGTTGATTACCTCCAAGTTTCATCATCATTTGTAAAGTGTGGCTAATACCTACTTCATAGTGTTGATATGAGGATTAGAGATAATATATGTAAAGTACTAAAATATGGTGGGCAGCCATAATCAAAAGCCATTATTATTTTATTATTGGGGTTTGAGAAAAGTTCGCTGATTGAATAATAGGTAGATTAGCTGACCTTCTGAAATCCATGACAATGCTAAAATTATGATACTAAAAATGGATTTAAAAGTTCATACATCAAATCCATGAAGGGTATTTTGAACTGAATTGTGATGCAAATCGTCTTATGCTTTTCAGGACTCATATTATCATATGAGGCTCACAGACTGTAGCATAGACCCACCCCGACTTATCATTAAAATACTAACACACGGAGGGCTCAGGGTCCCACTTCAATCAGCTCCAGGATTTGCTGTCATCTCTCTGTCATGCTGCAGAAATCTGCTTTGTGGGGCATCTCTGTATGGTACACGTTTTAGCAGGGCTCCCTCTTCATTTTTCCAAAAAATATTTTAAGTTAATTTGCTTTTTCTGCGTGTGAGCCTTTTCTAAAATATTAATTGTGCATGCATGTGCCACATCGCAGCCGGAGTTGGTGCTGTCCTTCTACCGTGTGGATCCCGAGGATCTAACTCAGGTTGTCAGGCTCCGCAGCATGCGCCCTCACCCACTAAGTCAGCATTCCTCAACCTTCCTAGTGCTGTGACCCTTTAATACAATTCCTCATGTCGTATAACCCCATTGTTGCCAGTTCATGACTGAAATTCTGCTAATGTTATTCATTGTAATGTAAATATCTGAGATGTGACCCCTGTTGAGAATCATTTCACTAAGCCATCTTCCCCAGACCAATGGCGGGGGAACCCTTCTTCTAGCCCTAGAAAGCTACCATGTACCCCTCCATTTTTATAAGCAGAGGCCTTGTGAGACAAAGGCTCTTCCCAGTGTTACACAGAGACTGGACTTCAACTTCCACATGAAGCCCCTGCAGCCACCCACTCTATACTGTCACTCAAAATCAGCCAAACCCCCAAATCAAAGCAAGGGAAACTGGAGAGGCTTTTTGGGGGAATGCACACATCAAGACAAATGTCAGTAATACCTACTGCATTGGATATTTGACATTGTTCAACTGACTGCATTCCTACCAAGTTCTTAAAATGAGAGATCTACATTTGTTAGTGCTAAAGTGTCAGAATGCAGTGATCTTGTTTCTGGGTATATGCTGTCAAAGAATGAAAACCCTCATTTCAAATGATATCTACACAATCAAATACACTGCAACATTACTCACAGTAGCCAAGAGGTGGAAATGACCCATATACTTGCCAGTAGATGAAATAAATAAATATATATATATATATATATATATATATATATATATATATATATACACACACATATATATACACATAGATATACATATGTGTGTTCATATATATGAATATTAATATATAATATTCATATATATGGAATATTAACTCACCTTCAAAGGGAAGGAAATTCTGACATATGAGACCGCATGGATAGAAACATGATTGCATGATGCTAAATGAAATCAGCTAATTACGAAATGATAAATGTTTTATTTCATTTACATGTTGCATCTAAAACGGCCAAGTTTATTATAACACAAAATAGAATGGTGGCTGCCTAGCCGAGGGAGAGAATAAACATTGGCATTTAAGATTTCCACACAAGATGAATAAGTTTCCGAGACCCATTGCTCGATAATGTAAGAAAGAATACCACAGCAATGTTCACATAAAAATGGTAAAGATGGTAAATTCTGTTATTGTTTTAGACCATATTTCTTAAATGGCAGAGTATGTTTGTGTATGTATAGAGAGATAAATACATGTCTTTCTATATATGTGGATGTGTGTATCTCAAATTAGTCAGTGATTTAAATGTTTGCAGTACTTCATAACATGGATGCTAAAGAGACACTTATAGGGCCAGCGGTAGCCTTTAATGTCTGGAATTCTGTCCTTTTCACTGAACCCGGATGCCTGCCATCCTCATGCTCTAGGGTTCTACTTAGGAGTCTGCGTCAGCTGTGAAGCTACAGCGTGGAGTCAACCATCTGTATTTCACAAAGCTACTCTGTCTCACAGGAGAAAACTCTCTCTTTTCACCCAAGGTGGAAAGAAATGCCCCTGAACAATGAAGTTCATTTCACCAGCTACTTTGTTGGGGCTTCTGATGATCAACTGGCCTCCTCCTAATTTGATGCTTCAATTCTGGTTTCAGATGATTTCCTTGAAGACAGTAGGGTCTGCCTTTCTGACCTCAGACCCGAGGCGAGCAGGTGGACAGCTGATGGAGGAAGAGCTTTAGAGTTTGATTTTAGGATGGCTGTGATCTCAAGCATCTTTGATCCTAGCTTCTAGTGAAGGATTCTAATATATACTTCTCCTTACTAACCAAAATTATTATATCCATTTTCTAGAGTAAAAGTCATTGCATGTGAAATACTTTGCAGGGAACACACTACCTAATTGTTTACAAATACTAGGAGAGGATATTAGATATATTTTTGAGCAATAAAAATTACTCTTCTGTATAAAGTAGAAGTATCTCCCCACTTTCTAAACATTTCTGTTGAGATGTACCTAACACTAAGAAAGGTCTGTTGGGGGTATATCTGTTACAGAGATGTTTCTTTCTCTAGTCACCTTACACCAAACTACATCAATTTGGCTTCACCCACAGCCATCAAAGCCTGGATTCCTTATTCCTGGTGTTTCTTCCTCCTCCTAACCTCAAGTAGACACTTAGTTGGCTGATTATAGAATCATAAGGTTGGCTATAATTCCATTTCTCCTTCTGACTTTGAACTTAAGTGTTCCAATTACTTTGCCTGATCCTAATAAGTCAGTAACGTGCAAATGCTTGCCTCGATAGTTTTGAAATATACAGGGCTGCGATTAGCATGGGGTTGCATCATTAGAAAGCAAAGTTGAAAGCAGACAAGCAAAATCATCACTTGCTGTTAGGTAAAATGGCCTGTTCCGAGGACTTACAATGTTCCTGTGATCCTAGAGACACTGTGATACAGCGAAATATATGTTATATTTGGAAAAATCCTGATATTCCGGAACCTTCTGTCTTGATCCATTATTCGAAGAGAAAAGATCTTATAGACGGACAAGCTGACTCTAATACACAGCTTTGATGGCTCCTCAAGCCCAATAGAGCTAAAGACACAAAAGAATCCTTATGCCACAAAGGGGGTGGGAAGTAGAAGAGAGGATAGGAGGGAAGAGGAAAAGGAGAAAAAGTAGGCAGGAAAAACTTTAGTCAACTCTGTTAGATTAAAACTGACATCTCCTGGCCATTAAATAAGAAGGCTTTATAGTAAGCCTGTGGGAGAAAAAGAAACACACACACACACACACACACACACAATCGTAACAAATGAGATTCTGATGGTGTTATCTGAAGTAACCCTTTTACCTCTGTGTTACTGCAAATCACATAAACTTTTGGAAACTAGTTAAGGGAGAGAGGGGACTGTTTTCAATTAGGAAGGAGCTGCGGCCAAATCAAATGATAAATGGAAGGGGGAAAGATGGCCCAACTGAAATGGATGCCAAAGATTTATAAGGTTGATTAAGTAAACAAAACCAGAATGGATCACCATGGAAATGTATGAATATTGAAATAGGCAAGATTTGAATAGACTAATGATTTGCCTCACTTAGACTGACAGGTCTGGATAGTAAGTGTGACACACTCCATCAACGCCAACATCTAGACTTTAACATCTTAATTCCTAGAAAATAGGGGCTGGACTTAAGGATTCCTCTGGTTAGAGCTTACAAGCAAACTACATCTTTCAGTCTTAAAAAAAAATACAGACTCAATTCTCATCTACTTGAAAGAACACAAAACAAAACTGGCTTTATGCATTTGTGTTCTGGATGTGAGGAGCTACAGTGAGCAGAAGTCATTCTCTCGGGCTTCTCGGTAGTCTTTGTTCTAACCAACCCCTCACAAAACTGAGTTCTGGTACAGCTTATCTCCCACACGGAGTATTTGGAGTGTGACCACCATTCATTAGAAACATAACACAAGAGACCCAACATTAGGATCCCACCCCCACCACATACAGAAGAAACCAATAAGCCTTAATCTATTTGTTTCCATGGCTACCATAGGATATTTTATTTCACTAAAACTCTTAGGTATTTCGTTTGGATTGTTGCTTGCAAATGAAAGTTGGAGATCTACTCATTTCCACAGCTAGAGGAGAAACGGGAAGACTGGACCGAAGGCAATGTTTTTCTTAATTGTGGACTAGTAAGATCCCTGTGCAGAAAAGTTATTAAAATGGGCTAAATGCATCAGCCCATAAGCCAAGTTAAACATTATTAAATTCATATAAGGTTTAAGGACACACATGCTAGTGATTTCTTGATTTGTAGCAATGTGATAAACACAATGCACTCCAGAACAATATATGGGAATATAGACACTGTGACTCACTGCTCCAAACGTGTAGGAACAGGCAGACTATCAAATGCATGCATGACAAGGAACGCTTAAATTATTATGTCCTTCCCCATTCGTTTTCTCTAAGTCTCAGTGTGAACAATCTATACAACTGTTAAATACTACCCCCTCAGTGAAAAATAATTAGAAAGTTAGCTCTCCACCTCTCCCCACATCCTTAATTTAAATTTAAAAAGCCAGGAGTGAGGTAGGCTAATTAAATGTGCTATCACTCATCCTGAACGGAAAGAATTTCTCAAATCTGCCCTCCCCGGGCTGAGTTAGCAGTAAGACCAAGGCAGGGGAGAAACTCTGTAGTGACTAGACAAATGGCTTTAAAGAGAATGAAATGAGGATAAATACAGCTGTAACCAGGACAGATCTGCCACTGCAAGAGGAGTCCAAATCCTAGCCTTGTTCAGCTGATGAGGGGCTGGAGCCTGCAGCGGCGGAGCATGAATGTCCCAGAACAGAGGAGTGGAAGTTTCTCGGCAGCCGCAGCCAGGCGTCCTCCACGTCTAGTCCCTCCAGCAAAGAGGTCTCGCCTAATGCTACATAAATATCTGCGTTCATGATTCGCCCAGAGCGCGCCGCCTCGCAAACACCATAGGGAGAGAGGATATGCTTCGCAGAGCCGCGCGTGTACTAGGACCGGATGCTTCTCACCCATCATCATCCCTGGGGACCCGCCGGAGATCTGTCAACTGAGGGCTGCTGCCTTTCGGTTCCACGGTTCCAGAGACTGGGCTTCTCAGCAGGCGGACCCAGGCATCCAAGACTCGCGCTTTGCAGTCGCCGGCTCCTGGGAGAACAGCCGCAGGCAGGCAGTGCGTCTCCACCTTCCCCAGGCAATGTACACCGAACCTGTCCCGGGAGCAGCCTCGGAATGAAACTGGGCTGCGGGTTCCGAGATCTGGGCTGGAGCGAGCACGCCTCTCTCCCCTGGGGTCTGGGGCCGACACTGCCCAGCGAGGGCACCAGCGCGCGACCACAGATAACCCTCCTGCTTTCGGCTAGCTCCAGGCCACGAAGACCCGGACGTGAGCCCGCGGTCAGCCCGCATCGCCCGTGGCAGTCTGGGCGCGCGGCCACACTCCCACCTACGTGTCTCCCGGTCTACTATCCCACACATAAACAACCCCTCCCCACTCGCCACCACCTCTCCGCCCTTCGCATCCCTGAAGCTGTCCTCCCACCTCCAACCCCCGCTGGAAACCACAAGGTGTCAAGGGAATGAAGGGGAGGTCACAACATGGTCTGTGTGGGTTCCATTCAGATGATATTCAAGCTCTTCCACCTCGAAAGTTACTTGGGATCCAGTGAAGAAACCCGGTCCCCAAATGCTGGGTCTGAGAACGCAGAGTGGCAGAACCCGTCATCTAGCTTCCCTTGGCACACAGGCGCGCACCTCCCCAACCCGCAGGGCACACGACCCTGGGGACCAGCTTTCCAGTGCTTTCTGGGTCCCCCCAGCACTGCTGGGGCCCTGGGCCGCGCAGGGGGAGGTGGCTAGGAGAGGGGCGCACACGGCTCGGCCCAGCCCAGCGCTACCCGGCTCTGGTGTCGTATTTGCTTCTAGCACGTTCGATCACTGCGATAGTTCCCCTAGGCATTCCCTGCATAACACACCCGGGGGCAGGAAGTTTTTTTCCCCCTTTTTTTCCATCCCCGGAGCAGCGCAGGCGCAAGGGCTTCTGCAGGCTTGCGAGCCCAGACGCGGGAGGCTCCAGCTCCAGCCGCCGCGACTGCCAGAGCCGAGCCCAGCGTTCCAGGCTCTGGGCCCCACTCCCGAGTCCTGCCTGGCCCAGAAGCTACCAGGACCCTGGGAACCCTCACTCTCGCCCCTCTTCCCCGTTACGCATCCCAAGAGCCCCAACCTGACCCGGCTCTTACCTGCGGCAGCGCCGCTCCGGCCCCGGCCCGACGCGCAGAGAGCCCAGGGTCGCGGATGGGTGCAGGAGGGTTGATGGATAGGGGACGGCGCCGGCGGGTAGCGGTAGCTGGGGCCGCTCGAGTCCTGGCCGGGAGAAACGGATCCAGGTCCACCTCCTCGCGTTCCTGCTCTCCGCCTTCTCCCCCTTTCCCTCCTCCTCCCCCGCCGCCGCCGCCTCCCGGCAGCCCAGGGAGGATGCCCGGGAGAGGGAAGTCAGTCCTTCTGCCTGTCAGCCTGCGCGGCTATGCGCGGTGCGGCGCGGCTCTCATCGAGGCGGCGGCAGCGGCGGCGGCTCCGGCAGCATCGCCCCCGCCCTCTCCCCGCAGCCGCGGCGGCCGCGGGGCTGGGGCTGGCTCCGAGCTCCGGGCTCCGGGCTCCGGGCTCGGGCTCGGGCTCCGGCTCCGGGCGGGGGCTGAGCTTAGGCTCGCCAAAGACCGGGGCTGCGGACGTGCACTGGGTAGCCGGAGCCGGGGTTAGAGCTGCTGCTAGATCGGCGGTGGCAGGGACAGCGGCGGCGGCGGCGGCGGCGCGGGGATTGGCGCGACCGCGGCGCGGGGACCATGCTCCCTTCTGGCTCGCTCCTCTCCGGGTACCGTCTGCTTTAGCTGCGAGGGAGGCGGGCTTCGGCGCGCAGCCAGGGGCGGGCGGAGCCAATCACAGACGCCCGAGTAGGCGGGGACGGAGGGTGGGGGAGGCGGGGCGCCCCCGGCCCGGCTCAGCGCTTGGCTCCCGGGGCCCCAGGGATCCCCTGCCGCCGCGCGCCGGGCCCCAGGCTCAATGCCAGCGGGTGTGTCCACGGTTGGTCCGCCGCCCCCGCCCCCTGTAAAGATTCCCGGCTCGCCCGGCTCCGTGGCCGCGCCGGTAGACTCACGACGCGTGGCCGGGCTGCAGGGCCATGGCGTCCGGGTTCCGAGAGCCCGGGCTTCAAGGATCCAGACTGAAGGGAGCTTCCCTGCTGCTCTCAACACCTAAGGAAACTGGTGGAAAAGTTTGAGAAAGAAAAGTCCAATCGTCTTTCAGCTTCCGCCCTCCCTTTGACACCCAAGCCTCGAGAAGGAGTAGGGAACGTCCACATCTCCGAAAGACCACCGCAAGCCACGCCAGTCCTGTCTTCTTGCATCTGCCCTGACTTCTGAGCATATGCGAACTTTCCTGTTTTCACAGACCTCCCTGGGTTGCTCAGATCACACAGGCCTGCTTTGACACTCCAGTTGCAGCCAATCCTCCCAAGGTCCACACTGACCGAGTCTTCCTCTCTTCCTATGCATGTTGTCTACACAGACCCTAACTGGAACACTAAGAGGAAACTTTGGCTGGAGACCTGTGGCTACCAGTGTGGGTGTGAGCTTTTTCATCTCTCCAGAACACTTCTCTTCTGTGCCTGTCTTCCTTGTGTTGCTAACTCTGCAGGTCTGTTTTCATTATTCCCAGACCCACAGAACCCCTCACCTGTTTTGAGATTCAGAGGGAAAGTCTGTGGCTCAGTTCCCCTCCATCTTTCAGGCAAGTCTGAAGGTTAAAGTCTGAAGTTTATAGTCGGTGGGTTCCTTCATTTCTCTTCACCCATACCTCCCCCACCCCAGCCACAAAAATACTGAGGCCTATTTCAAACTGGGGGCAGGGGTGGGTGGGTAATAGGGGAGGGACATAGCTGGTTTTTTAAGGCTGATCTGGGCGGGCTGTCTTGGGAAGGCTTTACTAGGCTTCACTCATGTCTTTGCCAGGGAGGAGGGAGAACTTTGCCAAAGGTCTTTTCTCTCAGGGGCCTCCTGTGATTGTCAGAACCACAGCTCTGCTTGTTTTGGCTGTAAACTCAGTGCAGGGGTTGTGTATCCTTTAATATCCTGTAGGAAGCACAGTACAGTGTCATGGCTGATAAATAATAAATAATAATAATCTGCTGAGGGTAGCAGGAGAACTGTCAGTGAAGAGGGAAGAAGACAGCAGGGAGATGGACAATTGGTGTTAGAGTAATTGCATTTTCTGGAGAAAAATCAGATGAAGTTTTAGTGTACAAAAGCTTGAAAGGTGGGCTAGGGATGCACAGTGTTTGCATCCCAGAAGAATCTACCCTCATGACAGGACAGCCAGGGCAGCCAGGGCAGTGACATTAAGGCAGTGACAGAGGCTCCTCAGAGGTGGCAGTTTGGGGGAAAACAGCCCCCAGAGGTCCTCAAACTACACCTGAAGGTGAAATATAAGTGTGGTTTGAATACTAAGTTGGCAAGATGGTGAACGAGGTACCAGAAGAGCATAGAGAGCAGGGAAGTGAGGCAGGGATGGATTGGGGTTTTAAATAGACACCTAGGCAATATCTCAGGCAATTCGATGCAAAGAGAAGAAAAACGAAGCTACAGGCACGCCAGCTCCATGGGAAGCCGTCCTCTGTGAGGAGCTGTGTGTGCTTGCCAGCGGTGTACAAGGAGTCCACCAGCTACATTCTGAACAGTTTTCTGTATGATAGGACATGGCCAAGGTTTGAATAGGTTAAAACCTGGCAATTTGCCTATGTATAGCTTCTGACCAATTGTTTTGAATGATCTTCAAGTGACTGAAGGGGCAGTGAATTCCAGGAATCCTTTCTTGGCTTCCTTTAGGTGAGGATAGAAAAATTCTCTCAGTTGACTTGCTAAGTATTGTTGGAGAAGAGAAGCAGACTGGAATCCCAACCCAGAGGAAGGGTTGTTTGTTTGTTTGTTTGTTTGTTTGTTTTGTAATAGCAATAAGGTCAAAATGTCAGGGGGAAAGAGATGAGCTGAATGGATTAGAATCCCAGAGGGTGTGTCCACATTTTCTTACCCTACTCTCTTTTCATCGGAGCCTGCATACAAATAGGATGTTGAGAAGCCACATCTTTTGTGGAATTAGGTCTAGCTACTATTTGCTGTGAGGCTTACTGTTTATACAAAGGTCTGCCCTTGGGCTGGTTAGTGTTTTCAGTTGTTACTGTTGACTTGACACAAGCTAGAGTCACTTGTTAAGAGGGAACCTTGTTGGCCATCGTTGGGAGGAGAGGCCCCTTGGTCATACAGACTCTATATGCCCCAGTACAGGGGAACGCCAGGGCCATTACGTGGGAGGGGGTGGGTAGGGGAGCAGGGCGGGGATGTGGGAGGGTAAGGGAAAATTTCTGGATAACATGTGAAATGTAAATGAAGAAAATATCTAATAAAGAGGGAAAAAAAAATATAGATAAATGGGGACTAATGAGAGGGTTCAACAGGTGAGAGCACTGGCTGCTCTTCCAGGGTCCTGAGTTCAATTCTCAGCAACCACACGGTGGCTTGCAACCATCTATAAAGGGATCCGATGCCCTCTTCTGGTATGCAGATGTACATGTAGACAGAATGCTCATATAATAAAGGAAGAACATAAATTAAAAATTATCTTAAAATAATAATATAGACAAACAATATCTGTTATGTATATTGTCCTTTTCCTATAATAATTAAAGTTTTTTATTTTAAAAAAAAAAAAAAAAAAAAAAAAAAAAAAGAGGGAACCTTGATTGAGAAAATACTTCCGCCTGGATGATCAGTAGGAAAGCCTATGTCTTGAAGCATGTGGCAGGGTCAGAGCCTTTAGAGAGTCCAGGAGAGGCTATTGGTGAATGTGCAGCCTCAGTCACAGTGGAGAGCCCAGGGTCATGAGATAACTACCAAGGACAGTGGCACATGTGGAATAGACTGGCTTAAGCCTAGGAGAAAAGCTACATGTGCTGTGGGTGGCAGAGCTGGAGACGGGTCTACCCAAGTCATTTGGAGCTCAAAAGATTGTGAGTTCAGGATGAACTGAGTTATTTACAATGTTGCAGTTTGGTTTGGTTTTGCTTTGATTGTATTGTGACAATGCCCTAGTCTTCCTTCTTGTAGTAACAAAGTATTTAAGTTTTTTTTTTTAAACTATTATTTTCTAGAAACCCACACTTGTGAGGTGGTGGGTTTCAAAAGAGACATTGGACTTTTATGGAGAGTTTGGACTTTTAAAATGTTGGAAATTAAAAAAAAAAAAGGTCATACTGAGTTTTACATTGTGATATTAGCAGGAGATCTTGGAATAAATCAGAAGGAAAAGGTTATTGGTTTAATGGTGGTGTGTTTGTGTTTCAGATTGACAAGAGATCAATTGTGCTGTTTTTTTCAACTTGACACAAGCTAGAGTCATTTGGGAAGAAGGAGACCCTCAACTGAGAAAATCCCTCTGTCCGATTGGCCTCCAGGCAAGTCTGTGGTAGATTTTCTTGATTAATGTTGGAGAACTCAGTCCATTTTGAGTGGTGCTATCCCTGGGCAGATGGCCCCCCGGTTCTGAGAAAGCCACTGGAAAAAGCCAGTAAGCTGCATCCCTGTAGGGTCTTTTCAGTCTCTGCCTCTATGCTCCTGCCTTGAGATCTTGCCCTGATTTCCCTTCCTGATGGAGTGTTGTTAGCTGTAAGATGAAATAAACCCATTTCCTCCCCAGGTTCCTTTTTCTTATGGTGTTTATCACTTCAATAGAAAGCAGAGTAGAACAGCCCTGGTCTGCACATGAACTCCATTTCATCTGGATCGCTGTAATTCATTCCAGCACTCCCAATGCATCCATGGACTTGCTTCTGTGAGAGACCTCTTACCTCTCATCATAAATGTCACTTCTGTGTAGATCTCTTCTGGGTCTTTCACTCCCCTGTTCTGTAGTCCTCGAGACAAGCTCTACATTTGCCATGATCTCTCTACACGGTTTTGCACAGGAACCTCTCTGGTCATCGTTGAGGATTTCTCAGTTGGCTCTGTGGTGTGTGTACCCGTAGTGAGCCCTTCCTGTGCTGAGTCATAAGCTGGATTCTAGTGTCAGGAGAGGAAAGAGTGGACCCATACCCCTCAGGGAAGTACATTGGAACCCTCTAAACCATTTTCTTTCCTACTTGGAGTGTTTGCCATTCTTTGTGCAGCCAAGCAGGTCAGGGCTTTGTTCTAGAAATCCCCCGCTCTTCTCTGTAGGAAGCCACCGTCGGGATGATCAGGGAGACACATACACCTTTGGTGCCAGGATGGACCTTTCTTTTTATGTGTATATAGAGCAACAACCTCAGCAGCATAAACACTTACTTGGTGCCTAGTGCATGCCAAGATGACTGCTGTCTCTTACTAATGCTACCTTTTGGTCATGGCAACCTATGGAAGTCCAGGGCGGGTAAGATGAGCTCCTGCAGTCACCCAGCAAGCAGGTAACAGAAGTGGAATTTTAGCCTGCTTACTTCCAAAGCTGTTGTTGTTGTTGTTGTGGTGGTGGTGGTGGTGGTGGTGGTGGTTTGTTTTGTTTGATTGTTTTCTTTCACTCCACTGAAAATACCAATGCAGTTCCTTTTGCCATTAGCTGGGCATCTTCCCCTTGCAGTGGACTCTGTGGATGCTGAGCTTTGCCTTTCTTCCGTCAGTTCTGAACCCAGAGCTAGAAACTGTTTTAGAATACGGAACACTCATGTAGACTAGCGGCAGTGTCTCTTTGATGGGTGAGCTCATGGGTTGCTTGGGAGGGTGGAAGCCTCATCAGAACCCTCAGGTGTGACAGGACATCTGTCTCCTGCATCACGGTGGATGTTAACAGAGCAGCTGCCAGCCTCTGTGCTAGCTGGAGTGTGTGCTTCCATCACAAACTTGTTTTTCTAATATAGTGCTCCACTAAAATGACCCCTGCTTGGCATCAAAAGCATTAATAAATCCTACTTAACCAACTGTTCTTCCAGTGGCTAAATCAATCTACAAAGAGTTGTTTAGCACCTACTGTGTGTCCTGCACTCCAACCAACATCACTGATCGAAAAGGAAGTAAGTCACGATTGCTAAATTGTTCTCGGGCTACCGTACTGTGTGATGCATCACCAAGGTACATGCCAACCAGTTAAGCTGGAGACCCTGAGTGGCATCAGGCAGTTTGATTGCAATCATTCCCACCCGGCTTATTCGCCCAAGGGATTAAGGCAACTAAGTAACATTTTCAACGTGTTCATTCTGAGGGTTAGAATAACAACATTGTTAGTAATAAATATAACTTAATGTTAAGTTGTGGGAGAGAGTCTCTATGGGGGTCACAGATATCCCCAAGAGCAAGGCTGGTCAGGATGAGTTCTTGGAAGGGGAAGATTTAGCAGATCAGAGATGGTAGGAACATTGGATTAAGGGTCTTATTCTGGAGACAGTTTCTGAAGCATAAATCATTGTTAAAAGTAATTTTGTGTATGGGTGTGTGTGCAAATGAAAGTATAACTCCTTGGTTGCCTAAGTCAGTGAAATATTAGATTCTAATGCTCAGAATGGAGCTGATGCTGTCTTTTTTTGGATTCTCAATGGCAAGAATTCAGCACCTTTTTTAGTACCACTTGTTTGCAGGTGGCAGGAGTGCTAATTAAACAGAGCCACTAACAATTTTCCTGGGTGGCTCTGACTCCCAAATTGGCAGGAGACACAGTCTGTGTGCTTCTGAGAACACTCCTCATTGATGCCTTGCCGCATGCACAGGGGAGGAGGGACGTTGGAGGGACGCAGCTCAGAACCCAGTTATTGGTTGATGAATTATTTATAATGATCAAACTTCAACTTTACTTTTCAATGTTTAAGAAGAGGCCAGTGTTTATGAGAGAGTATAAAAATAAAACCTGAATGATTGGTAGGATCTGGAAGGGGAAATTTAATTGCATTTTACAGGATTCTTTTATTCACTGACGCCTTCACAGTAAGGATAAAATTCGGGAGACTTGAGAGAGAGGATTGAGCCCCCAATGGCTTCTGACATTTTTGAGCTGTTTTTAAGAATAAAGAGGCAATGAGCCTGCCTGGCCCTGCTGTGTCCCCAGTCCCCTGATGGCATTGCTTGTCAACTCCCTCTGGGTTTTGGCAGAGCTGAAGGCTGGGATCCTGTCATGACTGGTCATTTTGAAGCCTTGAATTAGACCAGGGCAGTGGCTTCCTATCTAGAACAGGGACCCAGATTGTTCCTTGTCTTATTTATTTATTTATCCATTTATTTATTACCTTTTGACAATTTAATAACTATTCATAATACAATTTGTTCATTCTTATCCTTTGTTTCCCTGTTTCCTTCCCTTCCCTTTCCTGCTTAACTCTTTCTTCCCACGTCTCTCTCTTTTTTGCATGGCATTTTTGTTTGTTTGTTTTGATTTTGGTGGCCCACTGGGTTTAATTAGGGTTGTTTACACAAGTGGGAGGTTGTTTACTGGAGCACGGGTAACTAAGCAGTGGCTACAGCACAGAAGAAAATGACTCATGCACTCCCAGCAGCCATCAGTTGCCAATAGTGGCTCTGGGAAGCGCAGGGCATCTCGAGTCCATCCCCCATCCGCTCTGGAGTGTTCAAAGGCTCCAGTCTTGTGCTGGTCTTGTACAGGTAACCCTGGCTGTTGGGAGTTGGTGAAACGTTTATGTCGCGTTCAGAAGGCAGAGTTCACACCACTCTTTCCCATCCCCCAGCTCCTGGAGTCTCTTCATTCTTTCTACTCAATAAATAAAGCAGAGGCTCTCAGCCTTCCTAATGCTGCAACCCTTTAATACAATTCCTCATGTCATGATGACCCCCTCACATAAAATTATTATAACTGTAACTTCATAACTGTGAGTGTGCTACTGTCATGGATCCCCATGTTAATATCTGATATGCAACCCCTGTGAAAGGGTCATTGGAGTCCCAAGAGAGTTTTGACCCCTAAGGGATTGCAGCCTGTAGGTTGAAAACCACTGCTTTATTGCCATGTTCCCTGGCCTTCTTTAGGATTCAGGCAGTCTGACTATATGCCATGGTCCCTATGTTCTTTGGAAGAATAACAAGTAGGAGGACATAGTGTCCAGCTTTAGGCAACAAATCTCATTTCTATCAGTCATTTAGCAGTTGGGCCTGGGCCAAGGCTTTGTCTAAGGAGTTACTGTTTGTCTGTACCCCTAAAGCAGAGATATCCTGTGGGATACATAAGTAACAGGCAGTCCTTCCTCTAGGAAACAGATCCTTTATTTTCCCTACAAATGGAAAGGCTGAGAATGAGATGCGTGTAACAGTCAATGGAATTTTGAGATACATCTGTTTTTGCAGTGCCAAGCATCTACCTAATGGCTTCAGCTGCTTGGGATCTTTTGGAATATGTAAATTCTCACTTCATCTTCATATTGATCTCTGTCAGAATTTCTGAAGCTGCACCATGCATTTTCTGTACTGAGGAACCTGGGAGGAAGAAGTCCTGAGTCCATGGCCAGTGGAAAGATATGCATCATCAATGTTGCGCAGACGCTTCAGTGGGGGAGCAAGGGTGACAAGCAAGAGAAGAAATAACTTATTTAGCCTTACAAAAAGACCATTGAGTGTCCACTACATCCTACCAAGTGTCTTAAAATAGCCCCAAATCTGTGAAACAAGGCACCATCTGGTCTAAGAGTACCTTGCTATAAGAAAACATGAAATGAAAATTCTAAATGATAGAGCATAAACTCTGCTCGCTTGCATGCCCAAAGAATGCATGGGCTTCCCTTACCAAGGGAAGGAAGCTTTTCTCTTGGATGCTCCGTCAGTGGTCATTTTACTGAAAATTCCACTCACGTACAACTGCTCAGAAACACATTATTTTTATTTATTTAAGACCTACCACTTACCGACTTCTAAGAGGTCTGAAACAACTCATAGGTTAAGACACACATTGAAGGGAGGTCTTCAAGACTGAAGCAGAGTAGATGGTGCCTAAAAGGAAGAGATGAGGACAAAGCCTCAGGTCAAAGTGTAAAAACCACCACAATTAGGCTGTAGTGGGAGATAAGGGCACATATGCCACATCATCTGATTATATAAAGGAAGACACATTTTTTTATCATGACATAAAA
Source organism: Mus minutoides (assembly GCA_902729485.2). Classification (NCBI taxonomy): domain Eukaryota; kingdom Metazoa; phylum Chordata; class Mammalia; order Rodentia; family Muridae; genus Mus; species Mus minutoides. Next base: position 1,621,861 of record LR755128.1, read on the forward strand.
TGCTCTGAGTGGAAACTACTTAAACATGATACTATTGTCATTGGAAGAATGGAGTATTCTTGAGATAAAAAGGTTTCAGCTCTAGCATTCTGGAAAGAAAGTGTCATACTATCACAACCCCATACCTTCACATTCTCCATGATTCTCAAAGCTTTGAATGATATTTACCAGAGGGTTTTCATTAAAAGACCCCAATCCTTTACAGATTGCCTTGGTGCAGATTCAGGGAAGGGACGAATGAGATATATTTCCTGTAGATGGCTGTGCATCTTCCTAGACAGCAGCACATATCTTCTCAGTGGCATTGAAGCCCTCAATCATGTTGGTATAGTTTTAGACAATTTCAAGATTATCTTGAGAGTTCTGGATGATATAAAAGTTTTATAGAAACAATTAGAATTTGAACACAAAAATAGATGGGATTAGAGCATAAGTCTCAAAAATTGAATACACTTTAGTTCTGGGATCTTGTACAATGACCTACAGGATAAATTCAATTCAACAGAGCTTAAGATTTCAAAATGGTGGCAGATAGAATCTGATAACTATGATCAAGACAGTTTTTTTTTTTAATTATGAATAGTGGCATACAGTGGTACATGTGTATGCGTTGTTCAAAGGCAGCAGACCTGAGAGTTGAGGTGAAAGAATGTAAAATAGTGATGTACCAATGATGGAAATGCCAATAACAACAGGCATTCATTCAGCACTCATTATATGTCAGACACTGTTCAAAAGTCCTTTTTATTTCTTCCTCTTTAAATGTTAAATTGTTTTCTCTTAATCCTTACGTCAAACCATGTGGAAATCAATGAATCCTAAGTATTACATTTTCAGTGCAGACATACAGAGAGAAGGACCATAGTCTGCCATTACCAGGAATCTGAGCCATCCAACAGGTGGAGGATGTGCTTGGTTCCTTGTAGGCACACGTCTCAAACCCATACATGGAAGTTGGACTGTACTTTGCCCCAGGTAACCTCTGGGCGCTCTTGGATGATGGTTGTATCTGATGCTACTGAAGTATGACCTAAGGTTTGGAAATTAATGTGATAATGTATATAAGAGGCTCAATCCTATTAGAAATCATGCAAAATCCTTAAAATAGCAAATATTCATTGTCTTTCACAGTACCAGGGGTCCCAGAGGATAGATGGGTAGTTTGGGGCTTAGAGATGCTCATGAAGTTGTAGTTAAGTATAAGCTAGAGTTATAAAATCAGTATTTGTGAAATCCAGGAAGAACTCTGTACTGTACTGTACTGTACTGTGCCTGGTCTTCCGCTCATGGGCCTCACAGAATTTAAGAACATTGAGATAGCCAGCCCTCAAGATGATTTGTAGGGATTCCCAACTCATTTCTTCAAATATTTATTTTGTGTATGAATTTGTGTACATGCATTATGTGTGTTAGTAAGCATGCACATGCCATGACACATTTCTAGAAGTTAGAGGAAGGTCAGTTCTCTCCTACTATGTGGGTTCCAGGGATGAAAATCAGGACATCAGCTTTACACTCTGGACTACATCACTTGCCCAGAGATTCTGAACTCTTAAGGCTGGGCTGAGTCAAAGGATTCATTCATTTCTAAGTTCATTCATAAGGCTGTAGGCATTAGGCCCTATGATGAGTATGCCTTTACATGGCTACTTCAAGGTGTAGAATCAAGTGTGAGTGTGTGTGTGTGAGTGTGTGTGTGTGTGAGTGTGTGTGTGCGTGAGTGTGTATGTGTGTGTGTGTGTGTGAGAGAGAGAGAGAGAGAGAGAGAGAGAGAGAGGAGAGAATCAGAGTTCAGAGAGAGCATCTTGGATGCTGGCCATTTTAACAATTATCTTAAATTCCATTGTATCCATTCAATTGAAGAACCTGCATGGTAGGATATACTTCCTGGATCTCAAAAATTCAGGATTTTGAAGATCTTCAAAAAACAAGGGAACGTTAAACTTGAAAATGAAGATGGCTCAAGAAAGCAGTGGGAAGGGTGGATGGGCTGGGGGGGGGGCGGTTGTGGAGGGGAAACTGGGAAGGGGGATAACATTTGAAATGTAAATAAAATAACCAATAAAAAGTCAGGGGTTATTTTAATAAAATTATTAATGTGTAATTACCAGTCTTGGAAGGTCTTTTGTTGGGATCATAGTGGCTCATGTAGAAGGTCACCTTTGGGTAGAGTAGAAATGGCAGCGGGGCTTGGGGGGGATGAAGAGCCATAAATATAACCTTTGCTAATTAGGTTAATCAAGGCAGCAATATTGTAAGAACAATGAAAAGCTTTTCTTATTTGGCATGAGTGGAAAATAATAAAAGAAACAGATAAGTGATTGCAGAAAGTTGTCTAATGGTAAGGTTTTCTGCAGAGCACACTCTTACTGAATGCCACCATGTACCAGGCAAGGTGCCAGGTTCTGAGGATATGGAGATAATGAAGAAAAGGACAGTGCCCTTGAGGATCTCCCTGTCTAATGGGATAGCAAACCTAAATGAATGCCACTCAGCATGATCAATACCATAATGAGATGCAGTCCAGGTAGAACAAGGAGAGGAAAGGCTCCATCAGTGCCCCCTAGGGGCAGGTGAGTCATGGAAGAATGACTTTGCCCAAGAATCTTAAGAGAGTAGGAATTTGCCAAGCAGTCAGTAGGAAGAAAGGCAGAGAAAACAAGAGCCATCCAACATGTAGGTAGAGCAGAACACATGAGCTGGGGGAACTGCTAATGCTTTAAATGGTTACAGCATGTTAATCATAAGTTTGAGAGCAGCGTGGAAGACTTGTAAAGATCCCTGGGAACCTGAACAGAGTTCAGAGTGGGCAGAGCAGAGCAGAGCAGAACAGAGCAGAGTTGTACAAAGCATGACCTACTAAGAATCAAGTGGAAATCCTAAAAACACAGATTCCTAAGTCTAACCTCTCATCCATTTTAGCAGCTTCTTCACCATAATTCTCTTCCTATACACTACCCTACCCAGATGCCTTTGTAGCTAGACTACATTTCCCAGTCTCCTTTGCAGTTAGACTACATTTCCCAACAACCTTTGCAGCTATGCTATGCTATTTCCTATAGCCTACTTTACAGTTAGGTGTACTCATGTGACTGAGAGCTAGCCAATGACACACAAGTGGAAGTAACCTGTGTCATCTTCTGATCTGCTCCATTAAAGTTTGACCTTCACCACCTCTTCCTCCTCCTCTTCCTCTTCCTCCTCCTCTTCCTCATTTTTAATCTTGTTGTAGACGAATGCAGGAACTTTGGAAGCTCATCAGATTTGGAGAAACCCTTGGAGATGGCTGCCCACTGATCTAGTTCATTCATTTGTATACTTTATGAAAATGAAGAATAAATTCTGTTACTGAGCTATCATGCATGTTGGGATGAGCTTTAACAACTACTCTTCCCTTAACACAGCGATTGACTCACCCTTTGGGAAGAGATTTGGAAAACTATTTATATAATACATTTTTTGGCAAGTACCCCAGGAGAGTTTGAGAATCAGTGCTGAAGGCAAAGCAGACAGACCCAGGCCCTTGCAGATTTATGGCAGATCAAATAACACAATGCTATCAGCCTTGTAGGATGGGGAGGAAAGGGAAGAATTTTTGCTTTCTTATCTTTGCCAAAGAGAACAATCTGACTGGAAAAGAAAAGAGAACTTGGGTAAGAAAAATTGAAGTTTGAGATGAGTAAAGATATTCTAACAGTACCAAGCTGCTGTAATTGAGCTCAAGTCTCTTGGCCAGGAGAAATTATACTCCAAAGAGTAGAGAGAGCTCACCACTGAAGATGTAGTATAGATCTTCTACTGGCGATATTTAAGGAATGTAGAGCCCAGAAGAATCTGGAATGCTAGAGATGGCAAAAACAGCTCTGACTTTTAAAGATGGGAAGAGAGCTTGCAACTACAAAAGCAAGTTTCTCTTACCCACCCTCATTAAATTCCCTGGTCAGATTAGTGAGGATAATTCATGAGAACATTCTTTAAAAACGTGGAACAGAACTCTCTAGAAGTGAAAAGCAAAGACCCAACAAGGTAGCTGTATTTTCAGTTTTATGCTAGGCCTGTGTCCTGGTTAGTCTTTTTGTTAACATGACACAAGCTAGAGTCATCTGGTAAGAGGGAACTTCAATTTAGAAAATGCCTCATCTCTGGCCTGTAGGCAAGTGCTGATTAATGGTTGATGTTGGAGGTCCCAGAAAATTGTAGACAGTGACACCCCAGGCAGATGGTCCTAGGTTGTATAAACAAATCATGCTGAGCAAGCCATGCTGGGGTGGGGCAAGCCAGTAAGCAGCACTCCTCCTTTAGTGCTTGCCTCTACATTCCTGTCCTGCTTGAGTTCTTGCCTTGGTTTCTCTCAACGATGGACTGTGACTGGGAAGTGTAAGCTAAATAAACCCTTTCCTCCTCACATTGCTTTTGGTCATGGTTTTATTACATCAGTAGAAATCAAACAAAAGCAGCTTGCTAGATTATTGTGTCAGGGAGCTGTTTCCGCTAGGTAGACATAAAGTATACTAAGGCTGGATATTTGTTATGGTATCTCACAAGGAATCTGTACATCCATTGAAGGACAGTGGGCCTTCCACGTTTGTAAGTAGAACAAACCGAGAATCGTAACTATTGTGTGTGTGCTGGGGGGGGATTACATCTATGTTAAACATAAATGGATTAATGTTTTTGGTCATTATTCCCTAAATCTTATAACAGAGTGACTACTCATATTTCATTTTCATTGCATTAGTATTATAAGTGATCTAGAAACAACACACCATACATAGAGACATGTGCACGGATGGTATGTAACAATTCACATAAGGATTTGAGCATCCTTGGGTTTTATATTTGTAGAGGTCCTACTGTACTTTCCAGGACAGCAGCAGACAACAATTGTAATTTTAACTGCATACTAGAATACCCCCTAGTTAAATTCAGTGTTGTTTTATGATCATACCTAAACATGCTGAGCAATGCTACTGTAAAAAAAGTACAATTGACATTCTTACTAGCATTACAGACATAAATAACTTAATTCATACTTAACAGATTTTTAGATGAAACACAGAAAATACTTTTATCAACATAAGACCCAAAGAACAGACTAAAGTACTAAGCTAACTCTAATCATATACGATGCAACAAAGAAATGGTATTATTGGATATCCAAACCTTAAAGACTCCCCTACAAGGTTAGATCGAGAGCAATCAGCTACAACACAAGAGAAGACTTCACCTCAATACAAGAGATCACAGCACATGACATCATGGCATTAGTCAGCCATGTTGTTTAGCTGCTCCAATCACAAAGCCATTGTAGGTTTAATTGAGGGAGCCTGATGGAGTAGCTCTCTAGGTCCACTGGGGATCATGCTCTACCTGGAATGTGGAATTAGTTATGACTTCTCTTGTATAAAGTAAGATGGTTAAGATGTCTAGAGAATGCCTTCCAGAGTTTCACCTGGTGGAGATATATTGACAAGTGTCAGAATCTTTTCATTTGAAAAATATCTAAAGAACTGAGCAAAGAGGGTCTGATGTCTAGGAAATACAGAGCTTAAGGGAAGCCTCTGGGGTCACCAGAGACATGTACATACTTATCTGAAGGGGTGTCAGAAGCAACGGGGCTTAGTGGCCAGTGGAGGTGCTTCTGAGAAATGAATTCTCTATAACCATCTGTCAGCTACCCACAAGGCTTCCCATGGAGAGAGCAGGGAATACATGGTCCCTTTGTATGGTGACTTAGAAGAGAAGAATATCTGTCATCCTTCCTGATATCGGTAACTGCCATTACTGGATGCCATTTCTAAGAATGTAACATGTCCCCAGCATTAGTTAGAACAAGCACAAATGCTGTCTTGTTTACTAGTGTTGTGTGGCAAGTTACCACAGGACCATTGCCTTGGCACACTGTAAATGTATTATTGTATATGGGAACTCAGAACTTACAGCATTTGCAGGACTAGTCCTTCAGCATATTCCAGGAGAGAATCATTTCTCCTGCTCTTCAAGCTTTTAAGTGTCTTTCTCCATTCAGTGGTTCCTGGACCTTCCTGTGTCTTCAAGGCCCTCAGCAACGCATATCTCAGTTGTGATGTCTCTGATTCTGATCATCCAACCCTCTCTCTTAGAAGGATTCTTGGTATTGTGTGGGTCCATCTGGATAGTCACAATTTATCATTAATTTTGAAGGCCTTGAATCATTGATGAGTAGTTCCTTTTTTTAATATAAAGCAAGACATTTGCAGCTTTGGTGAATTAGGAATTAACACCATAATTTAGAGAACCACTATTCTTTCCACTCCAGCCCTTTGTATCTTGATTTATTTAATTTAAGCCCCCATTGGATTTGAACATTGAGCATCATTTCCATTTCAATAGAGAGAAACAGTTCAGGGAAGGTTAGTAGACCCATCAGTGCCATGCTCAGGTGTGGATGGAATTTGAACCTGGTTCTAGCTGTCAGGCCCGGAAGCACTGTGAGCTGTATCACTGTGTTATCCTGTGCTCAGCCAGAGATTTTAAGCCTTAATAATAGTGCTTCTTTAATAGTGTTAATTTATTTGTGCCATTATTATGGTTTATTTTTCTAAACTGTGACATAAGTCAGATGCGTCTGGCTAATAGTAAATTTAACTGGTCTTTTCTTGCTATCTTCATAGCATCTTCAGCTAGCAGCTTCTCTCCTTCTTGGATTTTGTCACCTTGGACCTTCTCAGCTACAGGAGTTTGGAAGAGTGCTGTTTTCTGAGTTAGGATCTGACAGTCTTTGTGAACTAAAGGTTACGCAGCTGCATAAGATTGTTTTTAAGCCGAAGTAATAGAGTTGTCAGGGGGAGCATACAAGGGTTCCAGAAGAACCGGTTAAAAGCCTTGAGATGCTTTAGGGCAGGCAACAGTAGCAATGTTCTCACCGCATGCTGGAGAAGGGGATCTGAAATCCCAATGTGCAATGGAAGCTCCTGTTTTTCCTATCCGGGTACTCAAGCCCTGCAGAGGTAGGCAGTGAGTAAGGGCTGTTCAGGTCCCCCAGTGCTGGACATTTATTATCACATCTGAATGTCAGTGGCCTGGTTTATATTCATGCAAAGACAGAAAGGATAAAGTGAGGGTCCCATTCTACAGATGGGACCCCGACGCTCAGACACTAACTGCTTTCATAACCGACTCAGGGTAGAGAGTGAGGCAAGCTCAGGAACCTGGGTTCTAGCCTGTCCCCAGGACAGAGAGTACAGAACCTGGGTTCTAGCCTGTCCCCAGGACAGAGAGTACGGAACCTGGGTTCTAGCCTGTCCCCGGGACAGAGAGTATGTTACATCTTTTCTCTGGTCTTTTTTGCAGCATGTTCCACTTTGACCACTAGTGGCTTCATTATTTGCCCACAGCCCAGATCTGGCCTATGCTGGGCTATACTGGGCCCTGGGACAAAGCAGAGTTGCATATGAACTGCACCCAGCTTGCTAGAGAAAGACCTTGTGCACATATATGAGGTGGGTGTAGGCAAGCAGGATATTAAGAAGTATCTGCCAGCATCAGGCAAGTGAGTGAAAGAGTTCATAGGACACAGGAAGAGATGGCTTCAAGTTAGGAGCTGTGTCCACTGCAGTGAGGAAAGACGGTTGACAGACTTTCCATCCACAAGAACTACCTGATTTGTTCAACGGTGGGAACTACCTGACTAGCTGAGCCAGTGATTTCTGAGCGCTGTCAAGGAGAGTTTGTCAAGTTCACAGCATGGGCTCCACCATTGACAGAGGGCCCCAGATTCTAGGAAGGAAGGAAAGTAACATTAAAAAAGAAAAACTTAAAAAAAAAAGAGCCAGATACAGGCTAGGACAGAAACTGTCCTTTCTGGGTATCTATTTTGTGACATGCACTGATTCTGGATACAGGGAAGAACACAAGGCAGCTTTCCAGATAAATCAAGCTTCAGATGCCTAAGGTTACAACCTCAGTCAACATAGGAACTGGACAGGGTGATGATAAAGGATACAGCAAGAGCAATAAGGAGTAAGTGAAAGAGGTCCGTGCTGGGGTGCATCAACCCTCTATTTTTATGCCAGCACTGGGATATTAAGGCTAGGGCAGGAATAAATACACACATACACCCACACACCCTCCTGCCACACACATACTGTAACAGCGTGAACCTAGAACCACACAGAACCAATGCTCTGCCACTGAGCTACACCCTAACCCACAGGTGACACGTTTAGAACTCATCTACCAAGGGAACTCCATTTAAGATCCACACCCTCCTGCTGTGTCCACTGGTGTATTTATATCCAGTTGGACTGTTCCCCCAACACATACATGTATAAAATGTATTTAGATTGTACCCATCCCTTATTTAACCACCCTTCCTTCCTTCCTTCCTTCCTTCCTTCCTTCCTTCCTTCCTTCCTTCCTTCCTTCCTTCCTTCCTTCCTCCCTCCCTCCCTCCCTCCCTCCCTTCCTTCCTTCCTTCTTTCTCTCTTTCCCTCCCTTCACCCCCTTTTCTGAACCTGATGAGTCCAGTTACTGCCTGTCATATGTGCATACGTGTAGGGCCAGCTACTGGAATGTGGGCAACCTACCGTTGACGACACAGTTGAAAAAAAAAAAGACTTTCCCTTTCCAAGGTTAGTGAGCTCCCCCCAACATACTGACGTGTTAACTGGCTTGATCTTTTGCCTGTCATGTGCAGGCAAACACATCTGCTGTGAGTTTCTGAATGCAGTAGTCCTGCCATGTCTGGTAGATAGATTTAGTCCTGGTACTCTTGCACCTCTGCCTCTTTATGTGTATGGTCCTTCTTCTGCAATGTTCCCTGAGCCTTGAACAAGGACAGAGTGTGATACAGCCCATTTAGGGATGAGCACCCCACAGGTGTTTATTCACTGTGCTTTGACCAGTTGTGAATTTCTGTGACAACAACTATCTACTATAAGAAGCTTCTCTGATGAGGGTGAGAGTTATAAGACTCTATGGGCATAATGACAGGCATCTTGAAGGCAGTTTGATACTGTGTCCATTTAGCAGAATAGTAGTAGTAATGCCTTCTCCCCGCTAGGACTCTTTAATCTTCCTCTGTGTGGGTCTAATCATCTTTTTTCTTGATCACCATCATTCCCTGGAAGGATCTCATCCTGACAGTTGGCATGTCTGCGATAAGATGGAGGAACATGAAAAACCTTTAAAGCCATTGAATTGGTTTTCTTTACAAAATTCTTTATTAAATTATAATTTCTATACCATAATAATCCATCCATTTTAAGTATGAAATGAAATGAATTCTGGTAAGTTTATAAAAATGCACAAGTGCCCTCATATCCAGTTTCAGAACATTTCAATTATCAGAGAGAATAATTTAAGGGCACAGTACTGTGCATGGGGCCTCGCTGGGCTTACTTGAACACATGCTACTGAAAATGGTTGCACCTAGGAAAATCTGCTGGTGTATTTTGAGTAGTTACTTTGTGGTGTGCTTTGGGGGAGAGACAAGTAAAATGGAGCAGAAGGAAGAAGAATCATGTGCTTAAAATCTTAAGAAATCATTATCTATTTTGTGGAACCCTTCATTAATAAACAGATTATTAGAAAAGTAATTATTTTAGAGATGGAAAGTGCCATTAACCAGTGCTGTGTTGTTGCCTACTGGGACATATAAGAAGTCTTTTTAATTTGCTCTTCAAAAATCACTTACACCCACAAAACCACTCTAGTCAATGAAGGAGATGTAGGTCTGGGTAAACCTTCGTTACCATGGTAAAAACAGCCTTACCTTTTCTTTCTTTCTTTTTTTTTTTTTTAAAAATCTTTTTAATTTAATTTATTTACTTCCAGTCATATTTTTCCACTCCAGAAGTGACTATTTGAGTGCAAGATTCGCTTTGTGAGAGGCACCCATACCAAGCCTTTGTGGAACTGGCCACTCACTTACGAAAGGTGCCATAGTCAGGCCCTCAAGAGTGAAGAGAGCACTGAATTGTGGGTATGCCTGTGATTTCTACTATATACACACACATTTTAGGAAACTCAATAGAAAGCCTGGCTTAGTGATATGGACCTGTAATGTTAGTTATTCAGAAGGTTGATGCAGGAGGATCACAAGTACAAGGCCTGTCTGCCTGGGCTACAGAGCAGGTTCAAGGTCAACCTGAACAACAAAATGAGGGCTGGGGATGTATCCCAGTGGTAGAACATTTGTATAGTATGCATGAGGCCCTGGATTCAAACCCTGGTGTAAGGGAAGGAGGGAGGGAGGGAGGGGTAGTTTGAATATGCCTGGCCCAGGGAGTGGTACTATTAGGAGGTGTAGCCTTGGTAGAGGAAGTGTGTCACTGTGGGGGTGGGCCATGAGACCCTCCTCCTAACCATGTGCGAGCCAGTCTTCTAGTGGTCTTCAGATAAAGATATAGAACTCTCAGCTCCTCCTGCCTGGATGGATGCTGCCGTGCTTCCTGCCATGTTGATACTGGACTGAACCTCAGTACCTGTAAGTCAGCCCCAGTGAAATGTTGTCCTTTATAAGAGTTGCCTTGGTTGTGGTGTCTGTTCACAGCAATGGAAACCCAAGCTGAGAGAGAGAGAGAGAGAGAGAGAGAGAGAGAGAGAGAGAGAGAGAGAGAGAGAGATCCCTGTCCTTCATCAGCTTGTTGTTAAATCATAGTTTCATGAAATATGAAACCTGTCCCCAGGTGGAACAGAATTAGTTTTTCTATCAAAGTTGAGAAAACAAAACAAAACAAAATGCATGATGCCCTAAAGTCCTGCCTCTGAGGATATGGAGAGTGGACATTGTGCTACTGTCTAGGTTAATGAGAAAGACACAGATTCCCCAAACTAAGGTTGCTTCTCAGACTTCTTTTTAAATTAAAAGCAGATTTATCACACAGTCAAAAAGGTTCATTACCTTAAAGGGACATCCTATTGCATTTTTACACTGTGAACAAACTTACATCAAGGTGGAGAACACATCTATCTCCCATCTTCTCTGATAACCAGCCCAATCGTTACCTCTGGAAAGTCGCCAACATCTGTTTCCTATCAAAACTGATTATTTCTTGCTGTACAAATAGAATCACACAGCATGCATTTTTTTTTTAAAAAAAGAGAGAGATTGTTTTTACTGAATCCCAGTGTCTGTGAAACCCATCCTGCTATTTCTTACCACAGCTGGTCTTTGTTTTTAGTTTTTCTGAGACAGTGTTTGTATAGCCCTGGCTGGCCTAGAACTCTCTAAGTAGGACTTGAATGTGACATAATCCTTCTGCTTCTGCCTCCGGAGTGCTAGAATTATAAGTGTGTGCCACCATGCAGGCAAGAGCTCTGTTTTTGTATTATTCTATGGTTTCCCATTGTAGAAGCTCATGATCCTTCTCTTGCTAGCCATTTGGGCAGTCTGTAGCCTTTTTACCTGTTCAATGGCCCCTTCAGCACAGCATTACACGGTCAGTGAACCCACATGGGCAATTGTATGGGTTACTTTCCATGTCCTTGTGACCATTTGTCCTTGTGACAAGAAGTTGTTGAAGAGAGGAGGCAGGAGTCATTTTGACTTACAGTATACCAAGGGATGTAGCCCTTCAAGGTGTTCCCACACAGCAGCAGACACATGAAGTAGCTGGCCACATTGTGCCTGCAGGAGGCCTAGGGCAGGTGAAGGGCGGAGCTGGACTGTAAAGTCTCAAGATCAGTCCCAAGGAACTACCTTCTTCCAACTAGTCTCCACCTCCTGAAGGTTTCCCAGTCTTTCCACACAGCCCCACCAGTTGAGGACTGGTGTTCAAACACGAGCTTACATCAAACCATAACATGATGAGAAATGTCCTCTTCATCTAAATTGCATATTTTATTATTGGTGCAAAGCTGTCCATAATGTTACCTCACTGTTTATTGTCTGTTTCTAAGGACTGCGGTTCTTTTGTTATTTTTACTTAATAGTTTCCTTTTTTTCTCTTTTCTAGGGATTTCTAAATTTTATTAGTTTTTAAAGAACCAAGTTTTGACTACGTAGATTGTTGTTCTTATTTTATATTGTTTTTCTAGTTCCTTTTTCTGCTTATATATTTACTATTTATTTCTATCCAATTTATTTGCCTTAAATTTGGTGTTCTTTTCTAGCTCTTTGCCTTTCTGGTATTCTCCACCCCCACCCTACCCCCACCCCAATACATGTTTGGGAGCGGTGTTCTTTTTGTTTGTTTGCTTGCTATGAGATGGGTCTCGCTTGGTGGCCCAGGCTGCTCTGGAGTCCACTCTGTAGCCCAGGTTGTTGACAATCCTCTGGAGTTCACTCTGTAGCCCAGGTTGTTGACAACCCTCCTTCTCTAAGTGTGAGGTCATAGGTGTTAGCTACCCTGTCCATCCTGGCTTCAGGGTATCAGTTTTACCTTGTAGCTTCTTTTTGGCTTTTGCCAAATGTCCATGTATAGGTCAGAGGTTGATGTTGGACGTCTTTTTCTATTTTTTGTACCCTGGTTTTTGGAGGCATCCTCTCACTGACCTTGGAATTTGCCCACTGGCTAGACTGGCTAGCCACCAAGCCTGCCTCCACTCCTTAGGGCTGAGATTAGAGACTGGGTGCTTCTCTTCCCAGCCTTTTCATAGGAGCTCTCAGCACTGAGGCATCTCCACAAACCTGAGAATGCTGTTGGTTCATTAAAGTTCCATCCAGAACTGGGTTTCTAACTTCAATTGACATTTCTATTTTTTAATTAAAAAAATAATTAATTAACTAATTTTGAAACATAGATTACTTGGAAGTACTTAGTAATTTTCAAGCATTTGGGGGCTTTAAAAGTACTTCCTATTGATTTCCAGTGTATTTTCTTTCTTGTCAGAGGACATACTTTGAGTTCAGTCCTTTGAAATTGGCTTTGAAATTTCCTTTGTGGGATGTTACACACACACTTGAAAAGAAGGCAGCCTATTGTTGTTGCTTCCTGTTACATGTGTCATGGAGGTCAAGTTTGTTTATCATGTAGCTCAAGTCTTTATCTTTCTGGACTTATTGTCTGTAAGCTTTTCTATCAGTCACTGAAGGATGTGTTGGAAATCGTCACCTATGATAATTGATTTGCCTTTCCTTTGCTTTGCATGTCTTAGATACGCACCGGCTTCAGATGATCCAATCTCCCTGCTGATTTGACTTTTTGTCATTGTGAGTGCTTCCTCTTTATCTGCAGGAATACTTTTCGCCTTTTTTTGCCTTTCCTGCTTCACAGCCTTGTTTTGTCTGATAGTGGCAGAGCTAAGCCAGCTTTCTCTGGGTTAGTGTCTTCATGACATATTGTTTTATAGCTTTTCACTTAACATTTTCTAGACTTTGTGTTTCAGATATCATGTAACTGGTTTGTTTGTTTTTTGGTGGTCTGTCAATCTATTTTAATTGGATGTTGATGTCCACTTAAATCAAATGAGTTCCAGATGTTTTTAGAGTTCAGTCCATGTCCTTATTTTATATTTTTTGATGCTTTATATAAGCTTTGATGACCACGGGCAACCCCTGACTCTTTTTCCTCCTTCCCCATCTCTGCCTTGGCCTCCTTCCCCCCCTCTCTCCCTCTCTCTCTCTCTCTCTCCCTCCCTCTCTCTCTCTCTCTCTCTCTCTCTCTCTCTGCTTTGCCTTTTTTAGTGTAGACCTCCTCCTTAGCTTCCAGGATAGACTGAGGGTCTTGCTGGCAGTCTGTCACCCTCTGCTGGGGTCTCTCCATGTGTCTCCACAGACTTTACCCTTCAATTAATAATTTCATGCTTCTTAAACAATACATGGGCCTTGCAAACTTTAATCCCATTTCCTGACTCTTCTCCTGTTATGCTATTTTGGTCATGCACATTACTGCTTCAAGTATTTAAGATCCTCCAAGACACTGCTGTTTTAAGTAGTCCATACTCAATTACCCTGATTCTCAAGTTTACTATTTTGGCTCTCTCTGCCGCTTGCTTTCTGCTTCACCATTCAAATTGGGATCTTTTTCTTTTGTTCCTGAATAACTTCTTTAGTATTCCTTTTTAAACAATAAAATTAAAAGTTCAGATTAAAATGTATTCTTTAGTTCCTCAATGCATATAATGCATCCTCATAACATATCCACCCTGTTCTCCCCCATCACCCCTCCCATTTCTGCTAAATGTCTTCTTCCTTCAAAGCCCACTGTCTATTTTTCTGCCCCTTTTCCCCTCAGTATGCAAAACATTGAATAACACATTTCTTTGTTTTTTATTTTCTTCAAACCAATTTAAAAAATTGTATTGCCTTTAGGGGCCTGGCACTGACTCTATAGACTAGGATGGCTGTGAACTCACAGAGATCTGCTGCCTCTGCCAGTGAGTGCTGGGATTAAAGATGTGCCAATGTTGTCCAGCTATGCCTTATTAAGGATATTTTCACTGGGTATAAAATTCCCTCCTCTCCCTCCCCTGTTGCCTGCTGTGTTGGGAAAGATCACACTGCTTACCTGTCTTCTCCTCAGCTTTCCTTTGCCTTTACTGTGATAATCACGCTGCAGTTGTCGCTGGTCGGTCGGCCCTCTTTGTATGTGCTTGTTCTTACAGTTCCTGGAACTTGTAGACTGATTCTGCTCTTGACCTTGTGTCAAGTATTGTGTCTGCACTATTTTCTCCCCTTTATCCTAATATCCTGTTGGATTCCATATCTGTTGCTTCCCTCCCTCCCTCCCTCCCTCCCTCCCTCCCTCCCTTTTTTTTCATTTCTGTAGTACAGACCTAGTGTTAGGTTCTTTACCCTCCCTTTCCATCTTGCTGTTTTTTTACTGACCTAATTTCTGGCTTAGAAACCCTGTCTTCTGCTGTTAAACACATCTACTGAATTCTTAGCTACTTTTTCCCCCTCAGCTCCAAAATTCATATTTCTCTTCTGCATCCTCTCATTTTTGTTTGGTTGAAAATATTTATTAATATTAACAAATGAAACTGTTTATTCATCATAGGCATTTAAAGTATTTGGTGGCACAACTATATGTCTTTCTAGTGTATTTTATTAAACTCACTTTCATTTTATGTCTCCTGGCAGGCTGGGTAATGCCTTACTGAAACTTAGGCATTGTAAATGGAACATTGTTGAGCCCCTGGATGCTACCTTCGTTCACAGAGGACTTTTCTTTTTTCTCCTTCTGTCTTTTCTTTTTCCTAGCAGGGGGTTAAGAAATGATAGATCACCTTGATCTGAGAGATTTTGAGCCTGGATTTTGGGTTTTGGGCTTTGTTGGGGCTGGGCTGCATCTGGCTTGCCTTCTCTCTTGGCACACAACCCTTCTGCTGTCTCCACTCTAGCCTGGCTTATTCACCAGTGCCCTTCCTCCTCCTGTGTCCTCAGCTTTCTCCTCATCACTTTGAGAGTACCAATCCTTTCTTCCCAGCCTTCTAGAAACTTCTTGCTGCTCATCTCCTGGTTCCTTTCTTCCATAAAATGTTCAGGAGTCAGAAGATTCTTTGAGAGGAAATCAAAGGTAATTGCATGGTCTGTTCTCTGGAGTCGGGGGTCCTCTTCGTGGCCATGAGCTCTAGGTTTTGCTCGAGTAGACTGGCATGACTGTTGTAGCTCTTGGCCATGGTTTCCTGCAGTCTCATGACACCTGTTGGGAGCTGGAGGGGAAGCTGCGAGGAAAACGGAAGTCTCTTCCACTGTGCTTCCCTCTGCTTCAGTAACTTGGTCCCTAACGTCCTGCTTGCTTTTGTGACTATCTGATGACTCCTAACAGCTGTTTTCTGCAATATATTTAGCTTTTATAGTTGCTCTCGGCAGGACAGTTAACCTGACACAAGCTACTCTGTCACAGACGGAAAACAAAGTCTCCAGAGATTTATTTTTAAAAGTGGTTTTCAGGACATGTCCCGAGGCCATTGCACATTCAGCTGTATCTGCTGAATCTATGGGAGGTGTCCCCATTTGGGGACTGGCAAGGTCTTTTGGTGTCTTCAGCGCCATCAACAACACATCTGAGTAAGTATCACTGAGCGGGATTTGCAAGGAGCATTTTGAAATTGAGATTGATATGCCAAGTATGATTATGCTTCTTGGGGCCACTCACTTTTCTCTAACACCTTCTCTACAACTCTCCTTGGAGTCTACAGTCTTCTCTCTTATAGTACCATGAAGAAATTAGTTTGAAACACACACAAACACACATGTGTACACATACACGTAACCTCCTTCCTCCTACAGGAATGTTGACTTCGGTCAACATTGATTCTTCTTGATCACAGTCAAGCCCCCTTTAATCCTTGGTTGTCTGTATCCTCATTGGAAACAGGGGTGATAGAGAGGAAGCAGGCAATGAACCACACTCACAGGGTCCTTCTGGCTCTGTTGGTGAGTCTGTTTTTTATTATTTGGGTGGAAGAAACATAGTGAAACAATATGTTACTTTAATGGTTCTTAGGGCCACAGAACATATTCTCTTAAACTGGCTGGCCTTGTGACTGTGGGGTCTGTTATAAGGACAGAAATATATGTAACATGTTAGGGGGTCTCACAGGGACTCCTGTGAGAATAACAAACATCTCTTATAGCACCAGGTTCTTCATCATTCAACTATTTCTGATGGGAATCTCATTTCTAGGAATGTCTACTTCCAACTTTGTTCAAAGAATCTTCCTCTCCATGACTTTTCTATATTGTGTTAGAAGAAGTCCCTCCCTCCCCCAAATATGGACTGAAGTTCAAGTTTTGGGTTTGGAGTCAGCCATGGCACCGAGTCAGAGATGTTCCTCCTTTTCCCCCTGTTCAGCTCCACGATGCAAGAAGTTGTCAGATCAAAGCTGCCTTTCAAGTGATTCTTGGCAGCATTTAGCTAAGGAGTACTGGAAAGAGATGGAGAACAGGAAGCAATGAGAAGTCAATGTATCTTCCCCCTTCCCCACTGCCTTGGACCAGGCCTCAGCAAAGGCTGCAACTCCTATGCTCTTGTCTCCTCCAAGATGGACTGGCGATATTCTGAGCATTACTGGGTGGTTTGAATCCCAGCTCAAGAAACCCCATGGCTTTTCTTGTTCCTCCAGTCTTAGTAGATCTGGACTACGCTCATCTCCGGGACATCTGGGACCTCTGTTCTTTCCCAATTTCTCTATCATGTGTAGTAGCCATCAGTGCTGTTCAGCATGCTCTGTTTGGGTACCTGGTCTGTGGATAGCTCCTTATTTAGATTTTGATTGGCTTAGTTGCTAGAATACTGTATTTACAATATCGTTTACTTTCATCCATATGTAACATAAGTGTCCCTGAAACACATTTGCCTCTATTCCTTTATCACCTCCCGAGATAAACAGCATTATTCCTTCACCTAGCAAATATTTATTGAGACATGGATGGATACTCTAGCTGAGGATTGTGATAAGGGATATAGCTATGGACAGGAAAGGTCATGTCTGTGACTTTGTTGAGGTCACAGCTTTGTGGGCAAGACAAGCCTCAGACTCTTTGACTAAGGTGTGTTGAAACAGACTGAGCTAGGGGACAATAGAGTTGGCTAAGTCAGTCTGTGCCTCAGTTTCCTGTTCCACAGAGGAACACTCAGTTCATCAGCTCATGTCACTCCTAATATGCTGGGACTCAGTGACAATGATGTATGAAGAAAAGAGTTCCTAGTAGATAAAGAGATAAATGCCCAGGAAACAAGCTCACATCAAAGGTTTATTTCTAAAAGCAGCGTCCAGGGGTGCATATACTCAGCACCGCAGTGAGACAGGCCAGGAGTGAGGGAGCCTGGAAATAAAGCGGGAAGGGCTGAAGTCCAAAGCTAGGGTATGGGGTTGCTAGGAGGGCCACACAGTGACTGGATTAAAGTTACATCACTGGAAAGCTCTCCTGGCAGCCAGTTAAGAGCCACCCTGACCCATGCGTGAGTGGGAATGGGAGTCTACTTCCTACATTGCTTAATCAAGTTGTCACTTCCTCCCAGAAGGACCACTGGCTTCTAATCTGGGCTAAATCTTCTTGTTCTGGGTTTCTTGTACTTTTTCTGTTACTCCAGTCACTGCCACCACCACCCCACCCCTGTTCCCCCTCCCATCCTTTCCTTTTCCTTCCTCCCCCTCTGTCTCCTTGTGAGCATCTGACCTTATTTGATGGCTTCTGATGGCCAAATGTGGGTAACAACTGCAGGCAAGGGGTTACTTAGTTCTCCCATAGCTTTTTTTTTTTTTTTTCGAGACAGGGTTTCTCTGTACAGCCCTGGCTCTCCTGGAACTCACTTTGTAGACCAGGCTGGCCTTGAACTCAGAAATCCGCCTGCCTCTGCATCCCTAGTGTTGGGATTAAAGGCACGTGCCACCACGACCTGCTAGTTCTCCCATATCTTAAGACCAAAATTTCCAAAGATAATTTTGAGGTGTGTGTGTGTGTGACAATATTATCAGCTTTAAAGATTGCTAATCACCAAAGGCTGAAAATACGCCAAATGTGATTTAGCATTTTGTCGTAAATTCTGGGAAGGGCCCAGATCCCTCTCCTCCTCTCTGTGTCTATTCCTGAGGCCGCAGGTGAGTCTCGTGGTGAGCGAGCCCTGCATGGTCCGGACCTACTGTCCTCTTGCCTTCTCTAATAGAGCACACTTTGGGTCCTCCGTGGCTCGCTCGCCTCTTTGGATTCAGATTTCAATGAATCATTTATTTACATTTTATTCATAATTTTAATCATTCTGCAAACAGTATTCTAATAGCATTAAACAATTGCAGAATCTAATAAAAGCCAGCCTTAACCTCATTGGAATCTCATTAAGAGGAGGGCTGCTCTTTTTTTTTTTTTTTTTTTTTTTTTTCTAAATTGTGGAGATTATTTTGCTGGATTTTTGTCTTGTTTGCATTACCCAGGAGATTAGGGGCACAGATGAGATCCTAGGATGTGAGTTCACACAACAATATTTTTTTTCCCCCTTTCTTTCTTTCTTTCTTTCTTTCTTTCTTTCTTTCTTTCTTTCTTTCTTTCTTTCTTTCTTTCTTTTTTCCCTCGTTCCAGTCATCCCTGCTCCCTCCAGTTGCCCCGCTCGCTCAGGCCGCCCCGAACGGCCATGCTCGCTCCAGCCAGCCCCGCTCGCTCTGGCAGGCCCCGCTTGAGTTTACGGATGAAGACATTGAAGTTCAAAGACCAGAGTGGGTTTATCTAAAGTTAAGTATTAAGGCTGGCAGTTAGGAACCAGAGTGGTGCCACATCTCCCTTAGCCCCATGTCACCCTTGTTGTGATATCTGTGACGTGTGTGTGTGTGTGTGTGTGTGTGTGTGTGTGTGTGTGTGTATACCCGATGTCTGGGCATTGGCATTGGTAGGTTGAGAGGTACTGTCCTCAGGAATTACTGCAGAGATAAGTTTCACCCCCATGTGGTGGGATAGCCTCAGGCAGTGTTGGCTGAGGTTATCATGATACTTGCTCAAGCTTTCCCATACTAGCCCAGGGGTGGTTCTATTTAGTTCTGCCTGTCTGGATTAAAGGCCTCCCGGGGTCTCGGGGGGGGGGGGTGTCTGGGGCTCTGAGATGGGCAACTCTTCATTTAGTATAAGAAAAAAAAATTACACACTGGAATGATTCACTGAGAACTTCACAGGTCACCGGAAGAGAGAATGGAAGAAAGAGAGACACAGGCAGAACATCTTTTTTATGGTTTCATCAACACGTGCAAGCTGAAATCTCTGTGTCTTGGGGAAAGAACCCACTGTTAATACTAATAATTATGCTAGCTGTTGTGTAGCCCTTTGAAGTTTGTGCCGTTTGTACTGTGCTTTTGGACCCATCCTCTTCTTGCCCTGCGCCTTGGGAAATGGAAGGAGTGAGAACAAGGAAGCTGGCTTCTCTGGGAACTGAGCTAACTCTCTTTGCTTCTCTAGGAGTCAAGCCCTGCAAGGGGGGTGGTGGGTGGTGTACCATCAGAGGTGGGTACTCAAGTTACTCTCACTGAGGATATGTAGTAGAAGACAATGCCCCCCCCCCAAGCCCCAATGCCATCTTCTCTTGGAACCCCCAGCATGTCTCTCCAGACTGTCATTGCTGGCGCTAATTTCCAGCCTGGGTCTCCATTCCTCATTATGCTGAGTGCCTTGCTAGACTTTGCACCTGCTTCTCCTAACAACTAGGTCCTGTCCCTTGCCCGTGGCTGATTCTAGAATTCTCTTTCAACAAAGCTGGACCTGCACTGGAATAAAGCTACTGTCACCGAGGGGACTTTGCCAGTTGATACAATCCTGAATTTCTTGTGGTGGTGTGTACCCTTTTTTTATAATAGATGCTGTAGACTATTGTAGCTGATGATGGAAGGGATAGGCTTCAAGGGTAATATTGATGCAAGAAAATGAAGCCTTAGGAAATTGCCAGGACTGGTTTGATCTTGCTTTCTTGGGACAGTGGGAAAAAAATGGCAGTGACAGCAAAGATGCCCTCCATGCTTACTAATCTTGCCACCTAGGCCAATTAACCAGATCTCTTCTAGTTCAAAATGCCCCAGAGAAAGGAGAATCAGTCACAGTTCATACCCTTCCCCTCTGACCTGTGACCCACTTCTCAAGCAGGCTCTTGCTTTCCCCCACCTTCTCTATCTACCTTTCCTGAAAAGATGTCTAGACTTAAGCCATGTCCATATCTCCTGACTTTACTGGGGTCATCTGTGCATGTGCCTACTTGTCTCAGGGCATCTATGTCCACCTCTTCTGTCAGATTGTTTGGCCATAGCTGTTGGAAACCTTGTGGCTTATTTTCTTGTCCAAAGCTGAGCCTGCTGAATGCTCTCAAGTCCTCTGGTGTCAGGTAACTTCTCAGTTCCCACCTAGGACTCAGAAGAGGATGAGGAGCGCATGGTATCTTTGATCACTTAGAAAACTCCCCTAGCCACTTCTGATTCACCATTCTCCACCATGGACACCTGGCACAGCACACTGATCTTTTTCCTGGGCTATCTCAGGGAGTCCAGGAGTTCACTGGCTGTGTGCTGGGATATCTCAGTGCAGCTGTCAGGCTGACTGTCCAGTTCACACTACCCTAAAGGTTCCAAGTGCTAGAAGGTCCCAGGAATTCTTTGCCTTT
Source organism: Mus minutoides (assembly GCA_902729485.2). Lineage (NCBI taxonomy): Eukaryota > Metazoa > Chordata > Mammalia > Rodentia > Muridae > Mus > Mus minutoides. The sequence continues at coordinate 1,642,863 of LR755128.1, forward strand.
CTTCTTCTCCTGGCTCTGCTCTCATGGTGAGGATGCTTGCTTTCACATTTAAATTCATTGGGGCTACATCTATGCCACATTCTGACTGCCTGTTCTGTGACCTTCTCCCATGCCTCCCTCTTCTTCCAATAGGCAACCGACTCTTTAATCTAGACCAGCAGAAGGGATGCAGGGAAAAGAAAAATGAAAACCCCAAAACTGGCTTAGTGAAATTTAATTTCCAAAATGTAATTTCTTTTTGTTCCCTCTGTCATTTCCCAAATGCCATGGTATTTTGTAGTGTCAGTGACAGAATGGATGGAAGAGCACCTTAGACATGGTCATTTAGTCACCTTCGAGCTTGTTTCCTATAGCTCCAGACCTGCTTGGCTAAGACATATACCCTTCCTACATGTTCACAGAAGGCCTTGCAACCAAACTCCAAGTCCACAGAACACCCTTCCATCCCCAATTTCTTTATGGGCCCAGGCCACTTAACATAGAAATGGCTGCCCCAAATTTGTGCTTTTGAGTATGCCAGAGTAGAATTTTGAAATATGTCGAAGGTTTCACATTTACTATCTCTTTGCTTACATCCAAATAAGAATATTCAGAAAGTATCCTCTTTAGATATGTATTTTTAAAAAAAAAATCAAAATAACAAGTTTTTGTTCATTCTGGTCAAGCCTTCAGTGAATAAGCAACCCTAGAGGCTGTTGGTGCCCTGTAACTTGGGAAATCTTTGTGGTCTTTACAAATAAATACGGACCGTGGGTGGTATAAAGGCAATGGCTCTATAAGAATCTGTTATCACAGATAAGGGGCTGGCAGAGGAGTTCTTGTTTTACTTTGGGATAGAAACACAAATCTGTCAATCTGTTCCCCCCATCCCTGGCACCTGCAATTACAGATCTTAGCAGAAGAGAGTCAGATATGGCTTTTGACAAATTGCATCATTGTACAGCCTGGCAATGGCTGCCCTCCTAGTTTGGAGGAAGAATGTGGAGTTAGGACAGGCTGCTGTGGAGCTCCTGGGGACTGAGTGAATCACAGACTGAAACAGGCCATTAAGCCATCTGAATGCAGGGCTGTTTTTATCCTGGTCCCTCCTCTGGGACCTTCCCTTATCACCTTGGCCTTCTGGACTCCCTTCCCTTCTGGGTCTACTAATGCTGATCTTTCTGATGCTCCCCCCAAACCCAGCCTCACCTTCCAGCTGTGGAATTAAAGGGTTGTGGAACTGTGTTCTAATCTCTTCCCTGCTTGTGGGGAGCCACCTCCCATTTTCTGAGTCATCTTAAAGGTGCCTTCCAAATCCAGGTGTTCTCTGCTCAGGGCAGCAGGTGTAATCTCTGCCCTCAGTCCACTACCATTCAGGATACAGAAGGACTGAACTTTGAGCACATGCAGTGGGCTTGAGCACCTGCTCTATGGAGGACTTGGGCCTTGCCCTCACCTCTAGTGTTCTTTGATTTCCTGATGAATAGACCATCACATTTCGCTCTTCCCCATTCCTCTGTCATCCACCTTGGGTCTCGGTCCATCATGGTAATCAATAACTGACATCTGGGTGACGGATGGCATCTTTCTTTCCCTCCATAAACTAAAACCCGACTGACACTCATTCCTTTATATCTGAATCACCCTCATCATTCAAAGACTGATTGGACGAAGCCAAATTGGAACGTGACCCAGCTAATTCCTTTTCTTCCAGTTCAGCTCGTACTTCCTGCCTCGCTAACTCCCAGGCAGGGTCTCCATGGCTGAGAGGGAAACTAATGAAAAGACTGTGGCTGTGTCTCAGAAATATACCAATATACCATCTTTCGTCAGTGGAACCAGGGCAAATTATGATCATTTTGGAAAACAGGAACTTGGGAATTTTTCCATAGAACTTAAAAAAAAAATACAGCCCATCTCTTCTGTTATAAGATCAATAATGACAGTGACGGTGGTGGTGGGCGTGCTGGTGAGTGTGTGGTCAGGACTGGCTGGGCCGGCTTTCTCTTTCATGGTGGAGTATCAACACATGAAATTTTAGTCTCTTGTTTTCTCATTGTCTCAAACGTGTCATCCTGATCTGCGAGGCTGGTTAGCCATGGTGGTGTTGTGATAACTTCTCTGTTGCTGTGGTAACCTGTTGAAATGCCATCTAACTATGATAGGACATTTTTTTTTTCCTCCCCATGTTGGGGGCTAGCTACATGCTGTCTGGAGTCAGGCCAGCTGCCAAATCCCTGTTTCACTGTCATCTGGTCAGGAATGGGAATGGTTTATGTGTCCTGTATTGAAAGATGATCATGACTGGCTGAAGAAAACTTATTGTGAGATTTACATGACATCAAGCAGCCAGACTCATCTGTGAGCCCCCCTCCCATCCCCTGTCCCTACCTCCACTAAATGGATGGAAGTGGCTCATTGCTTTAGTACCTGAGAGACATAGAAAGGGCTTCAGAAGCTTCAGTGAGCTCTCCTGGGGAACTCTCATCTATGCCCGTGCCTAAACAATGTTTGCCTCATTTCTACCTCCTCCCCCATTCCCCACTTGAGCTCCCTCTCCAGGAAGGCTTCGTCTCCTGCTTGCAGCCACCAGCTTGGAGTCTCCATGTGGTTGCTGCACCAGATTTTAGAACACCATCTCTGTTAACAGAGCTCTGAATGTCCCCTCAAATCATTGACCCCAAGGGTAGCACTCCCATAGGCCAGAATCTAGAAGCCTCCTGTGGCCCTTCTCTCCTGTTTCTGCCCCATTCCCTTTGGTCCATCCAGGTCTTTTGCTAATATTTTTCTTTTGTTTGTTTTATTTTAATTTATTGAGACAGAGTCTCATGTATCCCAGTGTGGCCTCAAATTTCCTATAGTAGCTGAAGGATGCCCAACCCCCTTCCATGCATGATCACACACACACACACACACACACACACACACACACACACACTTCCCAGGTGCTGAGATTACAGGTGTATGCCAACACGCCTGGCAATCTTGTTGATTCTGCTTCCAGAATCTACTCTCTGGTTCATTCTCTATATGAAAGTCATCTTATTACTGAAGTTGGACCAGAATACTCACCTTGTCACCTTGCCAAAAGTCATCGCTGGACTCCTGTTACACGTAGAATACTACCTGAATTCTGTGTAGAGGTCTGCAAGGCTCTTGAGCATCTCTGGGATCCTGTCCTGTGCTTCCGTTCCCTTACTCTCCGTCCTCAGTGGCTCTTCCTTGTTCTTGGCTACACGTTTCCACCTCTCTCTCACCCCATTTACTATGCTGGAAAAGAATTCCAGGGTCTCATGCCTGCTAGGCAAATGGCCTTATCCCTGAACTATATTCTCAATGGGAGAATTCTAATGGTTTCCATCTGTTTGAACTGCATTTGCTTGCTTGTGGCCTTCTCTGCAGCGAGCATCATCCTTCCCCTGGCAATATATCCTTTTTATGTCTGTCCTGGCCACTCCCTGGGAGTTCCCTCTCTGCCCACTGTGATAGGCCAGGCATAGATTCCTTGTGTGTTACTCACAGTGCTCCACATTGTGGAAGGACCTGCTTGTCCATCTCCCCATGGCCCGACTCCCTGCCTGGCCCATGAGATTCATGAAAGCAATGTTGTATGTATCTCCTTCATTGTGCCAAAAACAGTGTCATGAATTTTGAGCCCATAAATTGAAACAAGCAGGTGCTAGTGACATTTGGGAAGAAGTGCTAAGATTGAGGGAAAACACAAGACAGTCTTGCTGGCCTAATTCTAGATGTGACTGCGGCTCCACAGGGGGGTGACAATGGGCAAGTTTGTCACTTAAAATTGTCATGAAAAAATTAGCACAAAGTTTTCTGTTAGGATTAGATGTTCTGTGAAAATACTTAACATCCTGCCTTATACAGAGAAGTCCAAAATTCAATACAAATGGCCTGTAATACTCTTATATTTTACCATATCCTTATCATTGTTCATGGTAGACTGCATCTTATTCCTGGAGGGAGAAAGGAAAGCATGTGTTCTTAATATCATAAAATACTCATTCATCATTATATATACTCATTTGGCTCATAATAGCCCAAAGTAGAAATAACCCAATTATATATCAACTGATGAATGCATGAATAGTATGTATATAATGTTGAATCCACACAATAGAGTATCATTTAGCAATAAGTAAATTAAGTGTTGATACATATTGCAACATCGATGGACCCTGAAACATACCTGGAACAAAGCCAGCCTTGCAGGATGCTGGTTTATGCTGCGGAGTCGGAAGTAGACAGAAAGTAGACTACTCCTAGCCGTGGGCTGTGCAGTTTGGAGGGAATTTGGAGTGACTGCTAATGGATGTGGCATTTCTATGTGGGGTAATGAAAATGTTCTAAAATGGATGGTAGTGATAGATGTTCAACTTTCTGCATATACTAAAAAGTACAGAATTATATTTTCAGTGGGTGAATTCTAATGGTATGTGAATTATATTTCAATAAAGCTGTTCAAATTAATTAATTTATTGAATTAATGTGAAAGCAGCCTGGCTCTCTGAAGACAGCATGACTGAGCAGGCAGTGAGTGGGGCTTTGTGTCAAATGCCAGCTTTGATTAGATGTGGATAATTGATCACCCCTTCCTCCTTCCCTCTCTCCTCCCTTCCGCCTTACATTTAAATCTTTTGGAACTTTGACCCAGAGATGAGTCAGGTGGGGGTGGGGGGGGGATAGGTGGAAATGGTTTTCTTTCAAGAGCTGAGGTGTGGCCAGCAGAGTGGAAAAGGTTGCATAAGGGTTAGAGACAGGACACTGCTCAGTGGGCATTCTGGAGGCCCAGCAAGAGAATGTGGCTTTAGAAACATCTTCAGTCACAACAAGTATGCTAAAAGAATTTGTATGTGACTTCAGCAGGCACCCACTCTGTGGATGAATGAGGTTAGAGACAAAAGGGCCTCTCTAGTGCTGAGGTGGGGCACACGGCAGTGATGTACAGGTGCCAGAAATCTGGGATATGGGTGGGGCCTTTTCCAGGAGAGCATCCTAGGGAGTTAATGTTGGTTTTTTTTTTTTCAACTTTTATTAGATATTTTCTTCATTTACATTTCAAGTGTTATCCAGAAAGTTCCCTATATCCTCCCCCCTCCCGGCCCTGCTCCCCTATCCACCCTCTCCCACCCCTTGGCCCCA
>LR755128.1:1648098-1808952 GCA_902729485.2 Mus minutoides
TAGCTGACCGTGAGCTTCCACCTCCATGTTTGCCAGGCATTGGTATAGTTAATGTTGGTTAAAGCAAGCAAGCAAGCAAGCAAGCAACCAAACAACCAAACAACCAACCAAACAAAACAAGCCAGCAGACTAGATAGTTGGCTTGGTGAGGTAGCGCGGATGTTTTCGTTTGGTGGGCAGCTCAGTTTGAGGCTGGCTAGGCAGTTTTCCTCATTCCTGAGTTGCCTGACCAGGGTAGAATAGAGTAGATCCCTCTCCTAGGTCGGGGGATCTAGCTAAAGACGTCTGTTTTGTAGCAAATGATTGTCTCTCTCAAGCTAGGGAGTTGCAGTAGCTTTTAGCAGGCTGAATGATCCTGGAGATAGAGCTATGGCAGACTCTGCGCGAGACGTTCACCGCTAGAGGGAGCACTGTGACGTTCTACATCACCCGCACTGGGCTCTCCGGGCTGCGAAGCCAAGCTGACTGGCTAGAAGCCAGGGCTTTGGCAGCGGGGAAGGGAATGTTCTTAAGAAACTCATTTTCTTCACCTTTGCTCTTTCCATTTAAAGATTTCTCAGAAGAAACTGGACCCGAAAATCCTAAGTTTTTGGCAGGGTTCTCAGAGTGCCTCCCTGACCCACACCCCTATTTTGTGGGCCTTGGGTATGGGATGCCTGCTGAGGTCTGTATAACCCTGGAGTGGTTAATAGGAAGGGGGTATGACAGAGAAGTAAAGCAAGGCCAGACTGGTAAAGGTTCTGCGAGTGTGTGAGAGAACTGGAAAGAGCTTGGAGAACAGGCTGAAGAAAGTGAAAGGGGAAAGGGGCATGGAGTTAGGGGGTTGCAGTAGCTTTTAGCAGGCTGCATGGTCCTGGCGGTAGAGCTACGGCAGACTCTGTGGTGGCTGTGGGACAAGCACCCACAGCTTGTCAGGACGCTCTGCTTTGGCTTTTTAACAATGGGTAAGGGGCACATGAGATAGCTAGTGCGTGCCCTCTAATTAATTTCTTTCTTTCTTTCTTTCTTTCTTTCTTTCTTTCTTTCTTTCTTTCTTTCTTTCTTTCTTTTTCTTTCTTGGCACGATAACATCCCCCTGCTCCCACCCCCACCCTCCATTCAGTTAAGCTAGCCTTCCATGGTGGCTGACCCTTCTGGAAGCATGGCTGATACTGAAAGTGGTAGGTGTTCAGAGCAAAAGCCTTCATTCTTAGCTTCCACCTAGATGGTCACTATGTTTTTGAACCACATCCTAGCTCTCATATGGCCCAAGCCATACTCCAACAGTAGGAGTCTCAAAGCCCATCCTCTTCCTGCACTGGCTCTTGAGTCTGTGAGGTAGATTCTCTTAGCAGCCACTCAACACAGGCAGCAGGTGTATAAGGGGTAGATGCTCTCCACGGAAGCTTCAGGAAGATGGCACCCCATCTGCAGCAGAGCAGGTCAGACAGGGCCTGCTGAGGCTCCTGTCACTGCTGTTGTGAATGCTGGGGATTGCCATGGTTACCTGGAGGCTGGGAGCTCTGACAGTTGGAGAACTAGCTGGAGAAGATGGCCTGAAAACCTCACTGGGCTAGGAGATCCTGGACTAGAGAAGATGTTCTGCAAGGGTTTAGATGATCCACAAGTCAGGGGTCCTTTTCTCATTCTGCTAGGTCCTAGGAGGACTGAGAAGAGGGAAGGACTGAGGCTGGGTCTGGTCCTCAGGGAGTTGGTAGTGAGATAAGGTAGTTGGTTACAGAGCTCCCTAGAATTCAGTACAGATCCCTGGGGACCCAGAGGAGCTCCGGCTCCTCATTTACCATGCTAGCATGGGTGCTGTGACTGCCCTCTCCCTAAGTAGGATGCTGCCCAGGTATGCAAAAACACCCACACTGCCAGCGCTTACACGCTCCAGTTCCCTTCTAGGTCTGGGTTTTCCAGTCTGCAAAATGGGGTTAATGATTAGTGAGTCCCTACCTACTTCATGTCGATGAGGAGCATTTCTTAAATGAATAATTTTGTGTGTTGGAATGAGCAGACAGATTTCAGGTCTTTAGAGAAAAAGCCTTATTTATTAACAGCATCAACGCATGGAGCAGAAATTCCATCCAGCCCTTTTGCTGCCTCTCCATAGCTGGCTGAACCTGGAGTTCCATTGCCTCTGCAAGGACATGAGGCTCTGCACAGCTGTCCAACCCCAGCTCTGGGAGTTCTTAGAGGCTAAGAGATGAGGGGCATCATGTGAGCAATGAACGGGCATTTTGAGATCAGTGGAAAATGATGGAGACGGAGGCCAAGGCTCTGGTACAACAGCAAAAGGCTGGAGGTTGGTGATCACAAAAGAGCCTTGTTCAGTGGCAGAAGCTCAGGGTGCTGGGTGCAGAGTTCACTCCAGGCCAAGAAGGTTGGCTTCCCTGCTGTTCCTTCTTTCTCTTTTTGATACATTGTTGCTATATGATCACTCAAAGAATGAGAAAACAGATATACAGAAAAACATAGAATAAAGCCCATCAAGTCAGTGGTCTGAGCCACACAATCCTTGGCATATAGACTCTATGCTGTGCCCAGTACAGAGGTGCCCATGATTGTGGAAGTGGAGAGATGCACTCAAAATGGAAGGTTAGAAACAAATGCCTGTCACTCACTCTGTGTAATATACACATGTGACATATATTTGCATACATATAACTCTGTGGTTATAATTGCCATATAAAATAATTTTACCATATTATATATCTACTATACACCACACAGATACACACAGAGAGAGAGAGAGAGAGAGAGAGAGAGTCAGAGAGAGACAGAGAGACAGAGAGAGAGAGAGAGAGAGAGAGAGAGAGAGAGAGAGAACTTGTTTCCCTCCTTTGAAGAATGTAATATGGTGGAGCTGATCAATGGAAGGACTACCTCAGTAGTTTGGGTTTGATTCCCAGAAGTCTGTGCATCTTTGAACTAAGGTCAGGAAGGGAGTGATAGGCTGGAGTGATGGCTTGTAATCAAAATGACAGTCAGGGAATGATGTGACATGGGCCTATGACAGAGCCACTCTGGGCTGGGCAGGAGAGGAGCCAAAGAAAGGAACAGAGTGACAGTACTGTCCCACTGTACAGGGCAATCCCCCACCTCTGCAAAAGCTGTGATTGTCCCTCAGTGTGGCTCCTGAATATGATAGCCACTTCCCAAAGTTCCTTGATTCTTGAGGCAGGCCATAATCCAAAAACAACAACAACAATAACAACAACAACAAAAGAGAATTATTAGGGAAGATATCTATCTATAATCCATCTATCTGTCTATCACCTAGTATCTATCAATCATCTATCTATCTATCTATCTATCTATCTATCTATCTATCTATCTATCTATCTATCTATCATCTCTGTATCTACATCTATCTAATCCATATCTTTATTATCTGTATTTATATGTGTATATCTATCTTCATATGTCTATCTATTCTCTATCTATATCCAGGTCTACACCTATTAACTTGGCTTCTGAAGGCTTCCTGGTATCCCCTTGTCTATACAGAGTTCCTTCTTATTGTGATAACATTAAGCTTGTAATTATGCTCAGTGCTTCCTTGGCCTATCTTACTTGTGCTAATAATTCTTTTATGGTCTGAATTCGAGGCTCTTTGGCTAATAGTTTAACCCTTAAGGACCAATGATGTCACATATCCTTTCCATATCATCAAAGCCCACAAAGTGGCCAGTAATGAGAGTGGCAGTTACAGTCCCAGGGGGGAGAAGTTAGAAGCATCATTGTATAACTCTGGGCAGGCTGTCTTGACCAACATGCTGGTGAGGCCTGGTTGGGAAGCACATCACAAAGCTGGACCTTCTGGACTGGGCAAGACTATAACCCAGAGGAGCTTGATGGGAGGAAGCAGCATGAGCTGTGTGTGGCCCACCAGGACAGATGCTCTCATTATTGGGTTCCTGAGTGTGCAGCTTTGCACACCAGGTTCTCATCTCCTATGATTGATCCCCAGCCTCTGGATGGGCTGGCCAGTTGAGAAGATGAACTGCATAGCCTTGAAAGCCATAGCCCTGAAGGCTCTGCCTTTCAGTTCTCTGACTATTATATGTCCCCTCTCTCTCCTGAGAGCATTGTTGCTCACCTCTTTATAGTCATGCCTTTTCTTTGTGTAAAGTCATGAAACAAATGTGGCTGCCATGCATGTCTTCGGGGAGAAGGTAGGGCTTGCTGGCTAACAGGCTGAATTAATAGAGCCTAATTTATCAGGTTCTTCGAGTAGGCCTTCTTTCCAGCATGGGTACATGTACAGAAAGTGTGGATCTGGGAGATGTCATACACTCACTTATTTCAGTGACACCAATGGTTTCTTATTGTGTATACATTCTGAGCTCCTTCTGCAGCTGGCTGTATGTATGGATCTCAATCTTGTCATCGTGGGGCTTTGTCTCTGCTCATCCTGCTTTAATGTCTGAATAGCCCAGGCTCTTCCCATACTAAAGAGCCAGTGCTGTTCAGCCCGATGCTCCCATGTGTCCTACATTCCATTGTCCCTTTGGCCAGCTTCCTCTCTGTGCTTCAGGCCTCAGCTAAGATGTTGCCTCTTTAGAGAAGTCTTTCCTGGCTATGGTATCCACCTTTCCATGTTACTGAGAAAAACAAAAATCAAACCAACCTATTTTCTATGTATGCAATAGTTTAGTCAGCAGACAAATAGTTGAGCCACATATATAAGTACTCTAAGTGACTTAACCTCAACTCAAGAAAACCATAACCTGTTACTTTCTGACTGCTGTTTTGGAGCACTGGGCCCAGACATAGGCTCTTAGCATAGTAGCATAATAGCAACATTGTACATGTGTAGGAAACATGGTGACTGGAAACCAGGGCTTTAAGGAAATATATCTTGGCATTATATGTCTTACTTTGAGAGGGGAAGGCATTCAAGTCCTTTTGTTGCTGTAATAAAATACTGACATTAGGGGAAGAAAGGATTTATTTGTCTTACACTCTAGGTCATAGTCCACCATGGAGGGGAATCGGAGCAGGAACTTGGAGCAGAAGTCATAGAGGGACTCAGCTTGCTGGCTCGCTCACACGCTCAGGATTAGCTTGCTTTGTTGTATAGCTCAGGACTACCTGTCCAGGGATGATGTCAGCCACTGTGGGCTGGGCCCTCCTATATCAATTAATAGTCAAGATGACTCCCCACAGATATGCTCACGAGTCAATCTGATATATGCTTTCTTCTTAGATGAGTCTAGGCTGTGTCCAGTTGGCGAAGGTAACTAGACAGAAGGCTTGGGATCCCTAACAGCTGCCCATGGATGCTGGAGCACTGCCCTATTGTAGAAAGAGATGTGTGTGTGTGTGTGTGTGTGTGTGTGTGTGTGTGTGTGTAGCAGGCATTAAAGGAAGTGATCTCACTAGTGGAGATGATACTAGAAATTTCCTTTGGGGAGGCAATGGGGCTAGATGACCTATGACGCTATTATCAGATTGAAATGTCTGCACATCCAAAAATGATTCTGAAATGTCTTTGGACGTTAGTTTCAATCAGCAGGGGAAAGTAGGAAGATCAGAGAGTTCCACTTCATACATTTATTATTTCATGTCTTTTAGACCCTCCCCTGCCACATACCTCTGGCAACTTTAGCAGACAGTGTCATTAAGTATTTTGTATATATGTGTGTTCATGTATGTGTGTGTATGTATGTATACACACGTGTGCATGTATATATGGGGTCCAGAGGTCAACCTCAGATGCTCTTTCTTAGGAGTTCTCTACATGGTGTTTTGAGGTGGGGTCTATCTCTGGGAGCTGGAGATCACTGGTTAAACTACACTGGGCAGCTGGTGAACTCTGGGATCTTCCTGTCTTTGCTTCCCCATAGCTGTCACTGCAGATGCGTGCCATCATGCCTGGCCTCTCACATAGGTGCTAGGATCCAAACTCAGATCCTTTTGTATACACAGCTGGGCAATTGCCCTAGCTACGGACTGGATTATTATTGAGTAAAAAAACCACTTAGTCTTTCCCGTTTCTTTCTCCCCAGGATGAAGCATCCCTGTCACCATGAGAGCAGTGTATGGAGGAGAGAGTGTGCCTAGGCTTGGGCTGCTGGGGTCTGCATTCTTGTGCTTCTCCAGTCAGCGGGAGATAATCTGGATAAGCCAGAGTTGCAGAAGGAAGAGACTCAAGCAATGGACCCAACTCAAGCTCAAACCCAGAAACCGCGCAAACTCATACAGGAAAAGAAAGTTTTCTGCTCCAAGACTTGTGGATTATCTGATAGACAACATTATCATAGAAAAGCTAACTAATGGCTATGCTATAATATCTTTTGCATGGACTGCATTGCCTAGACCTCTGTGCTGAGGGTGTCAGTCAGGGATAATTGCTTTGTTTCATGCCATCGAGATTTAGGAAATGGTTTCCATTTTTTTTCCCATGTAGAACTCCTTCCATGACCTTTTCCTAAAGTATGCGTTGTTTACTACATTTACATGATTCCACCTCCTCCCACTGAGCCACTTCTAGTCTCTCAGTCCTGTCTGCTGCTGACAATGGCTTTGCCTATGCTGAGAAGACATCAGGTTTAGAGAAAGACTGAATGAGTGGAATTCAGAGAGATGAGGGCTCTTTGAAGGTTCAACAAAGCACAGAGACACTTAGTTGGTTGAGCCTCCTGAGAGAGCAGAGAAGGGAAAGGCTCCATGCTCACCATGATGGTAGGTGAGACCTGGCATGGCCAAACTATGGTATTTGTGATGTGAGGTGGACACCATGTAAACATGCCTACCTTTGTCCCACCTTTCACAGTCAGGTGGGGGGTGTGGCCTTCCCAAAGCCCTTGCCTCTAACTCTGAAATGAAATCTCTAATAGCTGATTTGGTGTGACGTGGAGAACAGTAAGCAAGAGATTCAGACTCAGGCAGAAACAGAACCAAAGGAGTCTAAGCCCCAGAGAAAAGGCTGAAGGGGCTTAGTGAGGACAAAATAAAACAGCAGACACATTTATACAGGTCTCCCTACCTCTCAGAACAAAATAATTATGAGATAAGAGAGGCACGGATGGGAGGAAATTCTTTCATTTTTCACATTGCAAGCTAGAGAGATCCAATAGGCTGTTTATGAAGAACAATAAAGAAGATACATGTACTCAGTAAAGAGGTTGTTACAAATATATCGGGTGGTTTTGAAAAGGCAGGGTTTTCTCCCCACTTTTGGATAAAGCTGTCAGCCGAGTATTAAAAGATTTTCTTTTTCTTTCTCTGTCTTTTTTTCCCTTCCTCTTGCTTTTTTTCCTTCTTCCCCCAAAGCAATAAACAACACCAGTGGTTTGTTACAATTGGCAGAAAGAGTTATCATTTTTTTCTTTAGGATTTGGAAATGCAATCAAAGACGGGCAGATTGGAGCCCGAATTAAATGAAGCTTAAACAAACACAAAGAAAAATCTCGGCTGGTTTTTTTTTTTTTTTTTTTTTTTTTTAAACAAACAAACACTGGAGTCGCAGCTCGGTGTTGCTAATTTGAAGCTGTAAAGAATTTGACACTCGCAGTTGACAAAATGGTGCCAAGCAGGGAGGTGGACACTTCTTGCACATTAAGGACTGAGTGCTCTGATCATCTCAGGAAAGTAAAAACCCATTGCTTTAGGAAACTCTTTAGTGAAACCTGTCTGACAGTCTAATGGGAAATCACAGAGGACTTTGACTTGAGAACAGGTTAATTCTTTCTGGGGTAAATTAAATAAATGAAAGCTCATGATGGTGAGGGTGCCAGTTCTGTGTGGCTGATTTCACATTTGCTCCATTTTGGGTTCCTACCACCTGAAGTTGTAGACACATCTGCACCAAAGAGTTACTCTTATGTTGTTAATTTTGTTTTTGATTCATCCTGATACAGAAAGCCTTCTTCCAGTCAGAAGCCTCCTCTTCCTGCCACCATGACAAGACCCAGAGTTATCTGGGGGAGTCTTAACTTAGGAATTTCCTCTGTTGGTCTGGCTTGTGGGTAGGTGGCTCGTTTCCTTGATTGTTGATTGATGTGGGAGGACCCAGGTCTGGGCAAGTGTTCCCCGGGTTAAATTAAGAAAGCAGGGTGAGCATGCCTGTAAACAGCTTTCCTTTATGGTTCCTGCCTCCAGGTTCCTGTCCTGACTTCTCTCAATGACAGCCTATGATTCGGAAGTGTTAGATGAAATAAACCCTTTTCTCCTCAGCTTGCTTTACATAGGAACAGAAACCAAGCTAACATAGTTCCTCTCCTATATCATAGGTCTAACAGTTAGGGTGGCGGCAAAGTATCCCCTGAGAAGAACAGATGCCCACACAGGTTTTTCTTATATCTTAGGTATTTGATCATCTTACTCGCAGGCCTATCTATGGACATGATTCTATGATCCCTGGGGCAGTACTCTTTCTTGAAAACCTAAAGTGAATCTGAATTGAAGAAAGGTCCCTCTCTGTGCAGGGCAGGGACCTCTAGAGTTATCAGATTCCAGTCAGAAGCAGAGACACGCCAAGGCAGAGTCTCACAGGTGTGTTAGGAGAGAGCCGTTATGTTTGACTCACTGAGCACAGGTGATGCCATTTTGGCAAGTTGTGACACCTGTCAGAGGAGGGGCCTACCTGCAGGAAGTAGGCCACTGGGGAGTGGATATTGAAGTTTATGGACCCCTTTTTGCTTTATTTTCTCTACTTTCTTGTCTACTGAGCTGTGAAGGGGTAGCCTCAGGCTCCAGCCACGACTGTGAGTCACTCCTCTGCCACGCCTTCTCCACCAGGGTGGACTGTTACCTGTGAGTCAAAATCAATTCCTCCTCCATTAATTGCTTTTGTATTCCTTAAAAAAATTATCTTTAAATTAAGCATTCAGTTGCAGAGATGAGTAACATCGCTGTTACAGAAAAAAAATGCCACACCATCTGATTTCCTCCGTGGTATATTTTGTCTTCATAATCTGCAGTTCAGTACAAGGGCCAAGTATGTGTCAAGCATTGTTTGTCCTTAGGTTCCCTGAGGAAGAATTTGTGGTACTGTCCCCATGTCATGAGTGAAGGCCACTCTGCACTGTCAGTATGGCCCAGTGCTGCGTCCCCTGCTCACTTACCCCCTGGTTCCCTGCCTAGCCGTCTACTACAGTCATGGTGTGTGTCTCCAGCTCTAGAAGGCCAACTCTGAGGGGTGTCAGGTAGCTGCTGATTGTACCCGCACTGTGCAGACTGTCTGTCATAAACAGATCAAAGAGTTTTCTCTACCTTTCCACAACATTATTGGATATAAATTGTTTAGGAGGTTGGGATGTGTGTATTTTTGTGTGTGTGTGTGTAGTGTGTAGTGTATGTAGTATGTATATATATGTACGTGTGGTTGTATGTATGTGTAATATGTATATATAGTATCTGTATATGTTTGTGTGTAGTATGTATGTATATTTGTATGTGCGTGTGTTCATGTGTATTGTATATGTATATAGTATGTGTGTTTGTGTATGTGTGTGTAGTGTGTGTTTTTGTGTATGTGTGTTTGTAGATATATGTGTGTGGTGTGTATATGTGTTTGTGTATGGAATGTGTGTATGTGTAGTTATGTAGTGTATGTGTGTGTGTGCACTGATGTATGTGCCTGTGCACACACAGATGGAGATGAGAGGAGAGGATCAGGAGCCATCTTCTATTCCTCTTCACTTTATTTTTTGAGACAAGGTCTTTTTACTGAACCTGAACCTCACCACTTTGGCTAGGCTGACTACCAGATATCTCCTAAATCCTCTTGTCTTTGCTCTCCAGTTTGAGGCATAAGTTTTTATCCCAGGATTCTCTTGTCTCAGCATCCCAGTGCAGGGGTGTGAGGCATAAGTAGCCATGCCCAGCTTTGTAAAAAGTGGGTGCTGGGGATTCGAACTCAGGTCTCTTGCTTTCAAAGTAAACACTGAGCCATCTCCTGAGCTCCAAGATTTTGCTTTGTTTTTGATAGCTAACATTTCGTGAAAGCATTACCATTTAGAGAGAAAACTCTCATGCTTTGGAAATGTTTATAATTCATCCCCCTGCTCTGTCCATGTCCCTTCATGGTCAAATGGTGCAGTCAGGAGCATTCAGTCACAGGCACACATGTGGTCTGAGGAATCAGCGAGAGTCACGTCTTCCTCAGTGAGACTTTCTGACAAGGGATGTGTGTGTGTGTGTGTGTGATGGCTATTCTTGGTTTTCAACTTGACTATATCTAGAATGAACCACAGTCCAGATAAGGAGGACACACCTGTGGGAGATACCCTGCTTGGTTTGAGTGGGTCAATCCACTTCTAACCCAGACCTTTGAGGTAGGTCTAGTCCAGGTCTTGAGGTGGGAAGACACACACTTTTAGTCTGGGCCACACCTTCTGCTGGAAGCTATATAAAGACATGCAGCAAGGAGGGCTTCGCTATCCCTGCTTGCCCTCACTTTGCTAGCACATCCATTGGCGGGTACTTCTTTGGGATTCCAGCAGATACAGGAGACAAACTGAGCAACTAGTAGACTCTTGGGCTTTCTTTCCCCAGCTAGACATTGTTGGATTAGTTGAAATGCAGCCTGTAAGTCATTCCAATAAATTCCATATTCATTCCATAAGTTCTGTGGTTCGAGAAAATCCTGACTAATGCCAGGTGCATTCTTTATGCATACCATGAGTTTTTGTTCATGTGATATACACACGAGTATATGATCGTAGTGCATATGTGTGTACATTTTCCTGTGTGTGCATGCATGTTTACTGAGATGCATGTATGTGCAGAGGCCAGAGGTCAAGGCTGGGTATCTTCCTTTAGTGATCTCTACTGTATATTTTGAAAGAAGGTCTCTCATTAAACCTATACCTCGACATTATGCTAGACTGGCTAACTAGCAAGGTCCAGAGATTTGCCTGTGCCTGGAAGCCCCAGTGCTGGGGTTGTAAATGTCCATCTCCATACCTAGCTTTTATGTGGGTGCCTGAGATCTAAACTCATGTCCACATGCTTATATAGTAGGTGCTTTGCCGCCAGAGCTATCTCCTTAGCCTCTGTTTGTACTACCCCATTTTATAGAGACACTCGATCTTAGTACTGTGGCTTATGTTGACTTTCTTCCACAGGCTTCAGAGATGGCCTACTAGTAAATCCTTCTTGGAGCTAGAAGCTCTGTCAAGGCCGAGTCCTGTTACCTCTGCTGGTTTCAGTGTCCTCATGTCTTGTATGGGGAGAGAGAAATGCCCTGCTTATGGACTGTGGTGCAGTGGTGCAGATTAAAGCCGGTAACGCACATAAAGTGCCTTGTGTATTACCTGGCACATGGTAAGCATTCGATCAATTTTAATCCCCCTTCCCTTCTCCTTTCTTCAGTTCAATCAAGCATTATGATAGATGTATTTGCCGTGCAGTGTAAAGCTTTTTAAAGTGCATATAAATCAATTAAATAGGGCAATGCTGTAACTGATCATATAACGTTTATTTAAGGGATGCTAGGGAGAGAGGGGGAGAGGGAGAGAAGATTAGGGCCTTGTAGACTCCCTGCTGTGAACTCAGTGAGGAAGGGAAGGCTGGGGGCTGGGCTGATCCTTGCGGAGGAGATCAGAGGCGTGGCCTCAGGGTTTGGACTCTGGGTAGGACACAAAGGAAAAGACAGACAGATGAGAGGATCACTGCAGCTTCCTAGCTGCCATCTACAAGTGGCCAAGGGAGGAATGCCTAGATGAGAAGCCTAACAACTCTAGATAGGACACTGTTGCAGGGGAGTTGATGGCACACACCCTTTTAATTCCAGCACTTGGGAGTCAAGAACTGGTAGATCTCTGAGTTTGAGACCAGCCAGGTATACAGAGGAGTTTCTGGACAGCCAGGACCACACAGAGAAACCCTGTCTCAAAGAAAGGGGCAGGGGGGTGGTAGAGGTGGCAGAGGGAGTCTATATTTCTTCTGGGATATTTACAAAGCAAACAGCCTTAAAGGACAGAGACAGTGTCTCCCTCTGGGTTAAGCAGGCACTTTAATTTACTGTGTCTTCCTCAGAGCCAAGGTCAAGTAAGTGTCAGTTCATTTAGATAGGGTTGGGTCTCCTAACCCTGAGGCCATTCCAGTGGGAAGCAAACCCCTTGTGTATGCAACATTCTATCCTTTGATCCTCAAGGCCATCCAGGACTTAGGCAGGCAGGAGGAATTCCTAAAATGCCACAGCCTTGTTGCTTGCTGAGCTGTGATTACTAATGTTATAAATACGATAATATATAGAGCCTTTTCTTTCCTTTACAGTCCTCCATAGTGAACTCTATTAAAGTTGCTCAGTGCTGTCCATAACTGAGGGTAAAATTTTGCTCACATGTAGGAAGCCATTGTCATACCTGGTAATGGTGAAAGTGAAGGCTTTCACTGAGCCCTCATGCCATGTGTCTGGTTCCCTACCCCTCTTTCTCCTCTGTCTTCTGTATCTTCCTGTCAGTATTGGCTGCAGCCCTGGGCCTTGAGAGAGGTCTGGGTGTTTGATATCACCTCCTGTATCTTAGCATGGGGTCTTTGGATTCCAACCTATTCTAGACATCTCTGATGTTCAAGAAACAGTTTGTAGGAAGTTCTCTGGGTCTGATTTCTCCCTCTCCTCTCTCTAGCAGGTGTGTCCCTGTGTTTCTTCTCCTTTTTCTTTCCACCTGTGACATTCCATCTGCCCTCATGCCCAGCTACACCTCATGTTTGGTAATTTTCAGACTGATTATCATCCTTAGGAAGAAAAGGATGTTCCAGGGTGCCCCCAATGGGAGGCGCATTCATTGGAGACTTGTACTAAGTGAGAGACATACTCACTGTCTTCCCTGGCTCTCTCTGCGACCTGTCTGCAGACGGGCCCTTCCAGACAGATTCTTGCCCTGCTTACTGTATTCCCACCACCTTCTTTTTGCCTTCCCCACTCAGTCTCCAGATCTGTGTCTAGCATACAGTGGGGACACATTGTGATTCAAATGAATAAATAAAATAAGACCAGATATGAATCTGTGCTGACAGAGGTTGCCAAAAAGGACTATCTCTAGTTTCTACTCTTTGTTTTTGATCTACATTTTAAATTTTTATGTTATTGAGAACATGAATTTTTCCTTTCTGTTTCTATACAGATGATTAACCAATAAACTAACAAGCTTTGATGAGCTTCTCATCCCCCTGCCCAGTTATGGTCACAGAGTTCATCTTTTACTGGACTACAGTGCAGAAGTACAATGAGACCATTCCCTATTGTAACACAGTGAAGTGCAAAAGAAGCCCAGAAGAGATGAGGTCAGCAGATCTGTGGCAGCTAGGAGGGGTTCTCAGTATTCTGTGTAGGGGGGGGGGCATAGTCTATGGAGCTCTGGTTGAAAGCAGACTGTGTACTAAGCCTAAGTAGTCTTCCCTAGATCTGCTTGTATCCCTCAATGTCTGAAGAAACAGTTTCAGGTCCTCACTAATCATCTTCAGGCTTTATCTCAATCATTCCAAAAGATAAATAATTACATTCTAACATTTCCTCTGTTGTAGATGACAAAAGTGGATATGGAATGGGTTAAGCAATGTGATGAATTCTGGAAAGATTGAGACTTTTAGCTTAGACTATCTTGGTCCTCCCTTTTCATTCATCACTCATTCACTCATTCATCTCAGTGAATGTCACTTCATGGATCCATGCTTTGTAACAGAGCCTCTGCTGACCTGTGCTGGGAGATGGTAGCCAGTGGTGAACAGAACAAGTGTATCTCTGCTCTTGGGGAGCTCACATGCTAATGAGGGAGATTCAAGAGAAATAAATGCAAACTGCTATCAGGCTTTGCAGGGTGCTCTTGGAGTGAATACTAGAAGGTTCTACTTAGGTTAGGTGGCCAGGTATAGCCAGGCTGCAGAGGTGACATTCCTGTAATTCCTGTAGAGTGCTAAGGAGTGACGAGAGTGAGCCTCAGTTGGGAGGGGGTAAGGGGAAGCATTCTGGGCACGATATATATATATATATATATATATATATATATATATATATATATATATATATCCTGCTTGGTGCTATAATTTGAGTATCATGAGTAGAGGGGAAGAGAAGACAGAAACTATATCATCAACTAATCAAAGAAGAAAAGAGAGTGTTTATTTCAACAGGATCTGAGAGATGGGCTAATTGAGTCTTCAGCTGAGTTGTTGACTCTCTAACTAACCTTGACCAGTGTCTGAGTTCAAGGAGGGGACCCAACTCTGGGTGATGGAGTCTCACAGACCCATGAGGTCAGGGGCGAATTCATGATGTCCTCTTTAATCTATACTACACTGTTCTGACTGTATTGTCACCTGGAGTTCCCCGAGATGCCTTCTTCTAGCTAGATTGGGGCTCTCAATCTCTGTGGCAGAGTTCAGAGGCCATGGCACCTAGGGCTGAGCTCTGAGGACAGAGGTCCCTGGTGGAAGTTCAGAGGTCATGACTCTTAGGGTGCAGCACAGTCGTCAGCAGCCTATTGAATGTTCTCTCTAGCATTTGCACAAGTGAACGAGTGGTCTGTGGGTGCCAGGAACATGCTCATCTGTCAGTTTGACAATACATGGAGAGTACATTATTTATGCTAAAAATAGTCTGCATAAAAGACAAGGCTCCAAAAACAGCACCACTGAAGTCTGAGGGTTCTGCCAGGCCCCCTTCCCTGGGAGGTGATTGATAAAGTCATTTTCTGTTGTGTTTTAATAAAGCTGAGCATATCACAGACTCCAGCAAATGGCAACTCAATCACAGGGCTGGGGCCTGTCCCAAGGTCTCCTCCTACCAGGATGCTCCTCTGAGCTGGCCTTCCCTCTGGGCTGGGGGTGTCACTCTTGGGATGGTATATTCCAGAAATCAGGGTAGATCTGGAATATGATCCAGAAGCTCCTAAGTCTGACTTGACCATCTAGATTTCTTACTCCTGGAAATAATGGGAAAGAGAGAGGCAAACCAGGGCCAGGGTCTGCATCCACCTCTGCCACATTCAACTCTATCCATTAGGACCACAACCATAGCTACTACTTTTTATTGATTTACTTATTTGTAATGGGAAAAGAATAATTATAGACATCTATGGAGTACAGTGTGAGGTTATTCACTGTAGAATTATTGAATCAGGCTTGGAGACCTCACCCGTCAGCCCACCGTCATTTAGATTTCCCCAAGTCTTTACTGTTGCTTGCTACCTCTCATCTTTTTGACAACATGGCTGACATTTAAGAAGGCTTTCTCAGCCCTGTTCCCATGCTAAGTGGCTTTCACACCAGTCCCAACTTGTAGGTACCAGTCACCCTGGAGGAAACTAAGGTTTGGGGGATTATGAGTGGGACTAATCACTTTTGTATTGAAAGAGACAGGATCATTGAGTTCTGAGTGTGAGCTGTGGGTGAGGGTCAAAGCTGGAAGCAAGAAGTGATGGTAAAGATGGTTTCCAGGGTGATACAGGGTGGCTAGCTGAAGGTTTCTGAAGGATTCCTGCACACCGCTGAAAGGCTAATGGGGGCCGGCCGTTCATTTGAAATGTAGCAGCCACATCAGCCAAGTTCCTCACAGTATGTTTTGGGTATAGAAAGCAAGGCAGCTTAGCTTCAGATTCTTCCAATTTGCGTCAGAGAAGACCAGCTCAGGCAAGCTGTGTCAGTCTTGGGACTGCCTAGGACACAGTGTGGCACCCTTAGGCATTTGAGAACTAATTGGAGCCACTACTAGGGATATACACTTGTCTCTGAGTCTGTTTTAGAAGTCAGCAGCTCTTCTCTGTCTCTGGCTCCTTCCACATTCCTTAAGATCCCTTCTTTTATTGTTTGTTTACGCAGATTTTGTCAGGATGTAGCTCAAGGTGGCTTTGAAGTCACAATCCTCCTGCCTCATCCACCCCAGTGCTGGGATTATAGACATGCACCAACCTGCCTGGTTTCTTCATATGTTCCTATTAATTAGGTGTTTGTGATTTGAGATCTCAGGGGTGGCCAACTATCTTCTGTTTTCATAAGAAACTTGCCTATTCATGCAGGGGCTGCGATTGTGATTGTGGTTCTAAGGCCCCTGGGCATAGGTCAGGAGTCTGAGCCTGGCCGCACTGGCTAGGGGCTTTCTGATATTTGAGCATCTCAGCATCTCAAGGGAGACAAGCCTCCAGTTATCATCCTAATGCTGTTTTTGGAAAGAAGAAAGAAAGAAAGAAAGAAAGAAAGAAAGAAAGAAAGAAAGAAAGAAAGAAAGAAAACTCTTTTACTGGTTGTGGGGAAAATCCAATTTTCCTTTTTCTTACTCATTTCTGAAACAGAGCTTGTTTGAGGGAGCAGGAGGGCCAGGCTGACTCTCACTGCAAAGCTAGATCTTCTGTCTTCACTGTGGGTTTGTCTGATGGCCACAGATAGTGGCCTGATTGGAACTGATCTTCCCCCAGGCTCTTGGCGCCTGGCCTAATAGGCTGACAGTCTGTAATGTGTCTAGAGAGGCCTGTGTCAATGCTGCTCCTCGGTCAGCATCTCTTCTGTCCCTTGTCTGCTGCATCCAGGATGCTCCCTGACACCCACAATACACTGGGGCTTGTGCCAGACCAAGTAGGGGCTGCTTGCCAGCCAAAATGAGACAGGAGTTGTCTTCCATGACCTCAGACTTTAGAGAGGAGACCTTCTTGGCAATAGAGGACTCTAATTCCAAGCAGATTACCTCTGGTGAATAGAAGAAGCCCTACACCCCAGCCATATCAGGGCCATCCAAGCTATCTTAGTTTTATCATTGTCCGCCACAGGCACCCTGGCAGGGTGCCTTGAATGACACATGACCTATGACCACAGGCACCCCAGGCTTAGTTTGTTTAAACTGCCATTTTGCCTTCATTAAGAATCACTATGTGCACTTTAGCTGATCCCAGTAGAGGGTAGAGATTAGAAGGGGTCAAGAGACCTGTGTTTGGTCCTAGCTCAGCTGTCAGCCAACTATGAAGTTCTTAAATGTCCTTCTGGGCTTCAGTATCTTCCACCTGTAAAATGACTAGATTCAGTATCTTCCATCTGTAAAATGACAGAATTTCCAAATTTGACCTCTGGTTTCTTCTTACTCTTTACCCATCTCCCACATCTTAGAACAGAATTGATTGCATAATTGGTACCTGAGTAAAGGAGACTTATTGGATACTATTTTGCTTCCAGGTCAGACTTCTGAGAATGAACTGACCCTTAGATGCCATTCTTTCAGAAGTTCAGTACTGTAGGGAGCGTATGGAGAACTCACAGTACCACAGGTGCTGGTTAGTTTTATGTCAACCTGACAGAAAGTAGAGATATCTGAGAGAAGGGAACCCTAGCTGAGAAAATACTTCTGTAAAATTAGGCTGTAGGCAAGCTTGTAGGGTATTATCTTAACTAGTGATTGTGGGTGGTGCACCCTGGGTTGGTCCTGGGTCCTATAAGAAAGCTGAGCAAGCCATGAGGAGCAAGCCAGTAAGCAGCATCCCTCCATGGCCTCTGCATTAGCTTCTGCCTCCAGATTCCTGAACCCTTGGCTTCCCTCAGTGAACTGTGACTCAGGACATGTAAGTCAAACATACCTTTTCCTTCCTAAATTGCTTTTGATCATGGTGTTTCATTAGAGCAATAGTAATGCTAAGACACCTGCTTGGCTAAGGAAGAGGTCTCATCCTCAGCCCTTGAATGGGGACATATTAGAGTTTCTGGCAGCACTGCACCTAACTGAAGAAACATTTCTATCTTGTAGCATCCTGAGAGAGGTGTGCTAGGACAAAAGTTCAAGGTTTCTGCTGGGGCTTCTGGGTAGACCTGATCATTGCATAGGTTCCTGTTGTTCAAAGTAGCACCAACATCATCCAGGAGCTGGTTGGAAAGACAAGTCTGCAACCCTAGTCCCAGGCTGAATCAGAACCTGGGCATTAACCATGCACACCTACATGCTGGAAGTTCCCAGCCCTAGCATAGCCTCTCATCAGGCTGGAGGATTGAAGCTCTCCTAGCCCTTCCATAGCCTGTGGTCCTTGTTTCTTGTTTAGTGGACAACCTCTTCTTGCTTAGGCCTGTGAACAAGACAGTGAAGGATGCAGGCTCCTGTTGGAGCACCAGGCCTTGTGGTTGCCTGTTTGTGTCTGCATTTGTTGAGTTTGGCTCATATGGAACAAATGTCTTTCCTGTTCCTTAGACTTTCACGTTCATTTATTTGCAAAAAGACTTTTAGTGCTTCTGTGGCCATTTGATTGCTTTAAGAAATGAAACTCAGCCTTTCTCTTATAACACACAGACACAGCTACATATATACATACACAGACAAGCATAAACACACATAAACATAAGGTACATACATACACAGATACAAACAGACACAACTATACATATCTAGAGACAAACAAATATAAACACACATACATGTAATACAGATATACAGATACACACACATAAACATATAGATACAGACACAACTACACATATACAGACATACACACACATATGCATAAACACTCACACATATACAAAGACAGACAAAAATACACACATACCTAAGCACACAATAACACACATATGCATACATAGATATATGCACATACAGACATATTCAGTACATACATACACACACAAACACACACACACACAAACACACACACACACACACACACACACACACACGCACACTCACACAGCCTTTAGAAAAGATTTATATATCATGACTTTCTAACCAGTTTGGGCTTCCAGGGAGTCCATGAGCTCTCAATTAATATGCTGAAAATATGAGTGTGTGCATTTTTGTCCTGATGAACAAGAAAGGGTCTATAGCTTTTCTAGAGTCTCTAAAGAGCCAATGACCTAAAAAAAAAAGTGCAAAGTTCCCTTGATCTTGATCCAAGTCTGCTTCTTGGGGCTTACTTAATACCTTGCCATTGGAGATGTACAAGGGCCTAACTGAAGAGCTCTTATGAAAGCTAGCCCTGTATGCCAGTCAGACTGGGTTTGCTTGCCTCTCTCTGCTCCTCCAAATTTCTCTTTGTTCTTCCTATTATCTCTATCAAGGACTATTTTCAGGGCTGATTGGAAACAGAGAGTGGTCCTGGCGGCACAGTGACAGGGGAGAATGTTTGCTGGAAAAAGCATGGGCAGTCATTGAGAGCAAAGGCAATTAGCCTTCAGAATTGGCCGGTATTCCTTCCTTTCCTTCTTTTTCTAAGTGAACCAGCGAAGCCATTTTCTAGAAAATGGCAAAGAGCAGATTCAGGCCTGCAATTTCCTTGTCTCTGCCCAGATGGATGTTCTGGGACAGGAGCCATGTCACCATGCTCTGTGCTGTGCTGGGCATTCTGGTCTCTGAGCCTGATTGTCTATTCATCATTCCAGGGTTCTGCTGTGCTGTGGGTGAGGGCATCTCTGGGGTCATCTGTCTCCTGGATTGTAAGGCTAGTTGCACTGCATAAAGGGAATTCACCACTTGTGACACTGAATGTCTCTAAATCCTGTAGCTGTAAACTACATGGCTTCAGGAAGGGCTACACAGAACAGACACTGAAGGCAGCAGCGTTTCCAAGGATCCCAGCCTGGTTCTTATTATCCAGTTCTGATCCCATGGTGACCTGATCTCTTATTTCTATGAGCAGATGGCCTTGAATGCTGAGAGTCTCTGTCTTTGTACTGTGGCTCTCTCAAGGATGTGACACACATTTCTCCCCATATTCCCTGTCCTTTCTCACTTTTCAAGCAATTTCTAATATCCAGTTCTTTTAGACTAACCCCAGCATCTTAAAGGTCTTGCCTATTGTGAGGGGGATTTGGTTAATTTAGCCTCCCAGCTTTGCCAAACAAACACATCTCTAATTCCTATTCTACGTGGTTGCCAATCAGTCTACTTCTCCTTATTTTGGGCCTGTCACATTCTGTATCTAACAGTGACACATCCCTCATTTGAATGAGTTTGGCCAGTCTCCTTTTAGACTGGATTCTTCTTCACTTGCTAGGGGACTTCCCAGCCACTAACTCCTATTTATTCCATACGCAGCCTGTTCAGTTGTTGGGATCCTGGGCACTAGCAATGGCTTCCTGATGTGCAATCTCATTATGTTGCTGAGCTTGAATTTTGAGAATTTTATTGAGCATTTTGCATCTCTATTCCTCAGGGAAATTGGTCTATAGTTTTCTTTGTTGTTGTTGTTGTTATATCCAATCAGCAAATGGGCCAATCAATCCAAGGAAGAAATGAAAGGGCTAAAGAATACTTGGAAAACAATGCCCACCGTCCTTCTCCAACAGGGACGGAAAACCCAGGTCAGAATGGCCACCATTAAGAAAACAAGTGACAATAAATGCTGGTAGAGATGAAGGTAAAGAGAAATCCTCACACTCAGCTGGTGAGTGTGTCAACTAGTGATTCCTGTGGAGGTAAAGATGGAGGCTTGTCAGAAAGAAAGGAAAGACGGAAGAAGAAAGAAAGAAAAAGAGATCAGTGATGGGTGGGTATACACCCAAGGGACGCTAAGTCAGCACTACACAGAGATAACTGCATGTGTGTAGTTATTACTTTCCTACCCAGAACACCTAATGTAAGGAATTGGTTAGAATGGGTTACAAATGTGGTAGATATACACAGTAAAATTGAAATTATCCATAAAGGAGAATGAACAACATTCATAGGAAAATAGATAGAGCTGAAGATGATCATGTTAGGTGAAGTAAACCAGGCTCAGAAAGATAGAACATTTTTTTATTTTATCTTTGGAATCTAGACTTTTAAAAATATACATTTCTGTTCTATATAATCTCTGTCTGTCTATTATACATAGGGCAGACAAGGAAGTAAAGGGGGAGCTATGCAAGGAGGAAGGGATCTAAAGGGAAGGAGAAGAGGGAACAGAAAGGATAAGGGAGCTTAGGCGATATAAAAGCAGGACAGGAACAATTGGGGCAGGCAAGGGATCAGCAGGTGGGGGTGGGGAGAGAGGGCCATGGGGGACAAAAAGGACAAAGCAAATGACATATGTAAGAAATGTAATAACAGACCCATGACTGTTAGTGAGCTAAGCTGAACAACACTTAAAAATAATCAAATAATTAAATAAAAAACAAAAACAAACAAAAAAACAACCCCCCCAACAAAAACCAAACCCTGTCCTTAGGCTGGCAGGATGACTCAGTCGGTGAAGAGAGAACTGACTCCTTCAGGTTGTCCTTTGACCTCTGTGTGAGTACCAGGGTGTTCATACACACAAACAACACTTAATAAATAAGTATAAAAATATGTTTTTAAAAAAATGGGCCCTGGGGCTAGAGAGATGGCTCAGTGGTTAAGAGCACTGACTGCTCTTCCAGAGGTTCTGAGTTCAATTCCCAGCAACTACATAGTAACTCACAACCATCTGTAATGAGATATGACGCCCCCTTCTGGTGTGTCTGAAGACGGCTATAGTGTAGTCATATAAATAAAATGAATTAAAAAAAAAAAGGTTCCTTAGGGCTGGAGAGCTGGCTCAGTAGTACTGAGTATACTGCTCTTGCAGAGGCCCCAAGTTCTTTTTGTAGTATGCATGTGAACACCAGCTATCACAGCTGGGCGTGGAGGCACATGCCTTTAATCCTAGCACTCGGGAGGCAGAGACAGGCGGATTTCTGAGTTCGAGGCCAGCCTGGTCTACAAAGTGAGTTCCAGGACAGCCAGGGCTATACAGAGAAACCCTGTCTCGAAAAAAAACAAAAAACAAAACAAAAAAACAAAAACAAAAACAAAAAAACACCTATTACTCCAGTTCCAGGGAACCTGATATTCTCCTGATACACTCTCACATACCATGCACACATACACACTATACACAAGTACAATTTTTTTTAAAGAGTCCTTGTCAGCTGAAGCTACTCCTGAAACTGTAGCCCCCTGGTTTTTGTCCTTTGAGCTGCATGACAACCATGAGTGTGGTCTTTGCAGTCTACCAAGCAGAATTAGAATGCCCAATTTCTCACTCATTAGCTGTGCAACCTCAGTAAAATTACATAACATCTCTAGGCCTGGGATTTGCTGTGAAGCAGGGCTAACACTACTCCTGAGCTCAGAAGGTGTTTGTGAAGATTAAAGGTCCTGGAGACGTAAAGTGGAACTGCCTTTGGGAAGAGCTACTGCTGTAATTTTTTTCTGCCTTCTTTTAAACTTCTCATTTGGCCATAAATTGCCCATTTTATCTTGCTCTTCAATTATGTGTCTGGCCCACTCAGCTAAACTGAGCTCTCAGAAGGAAGGGGAGAAGTGTCATCTGGATTCTTACCCCTTCTTAGCTGGGCTAGGCCCAGCATACACACTCACCAACAGGTGGTTAATTGATTCAAGTCAATAAGACTTACACAGTTTAATTAAGGCAACCTTGCAAATAGTTCCAATTCAGCCTTGATTAGCCAAGCCTGGTGGGTTTGCACTGAGCAGGACAGTGATAATTATTAACCAAATCCTCTCTTTTCATCCAAACACCCAGTTCGCTGGAAGCAGGAGTCACTTCTGATCTCACCTGAAAAGCATCCCATCTAAGGCAGCTTGGTATCCATCTACTTATTAGGCTTGCGTCAGGTGACAGTATTGCTAGTGTGGGAGTCAGGGACAGGTCTTTGGGGTGCAGCTACAGCCTCCCTGGAACCTATAAGAAATGTTGTGGGAGCTGTGTTGAGGAAATGCTGAAGGTGGGGTTGTAGCGAGGCAATGGTCATCGCAGCATCAGAAGGCCATGCAGGTTAACATTCCAAGCAGGTGCAGTGAACCCAGGACTCATATCCTGATCTGCTTCCTGCTTTCTGTATATAGAGAGCATCATGCATCCCGTGGTGCCTTCTAGTACAAAGACATAAAGAAAAACTCCAGGGAGAAGCTTCCAGAAGCCCCATTCCCATCCTTCTGCTTGTTTATCTCTATGCCCTGGGCTGGCTGTGAGGCTGGAGCGTGTCTGAATCCCTGAGACTGAGCTCTCCCAGAGGAGGCTGGGATTTTATTTTCATATGAGCAAGCCAGACTATAGGGAGGCAGAAATGTGGAGATTAAGGGCTGGCCACTTTAATGAAGAAAACGAATCTTTCATAGTTTAATGCGCCATCCAGGGCTCTTGCAGAGAGTGGGTTTGTATTCAGCTAAAACATTTAATTTTATTTATTTATTTGTTGCAAAGGAAATTGGATCACAGGAACATTAAAGGTGGAGGAGTGAAATGCATAAAGCAGAACTCACAGCAAGGCACAACCTTGAGCAAGTGCCGCTCACCAACCAAGCAGAAAAGCAACTAATTAGACTGTGGCTCTCCCTGGGCTCCTGGATGTGAGTTCCAACCCCCTCTCTCCCAGGACTGCCAAAAGTGCAGAGGGAAACAAAACTCCCATTGGGCAATTGTCCTGGGGAAGTAATGATGTTTTCTGGTCCCACTTGTTGTATACTTGCTTGGGAAGGGGCTGCCCACATTTGCAGAGACATAGAAGCCTGATCTTGGTACAGGATAGAGCTCTTGTCTCTAGCTACATATGTAGCAGAAGATGGCCTAGTCGGCCATCACTGGGAAGAGAGGCCCCTTGGTCTTACAAACTTTATATGCCCCAGTATAGGGGAATGCCAGGGCCAAGAAGGGGGAGTGGGTGAGTAGGGGAGCAAGGTGGGGGGAAGGTATAGGAAACTTTCGGGATAGCATTTGAAATGTAAATAAAGAAAATATCTAAAAAAAAAATGATGGCGTCTCTGCCCAAGGGTCATCCTGAGTCATAATCTAGTTCCCTCCTCAGTGGTAGGGGTCCTATCAGTGGCAATAGGTCATCTCATAACTGTAGGGAGTGTTTTAAGGTGGAGCATACTGGGAAAACTCTGAGAAGAACATCCTTGAAGTAGCACGAGATCATTCTGCAACACTCCTGGGTGGCTGGGGCATCATTGGTGCTGAGCAGACCAGAGCAGTAGGCCAGTTCCTGGGATCTTAGAGGGCAATGTGAGTACACAGCTCTCTCTAAGGAAAGGAGGAGGTAGAAAGGCAGGCTGAGCACGTCAGAGCACCCTTTGCTATGGGTTCAATTCACCAGTTGGATGGAAAATGCTCCCAGGAACTAGCAGGGAGTAAAGAAGTTGCAAGAAGAGAGAGGGTCCTGGACATTCAGCTGCTATTTGAAAGCCACCCAGAGAGCAATGGGCTGTTGCACTGGGGGTAATTGAGGACTGTTTATTGTTTCAGGCCTCTGGGATTCTGGGTTGTCCGTTACCCTGTTAGTTTATCATGCTTAATGGGTACAAATTGTTCATGCAACCATCCAGTGCTAAACAAGATATGGGACAGCTAGGTGAGCCCAACCAGATATTAGAAGAAAGAACTTAAGAGAGAAAAGGAAGATCATAAGGGTGGAGGTGGATCCTACTGAGTGTGTTCTCACACTGGTGCATACTGGAGAAATAAGACATGGCTTTTGCTGTCTGCAGCTCTAGGTTTCTATCTGGCTTTTGAGGATAGGCAGTCCCATCTCACACTCAGCAGGTCACTTTGGCATCGGGCCTCGGCTTACCCTGAGAGGCCTCTGGAGAGAAACTAGGGCAGTGCTCGCTCTCCATTTCTCAAATGATGGCTGTACTCCTTTCACCTTATGGCTTCTGCATGAGCACAGGAGAAATGTGCATTAAGGAAATAAATGACATTATACTCTCAGTGAGCTTGATGGGAAATGGCGAGGACAGGCAAGAGAAGTGATCCCAGCAGTCAGTGGGGACCCTGGGAAAGGTAGTATTGGAAGCAGGCCTAGGAGATAGCAGGGCATGTCCCCTCCCCCTCCCAGCCAGCCTCTGGCTTCTCCAGGGCCACCTTGGAGGTTACAGCCCATGCATCTTTAATTTTTTCAATTAACAACAATATAGAACAAATGGAGTGGAGTTTTTAATTATTCATAATTCATTTAGGAATAAAATCTTTGTAAACTAAAGGAAGGGAAGGGCCATATTACCTTTTTCTTAAGTCAAAAAAAAGGATGTAGAACAATGAAAGGGACAGAAGGGACAGAAGGGACAGAAGGGACAGAAGGGACAGAGAAATCTACTTGTTGAGCTGATTTTGCTGCCTCTTCCCCTATTTCCTCCTTAGCTGGTGGTCAGAGGATTGCCTTCACTCTGTTCTTGGAGGCCAGGCATGCACTGTGTGGCCTAGTTTATCACTGTCCCTTGCTATGTCTATGTGAGCCATTCCTGCCAAGAGCCCTGAAATGATCAGAACTAGCCATAAAGTCAGCCTGCAGCCTGCACATCAGCAAGCATTGGCAGGGTGTCTCTTGATACCTGGATCCCAAGGCTTGCTGCCTACTTGGAACTTACAGGAGAGTCATACAGGAGACACGTGTCCCTTCATGTGTATCTATGGATGGCACCCAATCATACAGAACAGGCTGTACTCTTAGAGTGGGAAGCACAGCCGGAGTAGCTTGGAGGTCTGTTTTATAGTTTCAGAGTCTGGGTTCAGAGAAGGGGCAGCCAGGATGAACACAGGAGTTTGAAGTAGCTGTTCCTGAAGTCATCTATGGAAGGTAGGGCTTAAAAACATGAAAGGGCGCCTCTCTGTGTCTGTCTGACTGTCTGTCTCTTGTACTGTTTGATGTGTCTTATTTTCTGTGGATTTCCCTTAGAGATGCCCATACCCACACTCTCAGATGCCCATACCCACACTCTCATATGCCCATACCCACACTCTCAGATGCTCATATCCACACTCTCAGATGCCCATATCCACACTCTTAGATGCCCATATCCACACTCTCAGATGTCCATATCCACACTCTCAGATGCCCATATCCACACTCTCAGATGCCCATACCCACACTCTCAGATAGTGTTTTATCCTTTTGAATGTTTCATCTTCTTCAAGCTTAAGCCTGTTATTAGACGATCATTATTAAGTCCCCACTCTGGTGCATAAGGAGATGGCTTAGTTATTAAGCATGAGGATCAGAGTTTGGATCTGCAGAAACCTGAGGAAATGCAGGTGAGTATAGTTGCCTGCCAGCCTTGGAAGACAGAGACAGGGTATCCTCAGAGCAAGATGGATAGTAAGACTAGCCATATCCACCATCCCTGAGTTTATTTTATTTTTAAAATTAATTAATTACTTTTTTGGTTTTTTGAAACAGGGTTTCTCTATGTAGCCTGGGTGTTCTAGAACTCACTCTGAAAACCAAGCTGGCCTCAAACACACAGATTCGCCTGCTTCTGCCTCCTGAGTGCTGGGATTAAAGGTGTGAACCACCTGGCTCCATTCCTGGGTTTCATTGTAAGACATTGCCTCATTGAATAAGGTAGAAGATCAGTTAAGAAGAGTTCCTGACACCAGCCTTAGATAGCCACATGTACCTGTACACAAGCATGCAAACACACACACACACACACACACACATACATATATATTCAGCACACACAATGAAAAAAGAAAAAAGCCCCTGCTTTATGAAAAACGTGAGAAGAAGGAGGATGTTACAGATGAGGTTCGAGTAAGGTTACCATGAAGCAGTGAGAGGGAATAAGACTGGCCCTAAAGAGTGGAAAAGTGGGGATGGCTAGACTGGGGTCTTGGTCCCACTGTTTCTCCAAACGTCCTTGTTATGTGTCTTCATTACTTTTTATTGCTGTGACAAATGCGCAGCAAGGCAGCTTATGTAAGAAAACATTTACTCGGTGGCTCAATGGTCATCCTGGCAGCAAGCACAGCAGCAGACAAGCAGGCAGGCGCTGGGGCAGCAGCTGATCCACAAGCATGGCCATGAGGCTGAGAGTAGGGGAGGGGAAGGAAGGGAGAGAAAGGGAGGGAGGGAGGGAGGGAGGAAGTGGGGAGAGGGAGGGACATATCTCTTCTAACAAGCCTATACCTCCTAAAACTTCCCAAACAGTTTTTACCAACTGGGACAAAACATTCAAATACGTAGGGCTATGGGGACCATTCTTAACTCAAACCAACACACCATTACTCTATGTTGGCTCAACGGCACTCTTTCTAGTCTCTTGAATTTCTCAACAGGCAAGCATCTCTTTAAGTAGCTGTGTAGGAGTGTTGGATCCTCTGATTAACGTTTATAATGACTCAGCACTCTCCAGGGTTGGCTGTCAGCATTCACATAGGCAGTCCAGACCTTCTGTGTCCTGTGGACCTGGAGCATGGCTGGTGGAAGAGAATGTGAATTTGGGGTCTATTATTTTCTGATGGGACAAGAAAGGAGCTTTAGTGGTTCCTATAGCTACTTGGGTGGGATTCATGAGCCATGGGGAGGTCAAGATGACTGGTGCTATAATTTAGTGGTAGGGGCAATGAGATGGTTGCCAGCAGGGACAAAGGAAGATTTCAGGCATCAGACACATACATGGCACATTGACATACATGTGGCTAAAATACCCATACACATAAAATAAAAACAAATAAATCCCTTTTAAAGTACCTGATGCCGTCCCAACTACAAACTGAATCCACTTCCATCTCTAACCAGGCTCTCAGGAAGCAGGTCCATGTGACTCTTCCTGGCAATCCCCTCTTGGCAATTAGGGAACTGTGGTGACTCCTGTCCGGGCTACAACTATCTGCAGGTGGACAAAAGAGTGAGACCTTCCCATGAGCAGAGGTGACAGCTCTCTGTGAGGGTGCATGCCATCGCTGCCATGCCCCTTCCCTAACAGTATTTCCCCTGTTCCAGCCTGTGCTTTCTCTTTTCAGGGGACATTAGCTTATCTATGGTTGGTTATAATCAAATAAGGGCCTGAGGGATGGACCAGATCATCTATAATAGAGTGGGATCTATTCATGATATTGCTGAGAAACGGGGAGGGGGGTTGATAGAACAAGGGTGAAGAAAGTAGGTGGAAAGAAAAATCCAGTGTATTTGTGATTATATGACACAGAAGAGAGACTGATTAACAGGCTGCATGAGCCTGCAGAAATCGCCTGAGATAGCCACACCAGTTGTTCTGATTGGTCATTGCCAGATCGGTTGTTAAATATGCTGACAGTCACCTCTGTAGACAGGTATAATCACAATGGCAGGAAACAGTCACCAAGACAGTTAAAATGGAAGTGACCACAAGTATAATCAAACAATCATAATTCCAGGAACAGGCAGCAATTCTGCAAAGACAAACTCTGGACCTGGGAAGTCAGGGGCAGGATCACAGAAACAGCCAGCCTTAGGCAGTTTGAAACTCAGAGCACAGACAATGGTACAGGTCCTGGAGACAAAGAACAGGGCGGGGGTGGGGGTGGGGGGTAGGGGGGGTGGGACGAGGTGGCAGGGTGGGGGTGGGGGGGGTAGTGGGGTGAGGTGGTGGGGTAGTGGGGTGGGGTGGGATAGGGTGGCAGGGTGGGGGTGGGGCAGGTATGTACTTGGACTGGCCTCACTGCCAGGAGGAAAAGTTTAGACAAAGCCTCAGATTGACACATGCAGCAGCCAGTTTCATGTACAGCAACCTTACCTTCCGAGGCTTTCCTGCCTGGTGCTCTTTGAAGAAGGTATTTCAGAAGGGTGAAGCTCAGGGCTGGGGAACACTAATGGAAATCAGTATTTTAAGGTCTTCTTGGCTTGCCCTTGGGATCTGCGACTTAATGTGCTCCATCAGGTATGAACTAAAGATTGTAGACTCCTGTTTGTGGTCCATAAAACATGCTAGAGCAGTGGTTCTCAACCTGTGGGTCACGACCACACTGATGGTCTAATGACCTTTTCACAGAGTTTGCCTAAGATTGTTGGAAACCTTAAATATTTACATTACAATTTATAGTAGTAGCAAAACTACAGTTATCAAGTAGCAATGAAAATAATCTTATGGCCGTGGGTCATCACAACATGAGGAGCTGTATTAAAGGGCTGCAGCATTAGGAAGTTTGAGGATGTGTGCTCTAGAGTGTCAGGAGGTCTGAGGTAAGATCTGGGTGGGATTTCTCACAGGCTGTGTGTATGTCACGGTGTAATGTTCTTGGTGAGTGGGTAATGAAGGGCTCTCAGACAGAAAGCTTCTGTGACCAAGTTATTCAAGCAGGCTGCTTTTCTGGCTTTCCTCAGCCTGAGACCCAGTCCTGAGGTAATGTCAGCAGTCATGCCAACTGCTGGTTTGTCAATGGCAAGTGGATAGAGAGACATTTTCCATGAAGGTGCCAATAAGACTTGTGGAGAAAGCTTTGAGAGAAAGAACCATCAATGGTTACCTGACAGGAAGCCAGAGGAGCAGAGCAAGTGATGACGTCAAGAGATGGGAAGCCAGAGGAGCACAGATTCTTCTATGAAGTCCGGGGTTCATTGCTGATTTCCGAAGGTCATCGTGTTCTTTGAGGTCAGAGTTATTCTAGGTAACTGAAGAAATGGGACATGTTCTGACCTAGTTAAAATTCCCTACTTCAGGGATCACAGAGATGGCTCAACGATTAAGAGCATTTGCTGTTCTAGCAGAAGACTAAATCTTGAAAAAGAAAACTCCACCTGTCTGGGGTATCCCAGAACTATTTTTCTGTGGCCAACTCTGGACTTTACCATTTTGTCCCTGAGGTGGTTCCCTTGATACTCTGTACTTGCTGAAAGGCTCTGTGTCCTCAGCTTTTGCTTGTATACTGTAGAGGAACTTTGCATTTGGCTATTATCTGTCTATTTTGGTTTTGGACATCCCTGCTGGCTAGGGAATTATCCAAATGTGCCACACTAGAAGGCTCTGTGTTCCCAAGATGAATACCTGTACACTAGTAATCTAACCACGGGAGGCTAAGCCTACATGACGGCCTTCCTTTGGCAGACATATCCACCATGCTTAGGAAACATGTCTTCCATCACTCCTTGACTTAGGCCTCTAGGGTCATCTGGGAAGATGTGATTCTGTCTCACAGGGCTTCCTCCCATTATGCTTACATGGCCATGACTCAAGGAACTTTTACAAGGAAATGGTGGGGACTTCTGTCCCTCTGGGACATGGAAGAGACCTTTGTTTTGTTAGCAATTTTTTTGTTTGTTTGTTTTTTTGGTTTTTCAAGACAGGGTTTCTCTGTGTAGCTCTGGCTGTCCTGGAACTCACTTTGTAGACCAGGCTGGCCTCAAACTCAGAAATCCGCCTGCCTCTGCCTCCCGAGTGCTGGGATTAAAGGCGTGCACCACCACGCCCAGCTTTTTGTTAGCAATTTTAAGAGGATCTTCTCTCAACTCTAAATTGGCTCTAAAGGTCATCGTGTTCTTTGAGGTCAGAGTTATTCTAGGTAACTGAAGAAATGTTTATTCAGGACATGTTCTGAATACTGGTGAGTGCAGGCATGTGTTATGGATGAGGGGTATCACTAAAGGAGTGCCTGGACTCTGTGGGGGCTTCTCAGGTATCAGATGTACTGTGTAGTTTTTGCTACTCTTTAAGCTCCAGGTGGACCATACTACCAGCCACACCCAGGTTCCCTCAGATCCATAGATGAAACACACACACACACACACACACACACACACACACACACACACACTCACACAATTATTTTTCAAATTGCCTGATTGGCTCAATTGCTGGACACTTCTAAGCATTCTTCTATCTCTTGCTCTTCTTTTCACTCCCAGCTCAGCACCCTAAATCTACCCTCAGCTTAATTATATTTCTAATGTCTCGCCTGCTGCCCCAGGCTCAGTTGAGGAAGTGGCTAATGGCCACTCCACCCTAGAACTCACATGGCTGGTCACTTTTTCTCCCTTCAAAGCCTGGTGAAATCCTTCTTCTCTTCCTGCTTCCCTTAGTCTCCTGTGGAGACCTGGAAGTCCTGCCTTTTTCCTTCCACCCAGCAATTGGTTCCTGGCATCTCTATTGATTGATCAAGAACCAATTGAGAAACAGGACCTTAGCATCAGAACCACCTGCTACAACCCGAGGTCCTGTTGTTTAGTTATTTTTCTTGTTGTTACCAAATCCCTGAGAATAACAACTTAAGGCATGAAAGGCTTATTTTCACCTACAGTGTAAGACACTATGCAGTCTGTCATGGTGAGGAAGTCATGTGCAGCAGATGTGTGAGGCATATGGTCTCATGTGTACAGTCAGTGAGAAGAAAAAGGACACTGACTTGGGCCAAACTATAAAACATCAAGGCTTTCCACAGTGCCTCACTTGTCTCCACTAAGGCTCCATGTTTGCAAGCATCTACAACTTCCCAAAACCAGTGTTTCCAGCTAAGGATGGGAATTCTTCGGACACTTGAGCCTATGGGGCTATGTTTCCCATTCAAACCACACCTTCCTGGACAGAAGAAAGCCTTTGTTCAAGGATGAGGTCTCCTAAGCCATGGGGCTATGCCTGAGCACCAGTGGTGTGCCTGGGATGTGAGCAGCATCTTGAACAGCTCTGGGCTAAAGAACTCAGGGCACCAGGTTGTCTGTGTTTCATTATAGAACTTGATGCACTGGGTTTTGTGACCTCTGCCTTTGGCACTCCCACGTCCCTGTGTCTGGCATAGAAGGATGCATGGCAGGCAAGGGAGAAACTCAGTGATGGTCTGAGGTCATGCTTTCATTCCAATCTCTTGTTAGGATCTTGATCTTCCTTTCCTTCTGGTTTCTAAGATGCTCCCTTGAGAGCTATCTCAGACTAGGCAGTGTTATTTATTATATTGATCACCCATAACATCCCCCCAAGGCTCAATGTAGAGGGAAGTGACTGGTCCTAATGGCACAATTAGCTTTATTATCTTCTGGCTTCTGATGTAATGTTTCTGTCGCAGCCTTTGCAGCAAAGGGGACGGAGCCAGGATGGGAAATCTGGAGTCAAGATTGTGAGTCTTGCCGAGTTACTAGTGCTTCAAGTGACCTTGGAAAATGTTCTTTTTCCTTTTGATGGCAATATTTTAATTATGAAAATATAAAAAGCATTGATTGGGTCTGAGACAGTATACTAAATACTCTGTTGGGTTATCTTGTTGAAATCTCCCAGCAAACCTACAAAGCATCTATTGTTTTTTGATTATTTATTTCCTTTTATGTGTATGAGTGTTTTGTTAACAGTGTGTGTGTGTGTGTGTGTGTGTGTGTGTGTGTGTGTATGCACGTGCACATGCACATGTACTTGTGTTCTTGGTACCTGCAGAGGTCAAAATAAGGTAACGGATTCTCTGGAACTGAAGCTACAGATAGGTGTCAGTTACTGTATAGGGACTGGGAACAGAACTTGAACTCCCAAAAGAGAAACAAGTGCTTTTGATTGCTGAACCATCTCCCAAGTCCTTCAAATAAGGACTATTTTTAAGGCATCTTATAGACTCAGAGAGTGTAAGTAACATGGCTGAGGTCTTGTAGATAGGGGTGTTAGGCTGGGTTTAAACTTTGGGCACATGAATTTAAAGCCAGCATCAGGAAGCTTTCCATTACCCTGTCTCTTCAACTACTTAAAGGACGGTGGTTCTCAAGCTTCTCAATGCTGTGACTCTAATATAGTTCCTCATGTTGTGATGACCTTCAGCCATATTGTTATTTTGCTATACATTACATCATAATATAAATATCTGTGTTTTTCAGTGATTTTATCTATGAAAGGTCGTTAAGCACCCTCCCCCAAAGAGAGCACAACTCGTAGGTTGACTCTGAAGTACCACTGGAAGTCAGGAGCATGCTGTCAATCCCTGTGCCATTCCAGCAGCCCTGTGCTTACTTCAGGATTTATAAGCATTGCTGCAGCTTTCCTGTTTGGGTTCTAAGAGTAAATGCCTTTACAACATGGCTCCTAGAATTCAGACCCATGTATACTAATATTGTATTTACATTTATATTCATTAATAGGCATAATCTTTACATATATAAATACTTATGTATATATTTATCTTATGTATTTTTATAAGACTGCTTTCCCCTGATCACATAGCTCACTTTCCCACTCTTTTTTGGTTACAACTGTTCCTGCAGGAAGAGTCACATGGACCTGTTTCCTGAGAGCCTGGCTAGAGATGGAAGTGGATTGTGTTTGTAGTTGGGACTGCATCAGGTGCTTTAAAAGAGATTTATTTGTTTTTATTTTATGTGTATGGGTATTTTAGCCACATGTATGTCAATGCGCCATGTATGTGTCTGATGTCTGAAAAGCCCAGAAAAGTGCTTCAGATTCCCATAGAACTGGAGTTACAGATGATTGTGAGTGGCTGTGTGGGTGCTGAGGTGCAGGGAACTATGCACTGGTGCTTTGAAAGAGCAGCCAGTGCTCTTAACTTCTGAACCATCTCTCTTGTTTCCCATGTGAATCTTTGAAGCACAGTGGTGATATTATGAGATGGATCTTTGTGGAAGATTACTCTAGAGCAATAAGGAAGAAGGCTGGAGTAGAGATAGAGAAGGTAGGGAAGAGGAAGCAGGAAGATGTGGTTGAGATTCCTTTTGGATGAAGGACTACAACACGAGGCATCCTTCAGCACAGACTTCTTGCCAGTTATGTTCTCAGCCCCATGAGGATACAGTGGTTGAAAGTTTCACTCTATTTGGGGTTGGAATCCTGCTCTTTTTATTTCTGGTTGTCCCCCTCCCTCTTTCCCACTCAATTTGATGGCTTAAACATTAGAAGCTCAAACATCAAGTTTTGGGTCCAGCGCAGGGTTGTGGGGATCTAGGCGCTGTGCTTACCGTCATCTTTCTCTCTCTTCCTTTCAAGAGGCACCTGTATCCACAGAAGGCTGACTTCTCAACCAGAAGAGTCAGGAGTGCCTCTGGTGATTGGTGGCTACTCTGACAGTGCCAGTTCTGGAGCTCAGGGCTCTTGGGGGAGCAGGCAGGCGCTTTATCCCAGGTCCCTGGTGGCTGGGGGTGGGGGGCAGGTGACACCGATGGCTGCCAGGTGCACTCTAATGATTGTTTTCACTGAAGAATTTTGGACTCCATGCCATACAATTTTCATCCTTTTTGCAAAATGGATGATAATTTGGGTCTGTCTTGACTGCTGGTTTTGCATTGCTAATATGGGTGGAGGAGGGTTTTGCCTAAGTTCTCTTAAAATATGAGAATTTCAGTCCAAAATATGTGAATTTTTAATTGCGATCTTGGCAGACTGGGGTGGGTTTTGTGTGAGCATCTGCCCCTTCCTCCTTGCCCCTCTGCAGCCTCTGCCTCGCCTCTCCTTCCTTCTCTAGCCTTTGCCTGGGCTAGGGCTGTGCCCCCTTCCCCCCCTCTTCCTCATTCCATGCAATGCGCTTCCCTCAGCAGCAGGCCCCAGCCCTGCTTTCTGCCCCAGGGTGGGGTCAGCAGCTGTGCATTACCAGGGTTTCCATTACAAATGCTATTTTCCAGGGGCTTCTAACCAAGTCATACACATTTGTGTGGGCTTGGAACCCAGCCTTCTGGGCAAGGTCTCAGACTGCATGCACAGCCTCGCTGTTCTGTGCAAAATCTCATTACTGTCACTTCGACCATTTTTCTGGTTGAGAAACTAGCTGGTGTATGCTTTCAAAGGCTGTTTATACCTCGAGAGCTTGCAAGACAGGAGTAGCAACTGTTAAAGAAACAGGGTCCTACAACCTGCCCAGCCTACTGGTGATCAAACACCACATGTGCTGGGATCGTCCAGAAGCCTCCAAATATACCTTATTTCCCAAGCTCCTTAGCTTTACACAGCAACATGGTCTGACATTTAAAATTAATCTATGTGGTAAAGTTATTAGCATTCGAATGTTAGCACTGGAATATCCACAGTGACCTCTCCTCCCGGGCTGCTGTTTGTTTGATGAGGATTCCCAGGCTGTGTCAGGGCTGAAAGCAACACAGTCACACACACTTTTTATTAATTCTAGTACTAGGCCTCACCTTGGGAGATCTCCAAGTGCTCTGTAGGGGAGCTCTGATTTCTCCAGGCAATAGCTGGAGGAGCCACAAGCCAGCTATTGCAAATGCCAAATAGGCTTCTCTTGCCCAGAGAGACAATGAAGACCCAGAGAGGAGCCAGCAGGATGTTTAATAGCTGCTGGGAGCCATTGTTCTGGGGCTGAAGCAAGCACCTAAATGACCATGGTTGTCAGGCATAATCTCATACCCACACATTTATGAGTGTCTGTGCTATTTCATGTCATGCCCATGGCCTTCTCCTAGT
The DNA here is from genome assembly GCA_902729485.2 of Mus minutoides. Taxonomy (NCBI): domain Eukaryota; kingdom Metazoa; phylum Chordata; class Mammalia; order Rodentia; family Muridae; genus Mus; species Mus minutoides. The sequence goes on from LR755128.1 coordinate 1,683,056, forward strand.
CACAATCAGTCTAACCAAAGGGACCAGAGGAAAGGCTGATTCATCTGACTATGCCTGTCCTTATTATGGTATAATGTACATACATGTTAGCTTCTGGGCAACTATGGATGAACTCATAAGATAGACTAAAGGGAGCATACTTACTAATCCCTTCAGTAGGTAAAACATGAAGCAGGTAAGACAACCCATCAAGTGGAACAGCACAATAAAACAGAATATTGAGGGGATTTTAAAGAAATAGCAGGCTGTGATTTAGCTGGAGAAGGAAGAGCTGGAAGGATGGAGGTGGGGAGAGTTCTGCAAACACTAATTCACAGGGGACTAGACTGTTAGCCCACAATGGAGAGCCTGGTTAGAGAGATTTTTTTAAAGCATGCTTTGCAGTCAGGTGTCACAATGTCAGGTCCGAGGGCTAATGTGACATCTGGTTGGAGGATGTATTGAGGAGAGGAATAGTTAGACCCAAGTATGACTTCTTGCTTGCTTCTGTTATTAAGCAGCTTAGCCACCTCTTTGTCCCGCTGCTTCTGCCACCCATAGTCCTCATCCATTCTCACCTGCCTGCCCCAATCCATTAGACTTCCCTGGGGTTCACCTTCTGATAAATCCTCATCTTGCTTTGTCTTCTCTCACCCATACTCACACTCCCATCTGCTCTCCTATGCAGCTGACATGAGCGTCCCACTCCTGCCTGTGCCACCTTCTGGGCACTAGTCTGTGTATATATGTACCTGTCCTATTTCCTCAAGAACCTTAAGAAGGTAGAGTTTCCATCTGCGAGCCACCTTGGAGGGCTTAGAACCCTCCAACTCACTGTAGTCTGCCTTTCTTCTGTTCTCTCTAGCTTGCTGAGTCTCCATGGATTCTTCTCTGTGGATTCTTGTTGATACCTCTTATAGTTCTGTTCCTACCCCTTCCTTCTTAATTTCCCATCTTTCCCTTAAAAAAGAGTTGAGGCCTGTTGGGAGAGCTGGGACGGGAAGAACCCCTCCAGGGACTGTAGACATTGGCTGGGAGTAAGCCTGAAACAGATGACCCCCACATGGGGCCATGTGGGCAGGCCCAGACCAAGAGCAAGCCAAAGATGACCACCAGTCTAGTGCCAAGGGGCCCAGACAGGGAGCTAGCCTGAGATGACCACCATTCTAGGGCCAAGGGGCCCAGACAGAAGGTTAGCCTGACATGACAACCAGTCTGGGCCACATAGACCTTAAGTTGAGTGGATGGGGGCAGACCATGCATAAGATGACCCTAGCCTGGTGCCACAATGTAAAGATGGGACATAGCACTTCTAAAATGACCCCAGAGACCCTGGGTGCCACTAAGAGGAGCAAATAAGTGGTGGAGAAATGGAAGAGAAAGAAAAACAGAAGGATGTGGGCACCGTGAGAAGAGGTAGACTTGAGGCTAGTGAGGGACAGCCTGATGTGAATAGCTGGTGATGCCATGTGGGACCATCATGGAATCCTGGCCTGTGCTGCCACTGGGAGCCATGCCTGGGCCCATTGACCCATAGCAGGGCTTTTATTGACACAAAAGGCTAAGTAGGTGTTCCTGGTCTAGGGTGACTCTGGGGACATGTCGATGTTGGAGGGCTGTACAGAACCAGCCCCACCCCTCACCTGGACATCTTGGGAGAACTAGCCATCGTGGTATGAGAAAGCTGACCCTACCCCAGCCAGCTGTAGTACTACGGGGAGGAGGCCTTGCAAAAGGCCCAGGAAGCAGGCCCTGGTTTTTGGAGTTGCAAGTGTATGAGAGTGGGTATGAGTGTGGGGGAACTGGCCCGACTGCTGCCTGTCTCCCCTGACGTGGACATGGGAGAGATACTTCTCTTTCCCCTTGCTACTTGCAGAAGGCAGGAGACCCATCCTGGGGTCATGAGAGCAGGAGAGCTGTCCTTGTCTCTCATCAGCTGCAGCACTGAAGAGAGCAGGCCCTGCACGTTGCCTGTATAGCATGGTAGAGCTAGCCCTGGATGTGGGGGTTGGTGAGCCAGCCCAAGGGTGTGAGCTTGGGAGAGGTGGCCCAACTAGCACATGTCTCCCCTGAAGCAGCGACACGGACAAGGGAGAGAGACTTTCCCTCATTCCTTGTTACCTATAGCAGGCAGAAGACCTGGCCCTGGGGCCATGAGGGTAGTAGAACTGGCCCTGTCCTTCACTGGCCTCAATCCTCTAGAGAGCATCTCTGAACCTTGCCTGGGCTACACCCCACGTGGGCGGCACAGTACAGCTGGCCCTGGTTGTGGAGGTTGCTAGTGAGCTGCTGGCCCTGAGGGCAGGAGAGCAGGAGAGCTGGCCCAACCCCTCCTTAGCACATCTTTGCTGAGAACAGGCCCTGTGCCACCCCTGGATAGCACAGAAGAGCTGACCCTGATGGTGAGGGTGTGGATGTGTCTGCTCCAAGGACATGTGAGTGGGAGATCTGGCTCTGCCCCTTGTGGCCTGCAACATTAGATAGGCCAGCCTGGGCTGAGCAAGAGAGCTCATCCTGGTGGTGTGAATATGGGAGAGCTGGTGAGCTAATGGCTCAGATACCTCTCAGGCCCAGATCTAGGAATTTGAATTAGATCACCCCAACATCTACACCATCTATGAACTGCTGCAGTGTATGAAGGGGCCGGTCCTACAGATCCAAAACTACAGGATTTCCATGACCCAGGACAACAACAACAGGTTATCTGAGAGGAGTCCCAGTGAGGTTCCAGAATCGATGGTGTGGCAGAAGCCAGAGGCCTTGTGACAGACAGACAGACAGACAGACCAACAAGTCACTGCAATGAACAATTGCAAGCAGAGAAGTGTGGACAAAAGGGTCTACTGTGGGACACACTGTGACACACTGCAGCTTCCACAAGGAGATGTGCAACGTGTGATGCAGGCATGAAAGGAGGGGGAGACAAGTGGGACTGGGGTGCATGATGTAAACTTCATAAAGAACCAATAAAAACATAAAAAAATTTTTTGAGACAGGGTTTCTCTGTGTAGTCCTGGCTATTCCTCTCTCTGTAAACCAGGCTGACCTCGAGCTCAGAGATTCAACTGCATTTGCTGCCCGAGTGCTGGGATTAAAGGTGTGTACCACCATGGCTCGGCTATCTTCCTTCCCCTTATTTTCTTAACAACAGCTCTGCTTATAGAACTCCTTAGGTCCAAAGACATCAGTATCAGCTCTCTCCAGGAGCTGGTCGTTCCTTTGATCTACACAGCCACCACTCGATTTGGCTTGTCACAGGTGAGGCTACGCCCTTGGAAATGAGCCCTGTTCTTCTGTTGCTACGAGAGGTGTGCTGGTGAAGGCTCTAGGACAGTGTGATACTTTGAGCATCAGTCCATTTTCACGGATGTAAAGAGTGGGTTTTTATCCTAAACCACATCTTCTCATGATTCTGTGAGGTGAAACCCTCCAAGAGACTATGTCCCCCAAGTGGTTTGTAGAATGAGTTTATTTTAGTTTTGATGTTTTTAAGAATCAGTAATACAAAGCATGTAGGAAGCAAGAAACTCAGACAGCCCTATGAAATAGGTATTCCGGGCTCAAGAAACTCAGATAGGCCTGTGAAATGGGTATTCCAGGCCCAAGCTAGAGAGCTGCCGTGCTCCAGGGTTTCGGTGTCTTGGGAGCGAACCAGCTAGGCAAGGACAAGACTTGATCCCAAGGCTCACTCTGTCAGAGTGTAGTGAGTTGTTTTTCAGATTTGAGAGCCCCAGGGGAGTGTTTGCTCACCTTGAGGCTGGGGGACACCAATAGCTCCGGGTATACAATGAGTGACAAAGCCAGAGAGGGGTGTGGCTTCACACCAGAGCCCTCTCAGGACTCTTGCCTAGAGCTAGGTGGTGCTCCCTGAGAGACTGCCACTCTTTCTGTGTCTGTTGTGGGCTCTCTCAAGGCTTCTTAGAGAACAGGAATTATGTCTGTGCCATCTTTACCTAAGCCCAAGGCAGGGAGCAGAGGCTCTCTCAGCAGGGTCTACAAATACCCTTCATCTTCTTCCATCTTCCCTCTCTCTCCTCACTCCCATCTACATAAACACACACTTGCTGTGGAATGAATATAATTTACTTGTTTGAAAAATGAGAGTTCTGGGAGAAATCGAAGGTGTGTGCTTTCTCAGGTGGTGATTCTGTGTTTGTATGTAAGATAGAGTAGAAAAGAGAAGCCTTAGGGACGAATTCAATGGCCACCTGTCAAGGGACACACCGTGATGGACAGTACAAACCCTCAGTATTTGGTTTGTCTCTGCCCTTGAGACCCTGTGTATCATTCTGAGGCCTCGGTTGTGATGGAGATTAATATCAGAGAGTAGGAGAGATCACCACCAAAAATTTTTTTAAACATATTCTGCTTTTGTTCAGCAGCAGGCTTCAGGCAGGCTACAGTGCCATGCATAGCCCTGCCTTCTCTGTGTCCCCTAAGATACTGCCATGACCACAAGGGTTTCCTGGTAGAGGCTTCCCTCTCAGGGTACAAAGAAGGGATTCCATTCACCTCCCCTTTCTCCTGAAGCTGTGTAAATGGCAAGGCCTCCCTTGCCAAAAATAAATAAATAAAAATAACAAACAAACAAACAAACAAATAAAATAAAAGAATCCAAAACAAGCAGACAAACAGACAACAAAGAACTCTGATGTGAGGTTCTCATCTGTTTTTATGCTGTTCTGCAGGATGTTCAATAAAAATGGCTTTAAGGTTTTAATACTTGAAATAATAAGACGCCTCTTCCCCATACGAAGAAAAAAGGTTTATTGAGTACAATGGGGAAGGGAGGAGGGCTGGGAAGGAACGGAGGTATCACCGTCATTGTTTCCCCGAATAGAGCTGTGACTGAGGGGTAAAATCATGGACAAAAAATTACTTTGTAAGATAACAGAAGGAGATGAGAGAAGAATGCAGGAGCTGGAGGGTGGGGGAGGGGCTGCTCTGCCGGCAGTCCTATAATATGACATGGCTAGTACACAAGTCAGCCTCACACATGAACTCACAGCAGCTTTGGCTATCCAAACACTATTCCCATAAGACCAAAAAAAAAAAAAAATTAAAGTTTTCAGCATGGACAGGTACGATGCCTCACCCCTGGCTAAGGAGCTAATGGCAGCTGATGGCTACAGAGGTGAGAGAGTCATTTTTTAATGTCTCAGTAAATGACCCTCCACACATGCTCACATGGGCCCCACTAATTGAATTTGGTGGCTTATTTAAAAACAAATATGAAGTTGGGTGGAAATGGAAGATATGTGGCAGGGAGCTGGAGTGAAGGAGTGGGGGATGGGCACAGTCAAGCTACCCTGTGTATATGTGAAAACATTACAAATTTCAGCTTACAACATGTATGAGACTGGAGATAGACTTTTCTATGTGTACACATACATAAATACATGCCTAAGCAATGCGATCTGAAGGCTCTATTTGGATATCCCTCAGTGGGGGTGACAAGGACCTGAAGAGAAGAGAGGGGAGAAAGCCCCAGGTTTTGCTTTGGGTGCCATCATTAATCTAGAAACTTGTTTAGTTTCCAGGTTTCCTTTCAAAATATGAGCAGCAGATTGACAGTGCTTCTTCATTTATTTACTTGTTTCTGTGAAGGCAGAGGATGTCGAGGAGTCTGTGAATCTGTGCATTCTTAGTCAGTTATGGAGATGTGTTAATTAGTTATTTAATACAACCACCATTATTTCTCAAGGAAAAAAATCTACAAACATGACAAGTGATTGCTATTAATCTTAATTATTATAATGACCTCCATACAAACAATAACCGTCTGGCTACCCTGTCACGTGTTTATTTCATTACTGACAAGAGAGATCTTTAAAATCTTATGATAAATAAATGCTTATACCATTAGCTGCAGCTTGCTGGCTGTGGGGAAGAAAAATGATAACTCCATTTATAAAACTGTTCAAATGAATCCTTTCTTTCTAGTTCTGATATTCCAGATTTCCCATCTTAACATAACTCCTAATTCTTTAGTCCTTGTCATTCAAAATTCCTTTTCTGCTTAGATGTCTTTTGTTTTCTAATTGAGGAGAGTCTGCATAGGTCTGCTTTACCATGATGCTTCTAAGAATCATCTAACCATTCAATGAGTGGTATTAGCCTTACAAATGCCTGTGCTACTGACAGATTATTATTATTATTATTATTATTATTATTATTATTATTATTATTATTTTGTTGTTTGCTTTTTGTTTTCGAGACAGGGTTTCTCTGTGTAGCCCCGGCTATCCTGGAACTCACTTTGTAGACCAGGCTGGCCTCAAACTCAGAAATCTGCCTGCCTCTGCCTCCTAAATGCTGAGATTAAAGGCGTGTGCCACCACCTCCTGGCTCAGGTTATTATTTTAATTTTGCTTCCGGCCATGGTATGACACACTTAGCCTGGTCTGAGATAGCTAAAGGAGGATGTGTTTATGTAGCATGCCCAGCTATCTTTCAAGTCAACAGAGAGGTTAAGATACTTTCCCTGAAATAACCAGTAAGTCAGTTGTAGAAGCAGGACCATAATGTATATGTCTACATGTTACCACATACTGGCTCCCCCCAGGTATCACAGTAACAACCAACTGGTAAAGTTAAGTTTACTACTTTCTATCTGCTTGAATTGGTTTGGATTGTGTTCTTAGTTAGGCTTCTATGGCTATGCTAAAGCACCATGATGAAAGGCGGCTTTGAGAGAAAAGGGCTTATTCCATCTTACAGCTCTCAGGTCAGGCTCCATCACTGAGGGAAGTCAGGGCAGGAACCTGGAGGCAAGAACCTGGAGGCAGGAACTGAAGTCACTAACTGGCTGCTCCAATGGCTTTCCAGCCTGCTTTCTTAAGTCACTCAGAAGCACCTGCCCAGTTGGCTGGACCCTCCAACACCAATCATTAATCAAGAAAATGCCCTGCAGTCTTGCCTATGGGCCAATATGATAGAAACATTTTCTCAATTGGGTTCCTACTTTCTATATGACTCTAGATTGTGTCAAGATTAAAAACAAAACAAAACAAACAAACAAAAACCAAATCAAACTAACCAGGAAACTTTGCTTTAACGAATACCATTAATAATAATATTGACTGTTTTTTTTTTTTTTAGTTTTTAAATTATTTTTTAATTAATTATTTTATTTATTTCCATCTCAAATGTTACCACCTCTCCCAGAGGTTTTCACCTTATCCTTCCTTCCCTTCACCTCTGAGAAGGTGCTTCCCCCCTTTCTCCCTGGGCATCCCCTTTCCCTTGGGCATCAAGTCTCTACAGGACTATGTGCATCCTTTCCCACTGAGGCCAGACAAGGTAGTCCTCTGCTACATATGTGCCAGGGGCCCCAGACCAACCCGTGTATACTTTTTGCTTGGTGGCTTAGTCTCTGGGAACTCCCAGGGGTCCAGGTTAGTTGACACTGTTGGTCTTCCTATGGGGTTGCCAGCCCCTTCAGTTTCTTCAATCCTTCCCCTAACTCTTCCATAGGGGTCTCTGACCTCAGTCCAATGGCTGGCTGTGACTATCTGCATCTGTCTCAGTCAGTTGCTGGTAGAGCCTCTCAGAGCACAGCCATGCTAGGCTCCTGTCTGCAAGCACAGCACCGCATTAGTAATATAGTTCAGGGTTTGGTTTCCCTCCCATGGGATGGATCCCAAGTTGGGCCAGTCACTGGATGGTCTTTCTTTTAGTCTGTTACATTTTTGTCCTTGAATTTCTTTTAGACAGGAACAATTCTGGGTCAAAAATTTTGAAGGTGGGTTGGTGACCCCATCCCACTGGGGGCCCTGTCTATCTACTGGAGGTGGTCTCTTCAGGTTCCATCTCCCCACTGTTGGACATTTCAGCTAAGGTCATCTCCATTGAGTCCTGGGAGCCTCTTACAACTCATGTCTCTGGGACTTCCTAGAGGTTCCTCTGATCCAGCCACCTCCAGCAACAGCACATTTCCATTCATTCTCCTGGCCCTCTGGCCTTCTCTCCTGTCTGCACCTCATACCTGATCCTGATTGTTTAAATAGAAAACATTTGTTCTCATAATTCTGATAATTTCTGATTAAGGTGCTGAAGGTGTGTTTCTGGGTTTGCTGTGATTGTGTCTGCAAATGGAAGAGTAGAGAAAAAAAAAAAAAACTATCCCTCCCTGGCCTCTTCATATCAGGTGTTCACCCTATTCAAATGGGCTCACATTTCATTATCTACACCATCTAAGGTCACACCTCATATCCCATTACACTAGTTGTTAGAAGCCCATAAGAGTTTCAGTGAGACTCAGACATTCAGTCTGTGGCATTGTGTTAAGGGAACAGAAGCTTGGCCAAGTAGGGAAGAGCCAAGCTGGCATATTGACTAAGACAGAAGTCAGTGCCACGATGGACTGCTCAAGGTGGAAGGTGGGTTAGAACTAAGCAAGAGTCACGATCTGACATTCTGTCTGGAGACAACGAAAACACATTGAGAAGAGGAAAGGGAAGTATTCAAAGGATCTTAGGACACAAACCGCCATGTGCTGTTTGCTACTCACCAATCAACAAATCTTTTGACACATTCATGGTTTGAACAACTTTCACCTCTCTGGGCAAGAATATCCTGAAAGGTGAAGTCATTTTAGAGCAAATCCTATGTCTGATTTGATTCTTAGCATGTATATGTTTAGTTATTTATGCCTTTAATTATTTTTATTCATCTTTTGATGTGTGTTGAGTTTTGTACTTCCATCACTACAGGCAGGCTGTGGGTATAGCAACAGCTTCCCCATCCTCCACCACAGGGCACCTACCCCTCAGAAATAGCAATGGAGATTTCAACCCCTCTTTATCCTGAAACATGAAGTCAAACTTGAACTTCACAGAAGGATTTCTCAAGCATGTGGAAGTTAGAATTACCCTGGATGAAGTTACTTGAGACCCCTCCCCTTGGGCTTGAAGAATTTCTTCAAGGGGATGCTTAGACTTTTGCTCATTATTTACAACCCTGGAAATTGCTGGTCTCAGCTAGTGTGCCAAGGGACAACAGAGCCAGAGCCTCGGATCCTTACAGGTGTGAACTCAAAATATTGAACAGTCTGTAAAATTAACATTCATGACGACTCTTTCTGATGAGCTTCATGGGCCGTGGGATGTGGTAGGGGAGGAAGAATGTTTTGCAGAAGTGACAGAATCACTATACATCTGGGACAAAGGGAGAGAGACTGCTCACTGCTAAAGAGAACTTTTTCTTCTCTGCACGGAACCTAGTAAGTAAATCAACTTGTTCAGGCATTTGGGGCCATGGAGCTAAAGGGCAGAGTGAGATCATTTGTATGGAATGTGGTCACTTCAGTCGTTCTGGGAAAACTCTACTATTTAAAAATGTGCCACAAGTGCTCCAATACAGACAGATACAGCTTCAGATAGTCTGCCTGCATATTGGTTAGGGTGACTACAGCTCTTGACAGCTATTACCCAAATGTCAATGGCCTAATATAATAGGTTTATGTTTCACCTATGTGACAGTCGACTTGGGGTGTTTCTCGGCAGATTAAGTTCCTCCAAAGGGTAGTTTAGGGGGATTTTTCATCATTAATCTCCACCATTAGTTAAGACTTCCATCTTCTGCACCCAGAAAGACACTGGGGGTGATAACACACACTGAAAAGAAACCTGGTTTGGATGTAATATGCAACATTTCCCTGAACATTGCTTTGGGAAGAGTGGGAATGTATGCACAAGGGGGATCAGATGAAAAATGCAACCCCTGGCCTGATGGTTGCCTCCTAGTGGCAGATCCATGCAAAAGCAAGAATTGGAAGACAGCTAGTTGCCACTACCACATCATGCTCCTGTAGAATCCACATCTGTGTACATCCTGCCTCCTACAGTTTAGAGCACTCCCATCCAGCTCCAGTTCACACATACATTTCTAAATCCTGGAGTCTGAGCCACCAAGTGTGGGTAGGGTTCACCGAGTCTCCATGCCCAGAGAACCAGAAGCCTTGGGCCTAATCTCTCTTCCATCAACCCAGTGAATGTCATGGAGTAGAGGCTGTGTGCCTTTAATATCCCCGAGTCTATTTTGTGAGAGAAATCCTCTTGTGTACTTTGCCCCTGCTCTCAGACTCTGTAATCTGGAAGATCCCCCAACACATCTTTTACTGACACACCTATGGGGCAATGTTCCAATCTTGATTGTCTCTTTATGGTGTAAATGATAAGTGTTGACAGTAGTTTAAAGTTCCTACATTAAAGCTAGGATTATAGTTTCTTTAGTATGGTAGTACGACTTTGTCAGAATCTCAGCAAACTTCTCATCTGCTTGGACTGTGCAGGGGAAGATGTTCATCAAGTCACCAGAGCTCTTCCCTCCACATATGGCAAAGCCAGCCTAGTTTGTTTGCTGAGTTTTCTTCATGTCTCTGATTCTAAGATTAATGGAAACTGACTATGAGACTATTTCACACAGGTTAGATTGGAAGATGGCACCCTTAATTCACTCTCAGATGCAGGGTGGAGTCCCTGTGCTTAACTGTGACATCCTCATGGAACTTAGTTATGTGGTGCACGCCTTTAATCCCAGCACTTGGGAGGCAGAGGCAGGCAGATTTCTAAGTTCGAGGCCAGCCTGGTCTACAAAGTGAGTTCCAGGACAGCCATGGCTACACAGAGAAACCATGTCTCAAAAAAACAAAACAAAACAAACAAACAAAAAAATACCAAACAAGCACTTTCCATGCTAATCTCTTGCTCTCTGTGGTCTGGCAGTTGGGTTTTAGTTTTAGGTCTCTAAATGCTTGCCTTTTCCTTATCTATCTATCTATCTATCTATCTATCTATCTATCTATCTACCTACCTACCTATCTATACATATATATGTATGTATATATACATACATATATATATACACACATACATTCAATATATATATTCCTGAGCCCATCTTTTTATTTCTTTGTTAAATTCTAGCTTGTCCCAACCATCATCCTCAGACATTTCCTGTGTAGGCATGTATCCTGCCTTCCTGTGGTGGCAGATTAGAGTTCTGGGTAGTTCTGAGTGGCATAGTGGTGGCCTCCATCAGCTCAATCTGTGATCTCTATTGCTTTACTCAGCCATCCCATCACTGGGCATGCAATGCACGTGTTTTATTTTGGCTATTGCGGTATAATGGTTATTTTGTTGTTCACACTGGCTTCTGCACAATCTTTGTGCTCTGTGTCAGTGTCTCTGACTTTGCCAGACCTCAGCTATTTCTTCGTCCTGTGGCTCCTATGTCTGAACCCAAATTTCTGGGCTTCTTGTGATCTCTCAAATGTTAGATTATAGATAAATTTTTAATTCATCTTAACTGCTTGAAAAGTGTGTCATCAAGTACCACTATACCTAATGTATTGCATTCTGAATAGAAGTGTGGATGAAGCTGTGTGTGTGTGTGTGTGTGTGTGTGTGTGTGTAGTTTAGGCAGGACATGACTGGAGTTCCACGGGGACTGGTTGACTTTAATATTAGCCTTAGAAGCACGTTCATAGGGCGAGAACCTGCAGCAGCTGTTCTCAGAGTGACATGAGTCTGTGCTTAGTTATGTGCTATGTAGCATGCATGTAATAGTGAAATAAGACTTTTTCTAAATAAATGTACATACCCAAATACAAATTAACAGAAAACAAACCATCAAAACATACATACAGCTTAACACAAAACATAGATATTCTATTGTCCAATGTGGACCATACTTTAGTAAATGAAGAAGGACTATATTCCTATGAATGTCTTCACTGCTCCTATTTTATAGTTGAGCCAAGGGCGGGGGGGGCTAGTAAATTCTAGCTTTATTCTTGGGTTTCATGTACTCTGAAGTTCTATTATACTTTAGCCAGCTTAAATTCAAACTCTTCCATGATGGAATGTTTACTGTTGACTGGAGTCATCTAGGCATGATGGGAGGGTCTGCTTTAGGAAATGCTACACTCTGTTGTAGCGTTGATACACTTCCTATCTCGGGGGTTTAGCCCACGTTCATTTCCTTTTCCTGTCAGTTTCCTATGTGTTGGGAGGTTCCCAGAGGCACACTACTGTCAGTAGTGACGAAGACTCCAGACTACGACCTTCTAATTCTGTCATGTTTTACACATGACCTCCATGGTGGCTGTAGAAGGAGAAGAGGGATGTGAATAATTATGTTATGTTATTTCTTACCTAAGGATTATAGATAAATTTCCCAATTGGTCTGTACAGTATGTCCAAGAATGAAAGTCTGTCACAGTGGTCTCTCCTTAGCTTTGTATTTATTTCCAAAGTTTTATTAAATTGTAGTTAATAAACTCTGCAGTGATGGAATGTTTAATAATGCCTAAGTTTTAAATTACCTGCTGTTCTGAGTAGAGTTACAGTTCATACCACTTTGCTTCATCCTGCCTAGAGTGACCATTGTCCTTCAATGTGTGTGCCATGCTGGATACACCTCTCACCCATTAGTCACTTCCAAGCTGACTTGGTTATTATGTTGAATCAAGTAACCATTATATAGCAGCTTGACATGATATTGTAATGCTTGTGTTATACACTCTACTTCATTTGATCATGTAAGCACTGGGTGTACTGGCTAGTTTTGTGTGTCAACTTGGCACAGCTAGAGTTATCACAGAGAAAGGAGCTTCAGTTGAGGAAATGCCTCCATGAGATCCATCTGTAAGGCATTTTCTCAATTAGGGATCAAGGGGGGAGAACCTACTGTGGGTGGTGCCATCCCTGGGCTGGTAGTCTTGGGTTCTATAAGAAAGCAAGCTGAGAAGGTCAGGGGAAGCAAGCCAGTAAGTAACATCCCTCCATGGCCTCTGCATCAGCTCCTGTTTCCTGACCTGTTTGAGTTCCAGTCATGACTTCCTTTGGTGTGGAAAGTATAAGCTGAATAAACCAGTTCCTCCCCAATTTGTTTCTTGGTCATGATGTTTGTGCAGGAATAGAAATCCTGACTAAGACACTGGGCCATCTCACATTACAAAGGGAAGGGTAACTATAGTACAATAAGATATCCTAAAAGTTAAGAGACTTCATTCTTATAACTTCTATTATAGTTATATTGTTATAGTTTTATTTTATTATATTTATATATGTTATATATTTTATTATAGTAATTATTCTATACTATACTATATATAGTATTCTAAAATTTGTTTATGTAACTCCTTTCATGGGTATTTTGTTTCCTATTCAAAGGAGGAATGAAGTATCCACGCGCTGGTCTTCCTTCTTGATTTTCTTGTGTTTTGGAAATTGTATCTTGGGTATTCTAAGTTTCTAGGCTAATATCCATTTATCAGTGAGCACATATCCAATGACTTCTTTTGTGATTGGGTTACCTCACTAAGGATTATGTCCTCCAGATACATCCATTTGCCCAAGAATTTTATAAATTCATTTTTTTAAAATAGCAGAATAGTACTCCATTATGTAAATGTACCACATTTTCTGTATCCATTCCTCTGTTGAGGGACATCTGGGTCCTTTCCAGCTTCTGGCTATTATAAATAAGGCTGCTATGAACATAGTGAAGCATGTGTCCTTTTTACCAGTTGGAACATCTTCTGTGTATATGCCCAAGAGAGGTATTGCTGGATCCTCCGGTAGTACTATGTCCAATTTTCTGAGAAAATGCCAGACTGACTTCCAGAGTGGTTTTACAAGCTTGCAATCCCACCAGCAATGGAGGAGTGTTCCTCTTTCTCTACATCCTCGCCAGCATCTGCTGTCACCTGAATTTTTGATCTTAGCCATTCTGACTGGTGTGAGGTGGAATCTCAGTGTTGTTTTGATTTGCATTTCCCTGATGATTAAGGATGTTGAACATTTTTTCGGATGTTGAACATTTTTTCAGATGTTTCTCAGCCATTTGGAATTCCTCAGTTGAGAATTCTTTGTTTAGCTCTGTACACCATTTTTAATGGGGTTATTAATTTTTCTGGAGTCCAGCTTCTTGAGCTCTTTGTAGATGTTGGATATTAGTCCCCTATCAGATTTAGGATTGGTAAAAATCCTTTCCCAATCTGTTGGTGGCCTTTTTGTCCTGCTGACTGTGTCTTTTGCCTTACAGAAGCTTTGCAATTTTATAAGGTCCCATTTGTCAATTCTTGATGTTACAGCACAGGCCATTGCTGTTCTGTTTAGGAATTTTTCCCCTGTGCCCATATCTTTGAGGGTTTTCCCCACTTTCTCCTTTATAAATTTCAGTGTCTCTGGTTTTATGTGGAGGTCTTTTATCCACGTAGAGTTAAGCTTTGTACAAGGAGATATGAATAGATCAATTCACATTCTTTTACATGATAACAGCCAGTTGTGCCAGCACCATTTGTTGAAAATGCTGTCCTTTTCCCACTGGATGGTTTTAGCTCCCTTGTCAAAGATCAAGTGACCATAGGTGTGTGGATTCATTTCTGGGTCTTCAGTTCTATTCCATTGATCTATCTGTCTGTTGCTGTACCAGTACCATGCAGTTTTTATCACAATTGCTCTGTAGTACAGCTTAATGTCAGGCATGGTGATTCCCCCAGTGTCGAGCGCCTACTCTGTCCAGCGGGAATAAGACACAGGACAACCAGGTTTCTCCTCAGGAAAGTTTACTCAGGAACATAATGTGGCCAATGGTGCATGGCGAATGGCAAAAGGCCAGCCAGAGCCTCCCCGGAAGCAGCTATTTAAACCCTGTCCTGGCCAATCACCGAGCTGCACCGTGGCTCTCCTGTGACTACACCAGGTGTTCTTGGGAACAAGATCAAACAACAGCTGACACTGCCTAATGCCAATTTAAGAGTTGTTTACGCCAGTACAACTGAGATGGTCTGTGCCATCTTCAAGGAGCAGTTGAATGGCTCCCTACACCCCACAGGTTCTTTTATTGTTGAGAATAATTTTTGCTATCCTAGGTTTTTTATTATTCCAGATGAATTTGAGAATTGCCCTTTCTATCTCAGTGAAGAATTGAGTTGGAATTTTGATGGGGATTGCATTGAATATGTAGATTGCTTTCGGCAGGATAGCCATTCTGACTATATTAATCCTGCCAATCCATGAGCATGGGAGATCTTTCTATCTTCTGAGATCTTCTTCAATTTCTTTCTTCAAAGACTTGAAGTTCTTGTCATACAGATCTTTCACTTCCTTAGTTAGAGTCTCACCAAGGTATTTTATAGTATTTGTGACTATTGTGAAGGGTGTTGTTTCCCTAATTTCTTTCTCAGCCCTTTTATCCTTTGTGTAGAAAAAGGCCATTGATTTGTTTGAGTTAATTTTATATCCAGCTACTGCACTGAAGCTGTTTATCATGTTTAGGAGTTCTCTGGTGGAATTTTTGGGGTCCCGAATATATACTAGCATATCATCTGCAAACAGTGATATTTTAACTTCTTTCTTTCCAATTTGTATCTCCTTGATCTCCTTTTGTTGTCGAATTGCTCTGGCTAGGACTTCAAGTACTATATTGAATAGGTAGGGAGAAAGTGGGCAGCCTTGTCTAGTCCCTGATTTTAATGGGATTGCTTCCAGCTTCTCTCCATTCACTTTGATGTTGGCTACTGGTTTGCTGTATATTGCTTTTATTATGTTTAGGTATGGGCCTTGAATTCCTGATTTTTCCAAGACTTTTATCATGAAAGGGTGTTGGATTTTGTCAAATGCTTTCTTAGCATCTAAGGAGATGATCATGTGGTTTTTGTGTTTGAGTTTGTTTATATAGTGGATTCCGTTGCTGGATTTCCATATATTAAACCATCCCTGCATTCCTGGGATGAAGCCAACTTGGTCATAATGGATGATTGTTTGTTTGTTTGTTTTTTTATTTTTGGTTTTTCGAGACAGGGTTTCTCTGTATAGCCCTGGCTGTCCTGGAACTCACTCTGTAGAACAGGCTGGCCTCAAACTCAGAAATCCGCCTGCCTCTGCCTCCCGAGTGCTAGGATTAAAGGCATGCGCCACCACGGATTGTTCTGATGTGTTCTTGGATTCAGTTTGCGAGGATTTTATTCAGTATTTTTGCATCGATGTTCATGAGGGAAATTGGTCTGAAGTTCTCTTTCTTTGTTGGATCTTTGTGTGGTTTCGGTATCAGAGTAATTGTGGCTTCATAGAATGAGTTGGGTAGAGTACCTCCTGTCTCTATTTTGTGGAATAGTTTGAGGAGAGTTGGAATTAGGTCTTCTTTGAAGGTCTGATAGAACTCTGCACTAAACCCACCTGGTCGTGGGCTTTTTTTGGTTGGGAGACTATTGATGACTGCTTCTGTTTCTTGCTGGGGAAATGGGACTGTTTAGATCGTTAATCTGATCCTGGGTTAACTTTGGTACCTGGTATCTGTCTAGGAAATTGTCCATTTAATCTATGTTTTCTAGCTTTTTTGAGTATAGCCTTTTGTAGTAGGATCTGATGATGTTTTGAATTTCCTCAGGTTCCGTTGTTATGTCTCCTTTTTCATTTCTGATTTTGTTAATTAAGATACTGTCCCTGTGCCCTCTAGTGAGTCTGGCTAAGGATTTATCTATCTTGTTGATTTTCTCAAAGAACCAGCTCCTGGTTTGGTTGATTCTTTGAATTGTTCTTTTTGTTTCTACTTGGTTGATTTTGGCCCTGAATTTGATTATTTCCTGCTGTCTACTCCTCTTGGGTGAATTTGCTTCCTTTAGTTCTAGAGCTTCTAGGTGTGATGTCAAGTTACTAGTGTATGCTCTCTCTAGTTTCTTTTTGGAGGCATTCAGGGCTATGAGTTTTCCTCTTTAGACTGCTTTCATTGTGTCCCATAAGTTTGTGTATGTTGTGGCTTCATTTTCATTAAATTCTAGAAAGTCTTTAATTTCTTTCTTTATTTCATCCTTGACTAAGGAATCATTGAGTAGAGTGTTGTTCAGTTTCCATGAGAATGTTCGCTTTCTATTATTTATGTTGTTATTGGAGATCAGCCTTAGTCCATAGTGGTCAGATAGGATGCATGGGATAATTTCAATATTTTTGTTTCTGTGGAGGCCTGTTTTGTGACTAATTATATGGTCAATTTTCGAAGAGGTACCATGTGGCACTGAGAAGAAAGTATATCCTTTTGTTTTAGGATAAAATATTCTGTAGATATCTGCTAAATCCATTTGTTTCATGACTTCTGTTAGTGTCCATGTGTCTCTGTTTAATTTCTGTTTCCAGGATCTGTCCATTGGTGAGAGTGGGGAGTTGAGTTCTCCCACTGTTATTGTGTGATGTGCAATGTGTGCTTTGAGCTTTACTTCAGTTTCTTTAATGAATGTGGCTTCCCTTGTATTGGAAGCATAGATATTCATAATTGAAAGTTCATCTTGGTTGATTTTACCTTTGATGATTATGAAGTGCCCCTCGTCTTTTTTTTATAACTTTGGGTTGAAAGTCAATTTTATCTGATATTAGAAAGGCTACTCCAGGTTTTTTTCTTTGGACCATTTGCTTGGAAAATTATTTTCCAGCCTTTCACCCTAAGATAGTGTCTGTCTTTTTCCCTAAGATGCGTTTCCTGTAAGCAGCAAAACGCTGGGTCCTGTTTGTGTAGCCCGTCTATTAGTCTATGTCTTTATTGAGGAATTGAGTCCATTGATGTTAAGAGAAATTAAAGAAAAGTAGTTGTTGCTTCCTGTTATTTTTGTTGTTAAAGTTGGGATTCTGTACTTGGGGCTGTCTTCTTTTAGGATTGTTGAAGGATTACTTTTTAGTTTTTTCTAGGGTGTAGTTTCTGTCCTTGTTTTGGTAGTTTCCCTTTATTATCCTTTGAAGGGCTGAATTAGTGGAAAGATATTGTGTGAATTTGGTTTTATCATGGAATACTTTGATTTCTCCATCTATGTTAATTGAGAGTTTGCTGGATATAGTAACCTGGGCTGGCATTTGTGTTCTCTTAGGCTCTGAATAACATCTGTCCAGGATCTTCTTCTTTCATAGTCTCAGGTGAGAAGGCTGGTGTAATTCTAATAGGCCTGCCTTTATATGTTACTTGACCTTTTTCCCTTACTGGTTTTAATATTCTATCTTTATTTAGTGCATTTGTTGTTTTGATTATTATGTGTCGGGAGGAATTTTTTTTTTCTGGTCCTGTCTATTTGGAGTTCTGTAGGCTTCGTGTATGTTCATGGGCATCTCTTTCTTTAGGTTTGGGAAGTTTTCTTCTATTATTTTGTTGAAAATATTTGCTGGCCCTTTAAGTTGAAAATCTTTTTCATCTACTCCCATTATCCGTAGGTTTGGTCTTCTCATTGTGTCCTGGATTTCCTGGATGTTTTGAGTTAGGATCTTTTTGCATTTTGCATTTTCTTTGATTTTTATGCCCATGTTCTCTATGGAATCATCTGCACCTGAGATTCTCTCTTCCATCTCTTGTTTTCTATTGCTGATGCTCCCATCTATGGTTCCTGATTTCTTTCCTAGTGTCTCTATCTCCAAAGTTGTCTCACTTTATGTTTTCTTTATTGTTTCTATTTTCCTTTTTATGTTCTGGATGGTTTTGTTCAATTCCATTACCTGTTTGGTTGTGTTTTCCTGTAGTTCTTTAAAGGATTTTTGTGTTTCCTCTTTAAGGACTTTTACCTCTTTAGCAGTATTCTCCTGCTTTTCTTTAAGTGAGTTCTTCATGTCCTTCTTCATGTCCTTCTTAATGTCCTCTACCAGCACCATGAGATATGATTTTAAATCCGAGTCTTGTTTTTTGGGTGTGTTGGGGCATCCAGGACTGGCTGAAGTGGGAGTGCTGGGTTCTGATGAAGGTGAGTGGTCTTGGTTTCTGTTATTAAGATTCTTACATTTGCCTTTTGCCATCTGGTAATCTCTGGAGTTGGTTGTTATAATTGTCTCTCGTTGGAGCTTGTTCCTCCTGTGATTCTTTTGGCCTCTGTCAGCAGACCTGGGAGCCCAGCTCTCTCCTGAATCTCTGTGGTCAGAGTAGTCTCTGCAGGCGAGCTCTCATGTTGCATTGAATGTGCATGGAGTTTTGGTGTTCAGACCTGC
Source organism: Mus minutoides (assembly GCA_902729485.2). Classification (NCBI taxonomy): domain Eukaryota; kingdom Metazoa; phylum Chordata; class Mammalia; order Rodentia; family Muridae; genus Mus; species Mus minutoides. Next base: position 1,701,997 of record LR755128.1, read on the forward strand.
CTCTTAGGTAAAGTTGAAGACCCTATATAGGGCCTGTCCTAGAAGATGTGTTGCCTCTGCGGTCTGCACACTCACCTGCACAGACTGGTCTCTGTGGGGCCTTTTGTAGTTCATGAGCTGACCTGAACAGACTGGTCTCTGAGCGACCTGGGACCCAAGATGGCTCTCTCACAAGTTCTGGCAGGGAAAGCCCTCCCAGGCAGAGAACTCTCCTTAGGAGGGGAGGGTGCCGGATGTCTAGAGCCCAAAGCTGGGTCTGTCCCAAAAGGTGCGCTGTTCAGCCGTTTGCTCACTCACCCTTTGTGGTCCGTGAGCTGACCTGTGCAGACTGGTCTCTGAGTGACCTGGGACCCAATATCCTAGCTGATCTTTCTATCAATATAACTCAGACCTTTTTTGCCTTTTAAATGTAGGGCAATGGAGTTTGAGTCAACTCTTCATGAAGCTTGATGGTATAATCAGATGTCTCTATGAATTACTGCTAGGACCTCCTGACCCTATGACTTGAAGTGATCCACAGAGCCTGATTTATGGTTTTGGTTCCTGGCCTTCTTGTGCCCCAAGGTCACACTGTGTCTTAGAGCAAGTACTAGTTTTAAAGTAGAGTGCAGGGGAATGGGCTTTCTGTAGACTGATAGGGGTGCATGCTATAGCTCTATGCATTGCAGACTCCATGTGTTGTCTTTTCTGCTCTAACAGGGAGTCACGAATCCGCCTCAGCTCCCTGTGTATTAGGGTCAACCTTGGTTTCCTCATAGTCTTGGAGTACTGAGGTACTTCTCTTTCCCTGAGATATGCTTTTCCTGCCAGCCTTTCTTTTTGATGACTCATTGCTCTATGAACACGAAGTAGCATGGTCTTTACTTATGGGAAGAAGCTTTTCCTTTAGTCAAAAGCCTGGGGATATGAGACCTGAGTCAAGTCTAGAAGTTGACCAAAGGGTCCTGATTTTTCTTTTTGGGAAGATGCCATTAAACTACTACACATCCATTCTTGCTTTCTTGCCACTATACACATAAAACAATGTCTTATTAGTCTGCCACTTTATGTGCAGGAATGCAGAGATCCTGCAGATTCCATCTATGGTTATCGCTGGCAGAACAAAAAGAAACCGGGGTTCCGTGGGAGAAGATTTGAGCTGTTCTTTATTGACCAAGCAGCTACACATTCTATTATAGCACTTCCCTTCATCCTCCGTGAAGCACAACTGAAGCAGGAGCGAGGGAGTAAGACAATGAGAATGTTGTAAGAAGAATAGAAATGGTGACAATAGTGAATGAATGATTACAACAGACATTGGAAAACAAAAAATAGAGTAACCTGGCAGCTACTTTACCTACTCAGAGGGGTTATAATTTTAAGTGTTTGCAGAGGGTGATAGCCATAAGATGTGGGCTGGTTTATTCTTCTGAAAAAAAATGCTCAAGAGATGGAAATGAAAGACCACAGGGGTCTAAAAAAAGGAGCTGGTTGACAGTCATATATGAAGTTTGGGTACTGTCATTCACTCTTCACAATCATACATTGTCTTAGCAGCAGAGGCTATTTACAAATAGCATAAATGCTGTCAAAATAAAATAGAATACCACGTAAACTCAATGGAAGGATGGAAAGCAGAAAAACAAGGATGCCATAGTCTGTGAGCATTCAGTCCTTGTACAGTATAACCAGGAACAAACCTATAAGGTCTAAAATGGATAAATGGAGGTGTAGGCTATACTTCAGAAGAAATAGTTAAAGAAAGACAGTGGCTCTCCGTGTCTTCTGGGCAGCACTGATGGATGGCAGAGGCAAAAGAGAACTACTTTCCTTTCCATGTAAGATTATTTTAGGTCATATGTGCAACAAATTATTGACAATTATATCAAAATACAAGTAAGCACCAGCTGAAGATAAATATTGTAATCATTTCCTTCCTGTAATGGAAGCATTTATGTCTGACACACAAACATTCATCCCAGCTGTGGTTGTCTATTTAGTCATTAGAACTTTGGTGAGCTCTTTGTTCCTTTGGGAAGTCATTGGATTGGGTGTAGAGGGTAGACGTTGAAGAGCCATGGCATTCACAAACTTAGAGGGAGAACAGAAAGCCTTGGGTAATCAATGATTGGAGACAGTGAGGAGAGCAGAGTAACTACTTTCTGGAATTTTCTCTTAATGGCTTTGCAGAGGTATATCTTCTATCAGAATTTTCTCTTAGGTCAACTTGAATATGAACTCTCCTGGTTTGAGGGTCCAGTGTTGGCCATGGATGGTGTTTTGCAAGTGAGTACAGCAGAAGCTGAGCTGAAGGGAAGTCTGGGAATGTTTCTGGTTTGGTCTTAGGCCCAAGATATTATATTATGATCTCTTATTCTTTGCGTACCATGTATAGAAAATGTCCTATGGCTGGGCTGGTGAGATGGCTCAGTGGGTGAGTCGCTTGTAGCCGAGGCTGAAGAATGGAGTTGATTCCTGGATTCACAGGATAGAAGGAGAGAACAAACTCCTGCCAATTGTCCTCTGACCTTCACATGGGTGCTGTGATACAAATGCCCACAGACCATACACTAAATAAGCAAATATATGAAAAAAGTTTGGGATAAATGATGGTTTTCGTCCTAAACAGGACATTTCTATGAAAAATATGGCATTAATATGAGAAAGGCATGATGACCAGTAGATAGGGGGTGGAATAGAGGGAAGGAAGATGAGAGAGGGTGAGGGAGGGGAAAGTAAACAGAATGTGATCTATATCTATATATCTATATCATCTATATCTATATATCTCAAAGAAAAAAAGAAAAAGTGAAAAGAAAGGTCCCAGGCAGAAGAGAAAGGAGAAAAGGAAATGAGATAAGAAGGGGGAGGTGATTGTGGGGCACAGAGAAGAGAAGAGAGGAAAGAATTTGATGTGAATAGTGGCCACCCTGTTTAAGAGATTGCTCAGGAGGAAACAACTGAGGGTTTTGTTTAGATATTCCTTTCAAATACTGCAGAGGGGCCTTTCTTCGTCTTTCTTTTTCATCTTGATGAAAATTTTGTTATTTTTACACTATGTATATAGCCATTCTGATGTCCTTTTGACAAGTCTATCACATTTCTGACAGGTACTTTTTTTCTCCCCTGGGAAAACTCAGAGTGGGTGTTGACAGGCTTCCTAGATGCTCTGCATGTGCTCAAGATTATATCCCAGCCCAAAGCCTCTCTGGGTCATGGGACAACTACAGAGGAGCTAATGTTGGGCTTCGGGAATGCAGCAGTAGGAATGGGGGTTCCTATATGCTTGCTTTCACGCTCCACTCTGTCTTATCTTCCTTCCCCCTATTTTATCTCCCTTCCTTACTGGTTTCCTCCTCATCAGACAGCATGGTGGTTTGAGACAGCACGGCTTCTTTGGAGCTTAGTTTGTTCAATACCAGTCTCTCAGCAGAAACCAGCGTTTGATTCTGCAAAGTAAAAGGAGCAGGTGCAGGCTCTCTTTGGTAGCCTTTAATGGGCTGGGGACAGTGAATGTCTGCCAAGGGTACTGGTGCCCTCACAGCCACTGGGGGAGGAGCCTCTGATGAAAGGCTAATACTAAGGGTAGCTTTGGGCTCTAGTTTCCCTTATTTTCTGTGGACTGAGCAAGGGGCAGGGGTGGGGAGTGAATCTTCAGACAGAACCCTCCTACTTCTTCTTGCCCTTGAAATGCCCCAGGACATCAGATCTGTGAAATATTTTCTGATTATTCTGCTCCATCCCAACTGACCACCTTCTCATCTGAATTCTCATTAAAGCCTACACATGCTTCTGGGACATGCAGTTGTTGACAGGAGAAGCGGCCACCAATGATGGAGGGCTTGCTATGTATCAGTCCTCTTCTCCACGCACCGCTGATTGCCTGGGCAGGTAGTGCAAGGTGAGAGCTTCCGGAGGCTCAGAGAGGTCAAGTACTTGGCTTTCCATCCTAGTCCTCTGCACCGCCTGAGCTTGTGGCAGGCACAGACTGTGTCTTATCCACCTCTGTGTACCAGTGCATGAAGCTACTGCCTTGTAAATGACTGGGAGTGTAAGCGAATGGACTGAAGTCAGGTGCTTGCTTTCTATAGAGAAAAAAAAAATGTGCAATTTGATTTCTACTGGCTTCTACGTCCCATATTATGTGTTCAAAATTCTTCAAGCAGCCTCCTGACCTGTGAGTTGGTCCCCGAGGCCTGGATATATCTTTCTAAATGCCAGGATGAAATAGATTTGCCAGGGTCCCTGGAAGGGGAGTCCATCATCTGCTACAGAGCCAAGTGTTCAGTTCAACCTGGAGGCAACCCAGACTTGGTCTGGTCTATTCTGAATCCATGGTAGAAATATTCTGTCTGTCTTTATGATATATATGGCTCTTATATACTGGCCATTATGTTATTCATTGAAGGTGATACCTGGTGGGATTTAGTCCACACAAGCCATATGCTGTATACCTACAAAGCATGTGATTTGGGTTTTATGGGGTTTGTACTGGAATCAGTACAGATGTGTTCCACGATGCTTTCTTTTTCAAGGAGGTAGCATAAGATAGTTGCCAAGCTCTATGTTTCAAGAGACACATTATCAGGTGTATCTCAAATACCTTTCTCAGACCGCCCCACCTACAGAATAACACCCACTGGACTTTAAATCCACACACGTTAGCTTGGACTGTGAACTTCATGGCTATCATATAATGTGTAGTCTTCTGTCTCACTTTTTTAACATTAAAGTCATGAGATTCCTCCAGATCATTATGGTATATACTTGTAATTACTTATATAGTCACATTGAACTTGAGTACATTCTGCTATAAAGGTACTACTACTGTATGTATATTATAATGCACTCATGTACAAATTATATTGGATATATCTATATCTATAGGAATGAAATAGATGGGTCATAAGGCATACCTATATTCATTATTTGTAAGTATCACTGGCTTATTTACAGTGCTTTTACAACTAATGATGAGGCAGATTTAGCCTGTTCATGTCTGTACCAATACCTGGGACATTTTCTTTGATGGCAGCCCTTCTTGTGGGTACAGAGTGGCATGGCACTGGTGATATAGCTTTCGCTTGGCATCAGAGCTGTTTGGAGAATTAAATACATTTAAAAAATTAATATAGGCACTTAGAACCGAAACAGAGTATTACACTTTGGGCTTATTAGAGGTCTTAAAATGTCAGTGATGCCCCTGGATGCTACTTTTCTCCAAAGAGTGTCAAACCCATTTGCTGATTCCCTGTTTCTAGCAAGAGCTGTGGCACCTGGAGTTTAGAGTGGTCCATGGCTGCAGCTGGAATATTCAGAACTGAGTGGCTCGGAGTTCAGGGTTCCAGGGTTTGAATAGAGAGTAGACAGTGATTGCTTCCCCACAACTGGTTCCCAACAAACATTTCTCTTCTGATTTTGTGCCCAGCTCAGAGCTGTGCAGGGAAATAACACAGTAGATACATGGTTAGGGCTTACTCTTAACATGATGTTCTAAGTGTGGGCCCACATGGAATATGAGGTGCTAGAGACAGTCTGTTGGTATCATGTTGCTGATCACATCTCATTTCCTAAAAGGTTAGAGGTTGGGAAAGGGCATCGATTTTACAAAGAGGTCATTCATGGGAACTGAGGCAATGGCCTGCTTTCCAAGGCCCCTTCTATAGTATAAACTATTTTATGAATGGAGAGTTCCTGGCCTTTCAAATGATTCTATGTTCTTCAGTGACAGTTAACTCTTGGACTTCTGGGAACAGAAGAGGGTATAAAACCGAGCAGAGTCTGAGAGTGAAGGTGGTGGAGAGAAAGAGAGAGAGAGAGAGAGAGAGAGAGAGAGAGAGAGAGAGAGAGAAAGAAGGAAGAGGAAGAGGAAGAGGAAGAGAAGGAGGTGGAGGAGGAAGAGGAGGAGGAGGAGAGAGTAGTAGGACTGGGGAATAGGCAGAAGTAGGGTCTAGAAGACAGAAGAGTATAGCCAGAGAAGACGGTTGGTGTAGGAAGAAAGAAGATTGAGTAGGGCCAGAGAAGAGAAGAGAAGAGAAGAGAAGAGAAGAGAAGAGAAGAGAAGAGAAGAGAAGAGAAGAGAAGAGAAGAGATTGAGCAGAGTGAAAATAAGAGACAGTTGAAAGCAAATTGGGCTAGCAGACTGAGAGGACAGTTGGTGACAGCTGAGCCAGGAGAAGCTGAGCTGAGTCAGAGAAGACATTATTAGGAGACAGATAAAAGAAGAAACCATGAAGAACCCACAAACACAATAGTAATTAAAAATAAAATAAAGGAATTGAAGAACCAAAATAAACATTTAGGAAAAGCTACACCCTTTTCCCACGGGTTTCAAAGGGCTCCTACCTCCATCACTTCCTTTAAGGATGCATGTGACCTGTGCCTAGGATGGTCTGTATTGCCTCTAATGCCTGTTTCCATTCTCATCACTTCTGCCTACACTCGGACCAGCACGGCCTTGTACCTTGCTGCTTTACTTCATGGGGAATCCTTCCAGGAGAACCCGGTATGGTAGTTTACTAGAGCCTCCATTAAAAAAACGCTACAAATCTGGGGTGGTTTAAATAACAGAAATTAATTTTCTCACTCTTTTGGAGGCCAGAAATCTATAATAAAAATATTGGCACAGTTGTTTGTCTCAGATCTCTCTTCTTGGTTTGCAGATGGTCACCTTTCTGTTTCCTCACAGTCTCCCCTCGGTTCATATCTGTCCTCGTCTCCCCTTCATATGAAGTCAGTAGTCACACTGGATTAGAGGCCACCTGTGATCTCATATTTCAAGAGCCTTCATCTTCAAATAAAGCCACATTCCTAAGTGGTGATGCTTTGGGCTTTGGCATATGGGTGTTTTGGGGGAGGAACAATTTAAGTTCTTTCTGTGGACCATATATTTTCTCTGCAGGTGACACATCTTAAACATGATTTTTGTTTGGATTCCATGCACTAGTTTGTGCCTTTCCCCTAGCTGTACACACTTCCTTTAATCTCCCTGCCTCTCCACTGCCTGCCAGCTCCATCCCCACCCGCACAGAGCCTTCTGTCTTCATAGCCCATGCTTGTCCAATGCCTAGCATGCTTCCCGTCTGTTCTACTTGGTTGAACACTTAATCCTGCTTCTCTTGTGTTCGCCACCGTTCCACCCAGTGTACTGTGTGTACTCTGCTTGACTGGGTGCCTCTTGTGGACAGAAGTCCTGGCTTGCGTTCTCTTTTACATCTATTTTTTGTTGGGCGGGAGGCTAGTAATAAATAATATTGTTGATTGATTAGAAACTGACTTGTGTGGGCCCTGTGAGGTGCTCCTTAAATGCCAACCCCAAATCCTTCCTTGGTGGGAGGGAGAGTGCTGTAATCCCCTGAACAGTTGAAGGAGCCTCTGGCATGGGCATTTTCACTTTAAGAGGCAATGAATTCAGGGACCTGGGAAAGGTTTAAACATGAGTCTTAAATTATTTGCTCAGCTTTGATTTTTATTTTACAAGATGCCAGGGCAGTGCTAGGAGCTATTTGCAGAAGGGATGCGTGAGAGAGATGAGGAGAGACTACAAGTGGATTTGCCCAGGTGTCGTCTCAAAGAAAAATATGTGTTCTGCCTGCGTAGGGGCTTCTCCTATTCGGAAGCATGGAGAACTCTGGGTTCTGCCCCCAGGCTCACTGGAGGGAGATTTGATTTTTATTCCTGCAGTGTTGTCCCTCTGCTGGGATGCATTGAGCTAAGCCACTGTCAAGTATGGCCCCACAGAGGAGGACAAGGAAGATCAGCTATTTATAGTCTGAAGTCAGACTCGACCCACCTTTTCAGCCTGTAATTTACAGTATATGATGAGAAAATGAACTTCTATTGCTGCAGGAATGCTAAAGGACAGGAGACAGATTTTTCAGAAGCCTGGAGTTTGGCTTATGTGCTTATGAAATGTCTGTGAAAAATGGCTGCTTTGCTTTGCCAAAAGATCATTCTCCCTGTTCTGCAGTGACTTGTGCCCCAAATGCCCATGTCTTGGACTCTTGGGGACTGATGATGTCTTCTTAGGTGTGTGTGTGTGTGTGTGTGTGTGTGTGTGTGTGTGTGTGTGTGTAAGGAGGAAGAGGAGAGGCAGGAAAGGATGTATATGCATTCAGTGTTATGGTGAGGACAGTGCTGTGGGTTTACAGAGAGAGTCATGTGATCCCTAAGAGCGGCTTTGTCTGAGGCTTCAGAGTAAGAGCATTGCTTTGCATTGACTCCCTTGACCATAGCCTTGGCTATTGATTGGACTAGAGCACTTGCCTTAGTCTGAAACACCACATGAAGTTAACTTTTTGACCCTCAACAGACAATTTCTGGAGCCATTCAGAGTCACGTAGAACTTAGAATATACTCAATCCAGAAACACTTTGATAGATATTTACCATAGGCAAGCACTGAGCAGGCTGTGGAGGAGAGTTTTGTACCCATGGTTCCTGTCTTGGATTTAGGGTAAGGTTGTCACCATCCCAGGACTCACAGACTATATCCATCTACAATGCCTGGCATTAATTCAGGTTGGTCACTTTGAGCTGAAGTTACAACTGGTCAGTTCCTAGAAACCCTTGCCCCCTAAACTTGCAGAGAAGATATGTATGCATAATATGAGATATACTTGCCAGGAATATGTCAGGGGAGGATGAGCTGAGACAAAGACAGATACTGTAGGACTAGATGCAGTTAAACACTTAAAGGCAATGCTGGATCTGGGGAGGGAGAGACACATGCACACATGCACTCACATGTATGCACACACACATGCATACACACTCACATGTACATGCATGGTGTACATGTACACACATGCATGAGTGTATGCCTGTGCATACACAAAGGCTGTGTGTGTCTGAGAGAGAGACAGAGAAAGAGACAGACAAACACACAGATAGATAGATAGATAGATAGATAGATAGATAGATAGATAGATAGATAGAGATTTCTGAGACAGGAATTTAGGAATTCAGAGCTATGAAAGTCAATCATAGACGTTTCTAGTTTTTAGCATAGAACAATTCCAGTTTGGTCTTTGGGAGCACCCTGCATAGGAATGGGGGAAGCAGTTGGTTGGCTAGTGAAGGTGACATGAGGTAGTGGATAGAATATAGTTAGGGAGACTTCTGTTATTTCACACATATCACCCAGGAATTTGTTAATTATCAAGAGAGAGAGCCCCTGAAGATTCCCATTACAGTGTTCATCTCACAGTTTCACATGAAAATTTCATCTTTGCTTTATATACCTTGTGTTTTGTTATCAGGTGAGAACAATCATAGAATTACTGTACCTTCTTGGGAAACCATTTCATTTGGGTTTGGTAGTGAGCATCTTGCTTCTAAGAATGTTTTCCCCTGAAATATCATTTTGTTCAGCTTATTTCATCGGGTTGGTATTTATACAGCGTAGCTTTCCTCCCCCTTCCAACATACAAAAGCTCTGTTTTGAGGTTGCCTCTTGTGAACAGCGTATAATCACATTTAGCTTTTCTATCCAGTCTGACAATCTGGATTTTAACGGCTGAATTTAACCCACTAAATTTTGTGTAATTACTGTTATATTTGGATTTATGCTGTCAATTTTCTCTTGCTTGAAATTCCTTCTCTCCTTTCCTACTTTCTATGTATATGTATAATATTTATTATTCCTATGTCCTTTACTGATTCAAAGTTACCTATTCATTTTACATTTACAAATGGCTACCTAATAACTATTTTATATAAGCTTTGACCAACAACATTAATCAATAGTTCTATAATTATCATGAAGAAAATAATTTAGAAAGCCTTAAAAAGTTCCACATCATTTTGCTCGGTACTTACAGTTCTACCTTGATTTGTGTGACTCTGAAATTAATCACATTTTTGCTCTTATGTTGTTTAGAATCACACACAATGAATATCAGAAAATTATTAAGAGCATCATTAGAGGTCAGAGGCACTTTCCTCAGCAATGAACATATTAGTAGTTATGTTTGGATGACATGATTAAAAACTTGATTTAGTAGAGGAAGCTGGATAAGCTGTCACACATCAGCCCCCACTCCCTCTCTCTGTTTCCAGCATTGCTATAAAACAACCTCCTAATGAACACAGTCATAAATGTTTAACTTTAAACACCGGTAATTTAACTCCAGTGCCCCTAGATTACGTGTCTCTAGCTCTCTACCCCAGTGCCCCTAGATTATGTGTCTCTAGCTCTCTACTCATTTTTTCCCTTCTTTTTCTTCTTACATATTGCTATTCTGGCTTCAACTTCTCTGATCTTAATTTTTATTGCTTATATTTAGAAGAAGAAATGATTCCTTTAGCAGATTCCTTAACAGGCTAATAAAAATTATTTAAGTTTGGTATTTCTTTGTGAAGTGATAGGTTAGAAAGGTGTAGAATTCTATGTTTTATTGAAACACTTTGAAAATGATATTCTATTGTCCCCTTGCTCCTACAGGCTCTAGTAACAAGTTTGCTGATTTTTCTCTTCAGGAAACATGCCTTTTCAATTGGTACTACTATGCTTTCTAGTAAGTAGTACAAAGTGACCTGCTAATTTTATTTTTCATTAAACGTATAAGAACACCACTCTGAATTTTACATGAATGACATTTTTGGTGTCAGCTTATGAATTATGGCACAGCTCTACTGAATTATTAAAACATAATTTAACACATACATTTTTAGATAAATAAAAGTTAAGATTTGAATATTTTTATGCCCATCCCCAAAAGATCATGTTGTGAATTCCCCATTGTTTAGAAGTGGAATGTCTACAAAATCATCTTTTTTTTTTTTTTTTTTTTTTTTGAGATTTGATATCAGTTTTAGAAGCTTACTTGTAGAGAAATGGGTGGGAGAGTGGGAAGTATATGTACTTTTATCTTCTTAATTTAAGTGATAGACTTGAGTGCTTGTGATTTGAGGGGAAAGAACCAGAAGGGTCTGGGTGGGTTTGGATACATACACGATGACACATTTCATGATGTAGATTATGAAAACTTGGAAAAGTAGCAGAGATCTTTGATATGGGGCTTTTATACTTTCTGCCTGTGATTCTAAAGCTTCTAGATCTTTCTTCTGAAGGTAAAATTAATTCAAACCACTCCTAAAACTCCTATTCTCCTGTCCTCAATCATGTACCTGGATAATTATTTATAGCATAACTCTAAGCTCCCATGTGATAATGGAAGCATTTTGATTACTGACAAGGCATGATGGTAACTAATGGCTTTCTAATTGGACTTGAGACCTGCTCAACAACAGGAAGAGCATGCCCTGTTCTGGAATCAAAGCTAACTACTACATGCTAGTAAAGTTGTAGATATTGGAGGAGAATCTGTAAGCACTATTTTACTAAATGAGCACAGTCCCTAAAAACAGTTTATAAACATTTGTCCTTATTCCCACAGATAACTTTAGTTTTCACCTTGTATCAAGGAAATTCCTCTTTGCAACAGAGACCATTAAAGAAAACCACAACCAATCAAAATGCAGGATTGTAGAGCCCAGTTCCAATATATATGAATGACATTGCTGAACCTAAGGCTCATGAGACATGAACTATCAGAAAGATTATAAGAGCCAGAGGATTATAGAGACTTCTATGAGACTGTGCAACCTGAGAGTTGGCAGTTACAGTCACAAAGTCTCACCAGCACTACTGCCCAAATATGAGTTTGACAGAGACAGCACCAATGGACATGCCAAAGTGGGCAGGGAAAAGCTCATGAGACCTCAACTACAGAATTATAGGCAACTAAAGAATGCTGACAGTGAGAGAAATGATCTTCTCCAGGGGAAGAGCATACTAGTTGGTTATCCAATACCAAATAGTCAGCCTTGAAAACATGCATACAAGTGATTATATTATTAATCTATTATACATTATATTATTATTAATCTATTATACATTATATAGATTGAGCATGTTATACATACAGATTCACAGACACACAGACACACAGATACACACACTTGCATCCAATAACAATGAACAAAAATGAGGCCATGAATTTGAAAGAGACCAAGGGTAGGCATATGGTAGGACTTGGAGGGAGAAAAGGCAGGGAGACATGTTATAATTATAATAAAAACAAATTTGAGCTTTTGTTAAAATAAAGTAAGAAAAGTGCTTTGAGATTTAGATTCATCGTACCTCAGACCATTTCTTATATGGTCCTGTCTTCCACTTCTCCTCACATGCTTCTGAGTAGTAGAACCAGAGTGAGTCCTACATTTTCTCATTTCTTTATTTTGGCCCAGGTTCCTCTTATAATCTTGTACATTAACAATCCCCCTTGCAATGTTCAACATAGTCTCCTTCTGTGATCCTTTTTCTCAGTCCTCCCAGTTTGGAGGAATCTCCTTTTTCGGGGTCTCAGGATGACCTCAGCTGATAGTATGCTTTGCTTATCAAATACAAATTCTGTGGGCAGAGAACACATCTACTTTACTTGTATGGCTTTCAGACTAGCTCAACTACTAGAGATGTCTCCACATAACCATAGATGGAGATGAAAAGGATTTATATTTACACTAATATGAAAATTGCTTCAGATAATTATAAGAACTGTCTCTGATAGCCAGGTGGCCTTCAGGTCTCATGGCGGCAGGGGCAATTTTTATAGGATGTTTGTGAACCTGAGGTGGGAGTGAGAATTACCCAGGCCTTCCTGTTTACTTTTATCTGTGTGAGAACTGAAGAACTCCCTCTGAATACTGCACAGCAGAGCTCAATAGACAGAATTAGGGAAACTGTTTATCCCGAACCCGGGACTCAGTTATTCGTGGGAGCGAGGAGGACCGTTTGTCTGTAAGAAAGGACGGGCGGGAGAGAAAGAAAGGAGACCATGCGTTTGAGAGGTTTTGTCATGGTCTCATTTACTAAGGCACAATACCCAGTTATATACATACAGCAAAAAGAGCCTGAAAGGGGCAACTGAGGAGGGGGGACAAAGGCTTCAAGGTGAAGGACATATGGGAGGGTGTAAATGGCAGGCTTGGGACGTCCTGTGATTCATTTCCGAGTCCTTGGTGCCTGCATATAATGCAGGTTCTTTCTTAACAGTCCTAGGTGTCAGTTCAGGGCACAAAGACCATCCGGTTCCGAGGAGCAGCCTTGTGTGAAAGAGGAAGGTGACTCAGCTCCCAACAAATGGTTAATTGGCTCTCAGGTGGGAGCTGTTAAAGGCCTGGTTTCTATCAGCCTGGTTTCCCACAACTGTTTTACTGCAGAGAGAAGGTACTCTGAGACTGGCTCTTAGATTTGGGCACTGGGGCAAACTAGCCCCAGACTTATGGAGATCTCTGGGAAAGTGTTCACTACTGCTCTGCCCTGCGGGAAGAGGGTTACCTAGAAGCTCTTCAAGGACTGTCCACCATACACATTTCGAGTTTCTCCAGACAGGGCCTTCTGGTGTACCATCTCCTTTTCTACCTATCGCATGATCATTTGACTGCACACAGCTCCTCCTGAGATATACAGAGGCCTATCTGGCCCAAAGGAAGAAGGATTAAATGTCCTCAGCTCTGAGATCATAATATGCTTTGTTATTTTGTGGTTATCACTCTACTCTAAAAGAGTGATACAAGGTAGTAGGGAGAAACCTGTGAATATTCTAAACTCTGGCAGACCAGGCAGGTATCTGTTTTGAAGGCAAGAGCCTGCACTGTCTAGAGCTCTAGTAACTCAGGAGTGCCTTATTATCTACCTGAAATTTAAAGCTGATAGCTGGGCAGGATCTTTCCTGGAGATCTGATGAGATCTGAAATAAAGGTAGGCCTGTGTCATGGGGCTGTAGACCTACTAGATGCCCCATTAGAAGACAGCCAAGCAGCTTGTGCATTCTTTGGTGCTCAGCATGGCACAGCTCCTCACCAGCCTTAGGTAACTCCCACTGGAGACACTTCCTCCTCCTGACAGCTCCCATGGCATAGAGTTTGTTCTCCAGGGAAATTTATGCCTTGGCCAACTGCACATCCCAAATCCTGGGCATGTTATCTTTTTATTTTTTATTTTTTATTTTTTTATTAAAAAAATTAATTATGGATTCCCCTCAGGATAATGGAGGAGTGGGCATTCACTCTTCAGTAAAACCTTCATGTTGTAGGATCCTTATGTGCTGTGTGTGTAAATATGGAAGGTTCAGGCTCACCCTCTGCCCCTGAGAGTTCCTGATGGGAACGACAGTGTGAAAATGCTAAGCCTCCCGCCAGACAAATTAAAGGCTTTGTTCTAAGAACAGCAAAGACCCTTGCCTCCCAGAGCAACTTCCAGCAGCTTCCCTGGGCCCAGAATCAGCATGCAGAGTGAACTGCCCACACGGGAGTCTGGGGGGAAATTTTCTATGATTATTGGGGTGGGATCAGACCCTCAGCAGCCTAGCGCCCTGACAGGCCCACTGAACAGCCACCCCTGTTTCTATGCAAGACTTTGCACAGCGGCTATTTTCTTCTTTTCCTGAGCTGCAAATGTTGCTGAATGATGGGCAGGACAGGAAACATTCCAGGACCTGGATCCTTTGGATCTGCTATGAGCTCTGTAGGGTAGAGATGGCCATCTAGTCAATGTCTGATATTCATGTGACTGCCACCTTCTAGAGTCTTCTAGTGTATCATGCAGATTTATTCTGTGCCCATAGAAACACATTACCTTGCCTCAGAGATGCCCAAGTCTGTGGAACAGCGAGAGGAACAGAGAGGATGGAGGCAGAATGTGTATTCTGCAGTACTGCGGCTCAGTCTTTTTTAACATATGTCTCTTTTGGAGAAACATACATCTTGAAAGTTCTTTTAAAGTTTGTGTTTCAAAAGGAATAGGAGTGTTTTTAATTTTTTTTTTTTTGGTTTTCAAATATGAAATTATAATATTGAGTATATTTTAAAAACCTACAGATGTCCTCCCTAAGATGTTTAAAAATCTTTTTGAGGTATAACATTCACATATGATATAGTGGATTTTCCCCAGTTATCTAAGAAATGTTTTTAACACCTCAAGAGGCTTTGCCACTGTGTTTCCAAGTCAGTCATACTCGACCCCAGTCTTATGGGATATAACTGATCCTGACTTACATCTGTGCCCTTGAGCTTCATATACACAAAGGTGGGATTTGTCTGACCTCCTTAACTCCACTATGACTTATAGCATAGAATGTGCCCTTGTTTTTCCAATGGGGTCCCTTCTTAGAACTCCCTTTGTGTTGAAAATATCCTAATGAAAATGACTTTGTTCTCTTAATCTTATCACTGGAACTAATCGATGGTAACTTTGTAGTGTCCAGTTGTTTCCCTGAGGTCATGTGACTCACTGGAAGCTGCAATTCACTGCCTCGCTGCCTGTCTATGCCAGATAGAGACAACTATACATTATATCAACAGCACTGGAAAAAGTAAACATTCTACTGAGTATGTTCCTCTTTTGCATCATCATAAGTCACAGTGTGTGGGTTGAAGCATTAGAAGTTGGGAATGGTCTGTGGTGAATTCTTCATCATGATCCTGTAGTATTCCAGCATATGGAAAGCCCCCCTGCCGTGTATCCATTTCCTCCTCAGAGATCACTGATATGGTTGGAGGGATGCACTGAAGATAACTACCTTTTCTCCTCATGCTAGTTAACATGGGAGCCTTGGTTTCTCACTTTCAGAATGGGGTACTTACATTTATCTCACAGGGTGAACTCAGGAGCCAGTGTATATAAAGCCACTGTTACAGTTCTTGGTACAATAGACATTCAGTGATGGAAAACATGGTTACCAAAGGGGTGAGGTTCTTGGGATGTAGCCTGGGTCTGCTGAGGCTGGTGGAAGCTCCAGGATGTTAGGTTTTGTATCAGGTTGCATTGTCGCAAGGACACAGGGTAGATCACAGGGTGTGTGGGAAGATAGAGTGCAAGAAGATAACAAGATAGGGATGTGGGGTTTCAACTGCAAGAAGCTTGGAGTAGGATACTTTAAGTTAGTGTCCATGATCTGCAGGCATGACATTTGTTCTCGGCCAGATATACACATTGCTGGCTTGAGTCATTGGAGCTCAGAGATGGAGAGTTGGTTTGAATGAGAAAGTTATAGAAAATGGAGAGAAAGAAGGAAGCTTGAGCTGTCCTTTCATGGAGGAGTCTATATGGTATGGACAGGAAGATCTGAACAAGACCATGAAACAGGGCAGAGCTACAGCTGGCTTGGAGGCTAACAAGACTCCAGACTGCCACCATCTGCTGCCACCACTGCTACTGCTCTGCTGCCACCACTGCTACTACAGCTAATGAGCTTGAGCACAGTGCCAGGTACTATGTCAGGTAGATGAGGGTACTCTCATGTCCTCTCCATGTGCTACAGTATAGTAAATCATTTAATATGAGAAGACCAAGGGTTAGGGCTGTTGAGCACCTCACTGGGGCTCTAAAGCCCTTTCCCCATTGAGTTCTTTTCCTTTGGAGGAGTGGAGATCAAGCACATTGCCTGTAGCATCATGAGCTGCTGAGGTAGCACCTCTGGTGGTAGCTATCCCTTCCATCTCAGTGCCTTACAGCTGGACAGACTCCTAGTTCAATGGGCAGTTGTTACAACTTAATTTCCCTAAAGGCCAGTGGGTATGACCAGGGGAGTGCCTGGCTGTGCTCTTAACCTGTGTAAACTGCTTCCACATTTTTTTCCTGTCCTGGAACTCACTCTGTAGACCAGGCTGGCCTCAAACTCAGAAGTCCACCTACCTCTGTCTCCCAAGTGCTGGGATTAAAGGCATGCGCCACCACTGCCTGACTCTGTTTCCATGTTTGTGGAAGAAATTGAAGGCCATACCTTTATTTTGTGTCGAGAGAAAAAAATAAAGACAGGTGTCTAATGGAATGAATTTTACCCCCACTCCCAACTTGAGTGTGAAAGCCCTAAATCCTACTACCTAAGAATGTGGTAGGGTCTTTAAAGAAAGTCTGACAGTGTTGTTGTAAAAGGAAGTGATTAGGACAGAGAAACAGAGTGGGAAAACGGTGGGAACACAAGATGAACACAGTCATCTACCAGCTAACAAGAAAGGCCTCAGAAGCCAACTTGTGGGAATACCTCAGCCTTCTCCTGTGGAAAGAAAATTTCTGTCTAAGCTGGCCAATCTGTTCTACTTCTATGATGTCCCCAGAAAACCAGTGCAGCAAGATACTTGTGTCACTTGAAGCACAGAGAAGAACATTTAAAATTTAATAATAGCAATGTTAATCTTCATTGCCAATCTGCCTCACAGCTATAAATGTTCAAAGGCCATTTTGTGGTAAAACACCTTGTGGGGGAAACAAGATGGCTTCTTTCTTATCAGGAGAGCTGCATTTCTAATGAAAACCTGTGCCTGGCTCTCACAATATTCATTACTGAATGCTGCCTGACCACACTAGGTCACCTATACATCAGGCTAACAGAAAATAGCTCACCTTATTTTACCTGTGTATGCTCCAAGGACTTCTATTGCCCTTTGTCCTTTGTCACCAGGCTCAGGGAAATGGATTGCTAGGAGGCAGAGCTACAGGAGACTTAGGTCCCTTCTTTCATACACATTTGGAAGGGAGATGTTTCTGGATTCCAGGGGAGCCTGCCACCTCACCAAGGAGATAGATCACACAGATATATATCCAGGAACCATCATAAATGTCTCAGTTTTTGATGCATTTGAGTAACTTACAGAGCCAATAGTTTTGATCAAGTACCCAGCTCTACTGGATAAATAGAAAGATAATGAGAATTGAACAGCAGGAGACTGGGAGTCCTGGGAGGATGCAGGGAAGGGGGAGATGGCAGGATGGCCTGGGGAAGGTGAGGCAGGGGTGGTAGCAGCTGTTTTGCTGCTTTCCAAGCTTGCTGGGTAGTCTGAATTTTTAGGGTCATGATGCAGAGATAACCCTTTGCCTAAGGGAATCATGTTTTCTGAACATGGGTGGTCAACCCTTTTCTTGGGTGAGGCTCCCTCCCTCCAAAACACTCCCATCTGCATTCATCCCTGTCCTTGTCCCAGAAGCCTCAGTGACAGAGGACTGCTCACTGATGGGTGACCGATGCCACGATAGCAAAGGGGAAGAACCAGGAGCGGCATACCTAGTTCCTCTCTTCATATATGCTAGCTTCCTAGCTGAGGGCAGATGTGCTTGTGTGCATACTCGTACGTGTGTGCATGTGATTCATTGCACAAGAAAAGGGATAGAGCCAAGAGGGCCACACCTAGGTCCTCCTTTCTATCCACTGGCTTTATAGCTGACAGTACAGCAGGATCCCTGGGCAGGCATCCTCCTTTTGCCTTATGGGTTAATCCTCTCTTTCCATTTTCCTCTTTAATTTCCCCCTTTCTCTTTCATATCTCTCTTCCTCTGTTACTGCCTCTGTTTCTTCTTCCTCCTCCTCTTCCTCTCTAGTCTTTCATGTAGCATAGCTACTCTTTCCTTCTCTCTTCCCTCATTCCATTCTTTCAATTTTTCACTAGCATGGTTAATTAAATCTCAATCTAAACTAATATTTATCAAGGATGAATATTTAATACATTGGTCACTGCTAGGCTGGGGGAACACTGAAGAGGAGAGATAGGCCTGGCCTCACAGAGCCAGAAATCAGGAGAAGAACATGGATGGTGACATCATAGGGGTCAGAAGAGAAGATTGGACAGTCTGCTGAAGGCCCAGTGAATATTGCTCCTATATGTCTTGACTGTCCCAAGGCAGATGAGAAGGAGATAGAATAACTAGGCAAATGGGAATCAAAGCTCACATTGCCCAGGAGGCCATGGGAGGATTGAGCTTATGTCTTAGGAATGTTGATTACCTCATACTGATTCTTATCCCACTCAGCTACTGTTCCCTAGACAGCTTGGGCAGGGCTACCCCTTGCGGCAGGACTTGTATCTGGATAAAACCATAGTCTAGAAGAACAGCTATGTGTTCAACAAGCAAAGGACTTGTGGTGAACCTTTTTCAATGATAAAGGGAAGAGGAGGACACCCCACAATACCCTGATCCAGGCCAAGATCACCATGATTATAAATGCAATAAACATGAGTGGGCATGGGGAGAGAGGTTGAGAGTATGAGCCTATTCCATTTACACTTCATTTGGAGGAAAACCAGTGTGAGAAATAAATATCTTTTCCAGCTCCTCTGTCTGGTATGACTACTCACAACAGGTGCATGTATACCTGTGTGTGTGTGTGTGTGTGTGTGTGTGTGTGTGTGTGTGTGAGATTTGTTCCACAAGAAAAGAACTCCATCTAGTCTAGGAGCAACATCAGGCCTCTCCTTATGTGCTAGAAGTGACATTTAACCTGACATACTTCAAGAACGGTTACCTACCTCAGTATGATAAGTGCCAAAAAATTCTAGATAAAATTAGGTAGCCTTATTTCCTCCCTCTCTTTCACATTCTCCTGTACAAATCAGAACCCCAGGGAAGTCTTTCATTCAGTTATTCAGTCAACAAATATATATTTAATGCCTATTAGATGCAAGCTACTTTACTATGCAGAAGAAATATAAAGATTAATAGGAAGTGACTTCTGCCCCAAGGATTGGTATGCTAGGCGAGACAGACTCATAAATATCAGAGATGCCAGACCATGACTAGTATGCTTGTTGCTGTTGTTGAAGCAGGTAAGAGTTCTAAGCAAGCTGTGTTNAACACAGCTTGCTTAGAACTCTTACCTGCTTCAACAACAGCAACAAGCATACTAGTCATGGTCTGGCATCTCTGATATTTATGAGTCTGTCTCGCCTAGCATACCAATCCTTGGGGCAGAAGTCACTTCCTATTAATCTTTATATTTCTTCTGCATAGTAAAGTAGCTTGCATCTAATAGGCATTAAATATATATTTGTGATCAATGCTATTCAGTAGAGGGAACAGAACTTGGAGATGGTAATCATATTGGACATATTTGGCAGCTTTGGGGCATTCCATGTTAGGAGTTCTGACCTTGAGCAGTGACAGCCAGGTAGGACCAGGTGCATAGATACTAGGGTGTGGTTTCATCTTAGGACTTTTCACAATACTCCTAGGACTTTGAACGCAGGAAGGGGAGGAAGGCAGGGGCATTGAACTTGAGACCAGATAGGGTATGTACGAAAGAAGCTCATGAAATGTGAAGATTATCAGGACTGGATATCATGGCAGATCCAACTTGGCGAAGTTTGAAGGATGAGGCATGAACAGGCCTGCTATAGCCTCAAGAAGTCCAGGAGGCTTGGTGGAAGATGAGGGATTTGTGAGTGCTCAGATGGGCCTTGCCCCCTCAGATGGAAATGAAGTTCTACTAAGGAAGGTAGAATCAGAGAGATGTACTTCAAGACTAGACTAGAATGGAGCAGTGTTCTGAGCCCCTGCACATGGGTCTGTGCTGTGGGGTGCTGTGATACTTCTCTCTGGAGTTGCCAGCATCTTTCCATTATTGCTTGGACTTCATGACTCTCTTGTTCTCACAAAGAGAAAGGAGCTTATTAAGTAAAGTGGCTGCCAAGTGTATTTTAAGATGAACAAAGAATAGATCACTTTTTTCTCCCTCACCACATACCATACATAATTGTATGAAGGGCAGGATTTATTTGGTTTGCATTATGATTTTTCCCCCAAGCTTAATTACAGTGTTAAAAAGGCAACTCCAACTTGAAAGGAACAAGCTCCATGGTCCCGGGGACCAGCATGGCCATTCTGGATTTGAAACACTATTTCTTTGTGAAAGGAATTAATTGTATATGAAACTTGGGAGCTTATATAAAAGCACATTTTATGAAAATAAACTTGAACAGTCATTAAAATGAATAGTTGTTTTAAACAAGACTCTAACTCCTCAGAAGTGCCATGGAATTTTAGATGCCTCCTTTTGGGCTTTGTTTTGAGTTCAGCTCTGCATTTACTAAGACAATATCAGGGCCCCAGAGCTAACTCTTAGCTTATAATTGGGAACCAAATGGATAATAAAATAGTAGATTAGTAGGGGATGTAAGAAATTGAAAAAGCTTGTATGGTGTTTAGGTCCAAATAACTTTACAAGTAAGTAATCCTATTTGGGGGAGAAATCCAGCTTGTTAGTAGGAAATGTTGTCTGGTCTCAGACCAGGAGGCTTTAGATCGGGACACGCCCTGGGCAAAATGTAAGTTAGAAATATGAGGGATGACCCCTGTGTTCTCATCCTCCACAAGCCACAGGAGATATCTCTAGCTTAAAACTCTTCACATTTTATGAAGAGTCCAGAGATGAGGCTTTCAGCTGGGACAGGGTTTTCAATCTTGATCTGAAACAATGTTCTCTGGAGTTCCTCAGCCTTCTCACTCTGGTGTCTGGAACAATGTTCTCTGGAGTTCCTCAGCCTTCTCACTCTGGTGTCTGAAACAATGTTCTCTGGAGTTCCGCAGCTTCTCACTCTGGTGTCTGAAACAATGTTCACTGGAGTTCCTCAGCCTTCTCACTCTGGTGTCGGAAACAATGTTCTCTGGAGTTCCTCAGCCTTTTCACTCTGGTGTCTGGAACAATGTTCTCTGGAGTTCCTCAGCTTCTCACTCTGGTGTCTGAAACAATGTTCTCTGGAGTTCCTCAGCCTTCTCACTCTGGTGTCTCAAACAATGTTCTCTGGAGCTCCTCAGCCTTCTCACTCTGGTGTCTGAAACAATGTTCTCTGGAGTTCCTCAGCTTCTCACTCTGGTGTCTGGTTCTCTGGAGTTCCTCAGCCTTCTCACTCTGGTATCTGGAACAATGTTCTCTGGAGTTCCTCAGCCTTCTCACTCTGGTGTCTGAAACAATGTTCTCTGGAGTTCCTCAGCCTTCTCACTCTGGTGTCTGAAGCAATGTTCTCTGGAGTTCCTCAGCCTTCTCACTCTGGTGTTTGAAACAATGTTCTCTGGAGTTCCTCAGCCTTCTCACTCTGGTGTCTGAAACAATGTTCTCTGGAGTTCCTCAGCCTTCTCACTCTGGTGTTTGAAACAATGTTCTCTGGAGTTCCTCAGCTTCTCACTCTGGTGTCTGAAACAATGTTCTCTGGAGTTCCTCAGCTTCTCACTCTGGTGTCTGAAACAATGTTCTCTGGAGTTCCTCAGCTTCTCACTCTGGTGTCTGGTTCTCTGGAGTTCCTCAGCCTTCTCACTCTGGTGTCTGGAACAATGTTCTCTGGAGTTCCTCAGCCTTCTCACTCTGGTGTCTGAAACAATGTTCTCTGGAGTTCCTCAGCCTTCTCACTCTGGTGTCTGGAGAGTCCACAGAGTTGACTGCAGCAACAGGGAGAAGATGTGGGTCAGAGAGTTTTATTCTTGGTAGGCTGTCCTTTCCCCTGTCCACTACTATTGAAAAGGTTGGGCTTTAGCACAACACCTCAGGGGACTGTAGATTCGGTTTTTGATCTGGGGTAGCTGGGGAATTAACATTCTTATGAATTGGTTGGAACCTGAAAGCTTAGTCCCCAGTCCTCAGGAGAATGCCCTTCTCTTCTCCACATCTCCCGCCACACTCATGATCTCTCTCCTCTAAGTCATGAGTGTTTATCCTGACCTTAAGGCCATGCTTTCTTTGCAGTGAGATCTCTACAGTTCCTTAGATGAAAGCCTGCAAGAGAGGGAAGAAGAGGGGCCCCTGTAGATGCATGCAGAGAGGTTCAACAATCCAGCCTCCTTCCAGCTTTACACTGAGATCCATGATTAACTTCTGAGCATTGACCTGAATCCCAGTCTTGGGGGGAGGGGTGTTCGTGGTGACATTTTTGTTTCCTGTAGAGTTTGTCTGAGTTTTCAGCAAGGTGATTCTGATTCCCTCCCCTTGCCCCATCACTCCATTAAAAATAAGGAGAGGGGAGGGAAACTGTAATGGGGATACAGTATGTGAGAGAAGAGTCTATTTTCAATAAAGGAAGAAAAGACACAGAGGAAGGAATTTGGCAGCTCATTATTAACTTTAAGACATCTGAAGTCTGACTTACAGCTGTGTTATCAACAATGTTCTGGACACCAAACATTTGTAATCTAGGCAATAAGAAATAAAATGTTTCAGATACAAAAACCAAACCAAACCAAATCAACCAAACCAAACCAAACCAAACCAACCAACCAACCAATCAACCAACCAACCAACCAACCAACAAACCAACCAACCAATCAACCAAACAAGAAACCTGAAAGCAAAACCAAACTAAACTAAATCAAGCAACAACAAGAACCAAACCAAACCCTAAGTAGTAGGATTATTTACTTGTGATGTTATTTGGACGTACACACTACACAAGCTTTTGCAATTTCTTACAACTATCACTAAGCTAAGGACTTTCACTGATGAGTTAATGACCCCCCCAACCCCCGCTCCCAAATCCTCCTGACACAGCAAAGTCTGGATGTCCAGGACTTTGGGAGCCTATGGCCTGGCCTTGGCCTTGTTGTGGACCCCCGACACTTCGTTCTTGATGTAAACATTGGAATTATACACTTGATTCCCAGTTCTGAGCTAAGAGTTAACTCTGGGGCTCTGATATTGTCTTAGTAAATGCAGAGCTGAACTCAAAACACAGCCCATAAAGGAGACATCTAAAATTTTGTGGCACTTACATGGAGTTAGAGTTTTATTTAAAACAACTATTCATTTTAATGACTGTTGAAGTTTATTTTCATACAATGAGTTGTATACAACCCCAAAGTTTTGAGACAAAAGCGCAGGGAGTGCTAGACTGCACTTACTCTGAGCTGCTGTCTTATGTGGGGCTTCAGGGAAGTGGGGAGAACTGCACCCAATGCAGTCTAAAAGTTGAGCAGGCCAAAGCCCACTGCACAGAGAAGTCAAGAACAAAGTGTCAGGGGGCCACAACAAGGCCGGGGCCAGGCCAGAGGCTTCCAAAGTCCCAGACATCCAGACTTTGCTGAGTCATGAGAAGTTGGGAGCAGAGTTGGGGAGGCATACCAACTTCTCAGGGTGGACCAGAGATTAAATACATTTTGCAAGGAGGAATGTCCAGGAAGGGAAGCTTATTGACTTCTAGGTACCTCATTAGCATGGAGAACTCTGTCTTAGGATATACTACCACAGGCCACATTTCCTTATGTGGGAAGTGTGGCACGTGTTCCAGGCCAGTGATCTGTTGGGGAGCAGGAACCGTCTACTGTCTTAGGCAGGTGCTGGGTGCCGAGGACTCACCCTACCCACTCACCCTACCAAGCTTTCTGGCATGGTTCACCAACCCACACTCAGATTCAAACCAGCACTCACCTAGTGTAAATGGTGAGAGCAATGGCAATCAGAAGTCTCCAGAGTGATGGTGCAAGTTAATCGGTGAAGGAAGAGAGGGCATGTCAGGGCAGCAGAAAGACCCATGGAGGGAGGAGATCCTGCAACACTCAGCATGACAGGGTCTGCTCTAAGGGGGTTTCATCGATGTCAGGGACCAGTGAATACATCCTGCTTCTCCCCTTTGCCCATTCCATTCTCCATGGAGCAGGTGTTTGTGCACTGTGGAAGGAGGACATCAGACATATTAGTCCTGCAGCAACTACAGCCTAGGCTTCTGGGATGACAAAACTGTAAGGTAGCTCTCCCTCAGCCAGAGTCTGAAGCTGAGACCCATATACTCATGTTTGACTCCCTGAGAACAAGAACCAGGTCAGCCTCACCTTCTGCATTCCATAAGGAAGGACCTTCTATGACATGTGGGACATGACCTGTGCTTGGAAATACTAGTGAAATGACTTATTATTATTATTATTCAGAAACACATTTAACATTCAAAGTACTGAAGTGCACTTCAATCTGAACCCCAAAGACATAGCTGGAAATCCAGGGTCCTGACATTTCTCTTCTTCTTCAATGGCAGGGCTCAGTGAATCAATTCAAATCCATTAAGGTTCTCAGAATGACAGGAGGAGAAAAATCCTCCCAGTGAACACTCTTAGGGTACTGTGACTGAACACCATTTCCTTGAACTTTGCACCATATTCTCATTTTTTTAATATCCCATCAATTGCAATCCCTCCTTGAGGCCAAATATCTGTGTTTCTTTTTTTTTCCTATTTCTTGACACAAAAGCCTATAGTAAAGGCTTGTAGATACATGAATTACATACTTGTTAGTAACACTGTGTGGCTCCATGTTCAAGAGGTAACATGGAGAAAGTTTGCAATTTTTCTGAGTTTGTAAATATAAAGAGGTAATTGCCTTCAAAACAGCAGGAGTGGGGGCCAGGGCAGGAATCCTGGCTCGAGGTCCGGGCCATTCTAACTACCTGTGTTAGCCCTGTTTATAAGCTTTTTCAAGTGAAAACTGTGTGTGTGTGTGTGTGTGTGTGTGTATGTGTGTGTATGCATGTATGTATGTGTGTGTATGTATGTGTGTGTCTATGTATGTGTGTGTATGTGTGTGTGTATGTGTGTGTATGCATGTATGTATGTGTGTGTATGTATGTGTGTGTCTATGTATGTGTGTGTATGTGTGTGTGTATGTGTGTGTATGCATGTATGTATGTGTGTGTATGTATGTGTGTGTCTATGTATGTGTGTGTATGTGTGTGTGTATGTGTGTGTATGTGCATGTGTGCATATGTATGCCTATGTATTTGTGTGTGTATGCCTATGTATGTATGAGAATGGTGTGTAAGTGTGTGATGTCTTAAACAAACTCTTTTTCTGTAGAAACACAATTGAATTTGAAAATTTAAATTAAACACATCTTCTGTAGGAACACATCTGTTGCACAGAATGAAGCCCATTCCATCAATACATTGCCTGCAGAGCAATGAAGCCATTCCTATCTAATTCCCAACACAGGAATGAGCATAACAGCCCAGCATTAAATATTAAGGTCCCCTTTTTCCTTCACATTTTGCTGTTCTCTTTCAGAGAACACAAAGAACACTGACATATTTTTGGGAGCTCAGGTGGATAGTTAATGGACTGAAGAAGCTTTCAACTCAACTGGAGCGATCCGTAAAGAGAAAACTTAATTACACTCAGGATTCAGTGGGTTAACTGGATAATCAGAGAAGATGCTGTATCTCAGAGCATCTAGGATGCTACTGATTTTAAGATCCTAGTTTCTTGCACCTCTAAGGGGGAAAATATTGCCAATTAAACTATGCCACAGAGCTTTACAACTTAAAAGTATTATTTTATACTGATTGGAAAAGCTCTTTAATGTGTATTCAACCTGATATACATATATTAAAATGAACATATAAATGAAATAAGCTGGCTGGGCTGTTTATTCTTCCCATGACAACTCTTTATATGAGTCTTGGACTTGGTTGGCCATCCTTGCAGTGATGCTTGCCATAACGTCATCAAGAGCATATCCTTTCGATGGAGCTCTGGTCTTCTTACCAAACCCTGACCCCCACTGATACGTTCCAGAGAGGATACTCTCTTGATCTCTTGAGTATGAACTCAGCATTCATATTCATCTCATTGTAAAAGCCTATTGGCTGTAAGACCAAAGTATGCAATCATCTAATTTTGCCATTAGACCAGCAATCGGGTATATTAAAGTATGGGTAGTGACCATGTCATGACTTAAACATTGTTTGATGATGGTTCAGGATGCTATCACTCATACAGCACTGGGCTACCTGGTAAGCCACTCCCTTCCCTTCTGGTCTCAGACAGTTACCATGTATAGGACAGTCTAAGGTATAACTCAGCTAATTAGATGCATGGATGATGGTGCTGTGATGGTTTGTATATGCTTGGCCCAGGGAGTGGTGCAATTAGGTGTGGCCTTGTTGGAGTAGGTGTGTCACTGTGATTATGGGCTTTAAGACCCTTGAGCTTAGCTGTCTGGAAGACATTCTTCTACTCTAAGCCTTCAGATGAAGATGTAGAACTCTCAGCTCTGCCTGCACCATGCCTGCCTGGAAACTGCCATGCATCCACCTTGATGATTGATACTGGACTGAACCTATGAACTTGTAAGCCAGCTCCAATTAAACGTTGTTCTTTCTAAGACTTGACTTAGTCACGGTGTCTGTTCACAGCAGTAAAACTATAACTAAGACAACGCCTGTCACCTCAGTGGTTAAATCCTGTATGGAAATGAAGTAGAAGAGACAATAATCATACCCAACAAGTTGTGAAATACAGTTCAATGAAGATCCTATCTGAATTGTTCCTGTTTGCCTTTGCTATACTGGCTCCTCATACCAGCCCTGGCACATTTCATACCACAAGGAATGTTTCTTATTCTGGTGGCTACTGTGACTTTCTTGAAAGTGGCAATCATTGGACTTTGTAACTTCAGTGCATTGCAAAAATGTCCAGATCTTAGTAGACATTTGTGAAAAGGCTGTAGATAGAGAGAGCAGGACAGGTAAGACTCAGGGACAGAGACATGACAGCCAGCTTGAGGAATGATAGAATCATGCTGTGTGACTGAGGTGAAGGATCTGGGAAACAAGTGGGGAAAAGTTACCACCTCAGAGGAGCTGGTGCCAGGCCACAGAGAGTCATCAGAACCACCAGAAAGGATATTATTTCATCATTTGATACCTGATAAAGACCTGTATATGACACAACATGGATGCTAAGTCACAGGAGAGAGCATAGGAAAATGAATTAGTCAGTATTAACCACACAGCAAGTAAGGCAATCTAGAGAATCTGACACACAAGACGCTTTCGGTAGGTCGGTTGTTCTCCTCATTGTAGGTCTATTTGTTTACATGGGGTTTCCGCGCTGAGTAATGATGGAGAGCAGGTTCCAGGCAGCGGGGATACCTAGGATGGATTGCACACCGTTATTCCTTTAAGGAGACTGCATTCTGGTAGAGGAGAAATGGCCGTGTGTATTACATCCAAATTTCCATATATGGGCAGTGTCTATAAAGCAGAATATTCAGTTTTCAGAGTAATTCATGGAGAGTGCTATGGGCACTCTAATAAGAGAATGATCAATTTTACATGGTTGGGTCACACAAAATTCCACAGAGCCAGGATGATTTTTAAAATATTTATGAGTAAGATAATTGTCTTCTATACAAGTGATTCCCACAGAAGAAAATGTGTTATCCATTGTCACAAAGGATGGTACTGAAGCAATATGTAGCTCCTAGAATTCACAGCAAATGCTTGCCATTGAAACTGTTCTGGAAACCAGTAGGAAAAAACAGACAGACAGACAGATTGACAGAGAAGCCTGATTTATTTACCTAGGCTTAATTACCATTTTCCAAACTCACTGACCCTTTGTATGGCAGAAAGCTTATTGATGTCTTTATACTACACCCATTGATATCTTGCACCTATTAAAACCATTTAAGAAACATGGTGGATAGCCTGGACCTGGTAGAGGTTATCTGAAGACAAGGGGCCACAACGTTCTTTCTGGTTCTGATGAGTATATGTGGTTTTTAGTGTTCTTGTGAGGAGTAATTTTTGCCAGAAGTGTCACATGGTATATGGCTTTCAGTACCCAAAAGTTTCTTGATGGACACTAACAAATTTATAGTTTCTATTTCAAAGGCTTATAACTTTGTGTGTGGATGTTATACTTGCCAAATGAGAATAATGTTTGTAGCATAAATCAGAGACTATAGCACAATACACACACACACACACACACACACACACACACACACACACACACACAATACTGTATCTCAGAAGTGGGATGATGAGTTTTAGGACATTGGGCTTGTGGCTTTCTTAGACTTTAGCTTTATCTGTAATTTGCGTGCCAATGCAGAAATCACTTGTCAAATTACCTGGAGATGTTTTCCTTTTAGCAGCTGAATATTTTCAAAGCCTGCAAGCAAAAAAGGACCCCTATTGTTATAATGAAAAAGTTCAGCGTTAAGTGAGGACTAACAGCCAAAGCTCAGCAATAAAAGGACTCCGAGTGTCTGCTGTGCTTGGAAGGGTTGGGAAAAACAACAACAACAACAACAACAACAACAACAACAAAACACATTTTAGATTAATATACATTAATGATTGCCCATGAATGAGGTTCAGTGCAGTATTTCAATGCACATACGGGGTGCACCAATCAAATCTAGTCTCTTCTTATCCACTCCTGACCCTCCCCAACTTCTTCCCAACTGGTAGAAATCACTATTCTACCTGTCTGTGGTTATTTGACCACCAGCAATGTACACTGAGACAGGTCTGTCCAATATGTCTTCAATGTAAAATCTGAAATATTGACATCAGATTTCCAGGGATGTATTGTATTTCATAAACCCCTAGGTGACAGGAAGATCTATATCTACTGTTTGATTGGCTGAGAGCATCTTTGATATTGGCCGCCACTACTCTTTCTCTTGTAAATGTCCATTTCACCCCAAGAAAAAACCATGGCTAAGCGCAGCAAACCCCTGTAGCCCCTGCTCAGACCATCACAAGGATTGCTTTGAACCAGAGAAGCATTTCCTGGGCTGGCATAAATACTACATCTTCTGTGTATATTTGGTAAAGAGACATTTTTGACAGATATTTCTCAAACGAATGAGTGAGGGGTGGATGAACATCTTTCAGCTCACCTAGAGCAATACTCAGACTTGAGCCTTTTCAGTTATGGGGAAGATCAGCAGCATTCTGGGGCTAGGCAGTGTGCAGCCCTTGATTTCTAAACGCATCAGAAACCTGCTCAGATGCCACTGTGCTAAGTGCCCGGAATAGCTAGACCTGAAATCATTTCCTCTCACCTTTCTTTGCAAAGCACTCCTCTCTGCAGACCCCTAGCCAAGCCCCTCTGTCTGGGAAAGGTGCCAAGAAGGAGGAGTCCATGGACAAAGCTTGGAAGGTATCTGAGAGTAATGAGAAAAACACATCTCGCTGCACACATGGCTCCTTCTGCTCAGCGTTGCCTGTGTGAGCATGTGTGAGGCTGAAAAGCACATTCTTTAAAATCCTGGCCCTTCAAAGGAATGTATCTTGGGCTGAAATGTCAGCTTGGCTATGCCCCAAGTACAGGACAGTTTTTTTTTTCTTTCCCAAATTGCTTTATTTATTTATTTTGGACATGATATAACCCAGCCTCTTCCCATCCATTCTGGAGATGGTTCATAGAACTGATGAAATTTCAAGCTGTCACTCAGCCAAACTGTATTTGATTTTTCTCACAATGCAAATATTTTTTAAAATTGTATTTCTGTCCTTTTTAAAAGAGAAAAGCCTCCTTTGCAAACAAACCACCTAAAATATCTTCTCTTACCCAGAACTAGTAGCATTAGCTGTATCTAAGTCAGTCTTTCCTCTGGACCCGGAGGTCAGCTGAGTGACATTCATTTCTTTCACCTTTTCAAAGCCGGTCTAAGTGTCTACCTCTCCTGCCCTCAGCAGGCAGGGTCAGCAGCTGTGGGTGGCCAGAGCATGAGCTCATCCCCTTGTCTCATTGCCTGGCTCTCAGCTCCTCTTGCAGAACTGCCCCTTGCTGAGTTAAATCTGGGTTCCTGAAAGCTTCATTCTTTAGTAGTTTATTGTCATCTTTGGAACTGCTACACATTGTTTCTTTAAATGGATTCCAACTTTGGAAATTTGGCTTTACTCACTTCTGACCTTAGAGCAGGTCCCTTGAGTTTAATTGCCTGATGGTACTTTAGAGTTGACCAGAAATTACTTGTTTTCCCATTCTTGCACTTGGAAAGACCCAGTGTCTCCTCTAAAGAGAGGGTTCTGACTGGATTCTCTTACCTCTTATTGCAGAGTTTCAGAGTCACATTATGTGCCTCTGAGCAAGTGAAAACAAACATCCTGTTGGCTTTCTGAAAGGAAGGACTTTTGCCTAAAAAATAAACTACTGCGTATCTGCTATATGCAGGGCACATGAAAGGGGGCCCCCACTGAGAACAAAAGCTTCAGCTGTTCATTCCTTTGCTTGGGCCTTCTCTGTCATATGAAACAGGATAAGCATGGAGTAAGGTATGGGGAAACTGGGGATACTGCATCTCCATCCTTAATGCTGAAGTTAAGCTGTTGTTACTCTGCTGGAGATGTAGGTACAAATTGCCACACATGCATGTGAACAAAGGGTCTATATCTGATCTCCCAAAGACCCCTATTTCATAGTCACCTTGTAATCCTGACCTCTTCCCACCATTTATGGGCTTTTCTGGATGATTATGGGAAGCAATATCACAAAGTGAGGTCCCGCTATCATGGCTATAGGATGTGGGTTACTTTACCCCAATGAACACATCCCCAAACTCATAAATATTCACGTAACTGTATTTAAAGCCCACCCTGTAGGTCCCACCTGGCTGCTTCCTTTCTTAGGACATCCTAAGAAAGGAAGTCTTTCCTTGATGTGCGTGATTTATGTTGCTAAATAAAATTATGCTTGACAGACTGTGCCTCTCAACTAAATTCTTTCCCTCAAGAAAAAAAGAATTGGAAGAACCCATTCCCTACCACAGACCCTCAGACAGTGCATGACTGTTCAACATCTCCTCAGCACCCAACCTGGCTAAAGCCATTTTCAGGGCATGAAGAGGAAGAGGGCAGAGAGAAGAACCTCTCACTACATCCTCAAGGGACTTTGCAGTCAAGTAAGGGGGAAGAGGTTCATGCAGAACAGAAAACAGTCTAGGGCAGGGCGTGTTCCTGAGATTGTGAGGTGGGGCTTTCTGTTACTGTCCAGAAAGCCACAGACCTCTGTTTCTCCTACTGTGTCTGGGGTTCTTGAAGCTCTCAATTTATAGCCATCCCTGCCTGGAAGGACCAAAACAAGTATCCCAAACCCAGCCCAAAGAAAGAGAAACAAAGTAACAACAACAACAACCGAACAACAAAAGCACAACTCCTTAGTTTTTGGATATAGGGACTATGTTTCCTTCTTGCAACTTGCTTTGTTCTTATAACTTTCTCTAAGACAGATTCTAGCCATCTCTGCTTTCTTTGTTCCTAAGTGACTTTGATTTTCAATACAGTTACAAGTGTCTTGGGTCTTTTAATGTAATGAAATAGCTTTTAAATAAGGGCAGAGACACTGGGAAAGAGGCCATGACAGATTTTCACCTTTTCTCCCTAGCCATTAGCCACTAGTCCTTGCTTGTGTGACCACTTGAGTGTTATTGGTGAGGAGAGGGGGACAGGAGGCACATCTGTAGGAGATAGGGAAGGATTTTTCAGAAGCTGAATTCTGGAATCTGAGTGTTGGATTCCTTTGGGTTTTTTGTAGAAACAGCTTCGTGTCCTTGTGCTCAGTGGGAGGCTGTCATAATTTCAGTTCTCTCTGATCTTGGAGTAAGTGGGAACTTCCAGGTGGGAGGGATGCTGGTACTGTCCTGGAAGTGTCCTCTGAAAATATCCTCTGAAAGTTTTTATCTCTTCTTTTGATTTCATTCTTTTCTGTTGCATGTACATGCATATACTGCCCGCTCCATCCTTTACCTTCTATCAACCACATTCACGGAGAGGGAGGGGAATAGGGAGAGAGGGAAAGAAGAAAGGGAGAGAGAGGGAGAGAGGGAGAGAGGGAGAGAATATACAAAGGATCTATCTGTATGAGGTATTCAGCATAAGCCAAGGTGGCCATGTGGCTATTTTGCCAGAACATGCCGAATTTTTTATCATGAAGGGGAGTTGGATTTTGTCAAATGCTTTCTCAGCATCTAACGAGATGATTATGTGGTTTTTGTCTTTGAGTTTATTTATATAGTGGATTACGTTGATGGATTTCTGTATATTAAACCATCCCTGCATTCCTGGGATGAAGCCTACTTGGTCATGATGGATGATCGTTTTGATGTGTTCTTTGATTCGGTTAGGGAGAATTTTATTGAGTATTTTTGCATCAATATTCATAAGGGAAATTAGTCTGAAGTTCTCTATCTTTGTTGTGTCTTTATGTGGTTTAGGTATCAGAGTATTGTGCCTTCATAGAATGAATTGGGTAGATTACCTTCTGTTTCTATTTTGTTGAATAGTTTGAGAAGAACTGGAATTTGGTCTTCTTTGAAGGTTGGATTCCTTTGGGTTTTTGTAGAAACAGCTTCGTGTCCTTGTGTGATAGAACTCTGCATTAAACCCATCTGGTCCTGGGCTTTTTTTGGTTGGGACACTATTTTTTTTTTTTTTCGTGACAGGGTTTCTCTGTGTAGCCCTGGCTGTCCTGGAACTCACTCTGTAGACCAGGCTGGCCTCGAACTCAGAAATCCGCCTGCCTCTGCCTCCCAAGTGCTGGGATTAAAGGCGTGCGCCACCATGCCCTACTTGGTTGGGAGACTATTAATGACTGCTTCTATTTCTTTAGGCGATATAGGAGTGTTTAGGTCATTAATCTGATCCTGATTTAACTTTGGTACTTGGTATCTGTCTAGAAATTTGTCCATTTCATCCAGGTTTTCCAGTTTTGTTGAATATAACCTTTTATAGAAGGATCTGATGGTGTTTTGAATTTCTTCAGGATCAGTTGTTATGTCTCCCTTTTCATTTCTGATTTTGTTAATTAGGATGCTGTCCCTGTGCCCTCTAGTGAGTCTGGCTAAGGGTTTATCCATCTTGTTGATTTTCTCAAAGAACCAGCTCCTGGTTTGGTTGATTATTTGAATAGTTCTTTTTGTTTCTAATTGGTTGATTTTTGTCCCTGAGTTTGATTATTTCCTGCCGTCTACTCCTCTTGGGTGAATTTGCTTCCTTTTGTTATAGAGTTTTTAGATGTGCTGTCAGACTGCTAGTGTATGCTCTCTCCAGTTTCTTTTTGGAGGCACTCAGAGCTATGAGTTTTCCTCTTAGGAATGCTTTCATTGTGTCCCATAAGTTTGGGTATGTTGTGGCTTCATTTTCATTAAATTATAAAAAGTCTTTAATTTCTTTATTTCTTCCTTGACCAAGGTATCATTGAGTAGAGTGTTGTTCAGTTTCCACGTGAATGTTGGTGTTCTGTTATTTATGTTGTTATTGAAGATCAGCCTTAGTCCATGGTGATCTGATAGGATGCATGGGACAATTTCAATATTTTTGTATCTGTTAAGGCCTGTTTTGTGGCCAATTATATGGTCAATTTTGGAGAGGGTACCATGAAGTGCTAAGAAGAAGGTATATCCTTTTGTTTTAAGATAAAATGTTCTGTAGATATCTGTTAAATCCATTTGTTTCATAGCTTCTGTTAGTTTGATCGTGTCTCTGTTTAGTTTCTGTTTCCAGGATCTGTCCATTGGTGAGAGTGGGGTGTTGAAGTCTCCCACTATTATTGTGTGAGGTGCAATGTGTGCTTTGAGCTTTACTAAAGTTTCTTTAATGAATGTGGTTCCCCTTGCATTTGGACTATAGATATTCAGAATTGAGAGTTCCTCTTGAAGGATTTTACCTTTGATGAGTATGAAGTGCCCCTTCTTGTCTCTTTTGATAACTTTGGGTTGAAAATCAATTTTATTCGATATTAGAATGTCTACTCCAGCTTGTTTCTTCAGACCATTTGCTTGGAAAATTGTTTTCCAGCCTTTCACTCTGAGGTAATGTCTGTCTTTTTTCCTGAGGTGTGTTTCCTGTAAGCAGCAAAATGTTGGGTCCTTTTTGTGTAGCCAGTCTGATAGTCTATGTATTTTTATTGGGGAATTGAGTCCATTGATATTCAGAGATATTAAGGAAAAGTAATTGTTGCTTCCTGTCATTTTTGTTGTTAGAGTTGGGATTCTGTTCTTGTGGCTGTCTTCATTTAGGTTTGTTGAAGGATTACTTTCTTGCTTTTTCTCGGGCGTAGTTTCCATCCTTGTATTGGTGTTTTTCCGTTATTATCCTTTGAAGGGCTAAATTCATGGAAAGATATTGTGTGAATTTGCTTTTGTCATGGAATACTTTGGTTTCTCCATCTATGGTAATTGAGAGTTTTTGCTGGGTATAGTAACCTGAGTTGGCATTTGTGTTCTCTTAGTGTCAGTATATCATCTGTCCAGGATCTTCTGGCTTTCATAGTCTCTGGTGAGAAGTCTGGAGTAATTCTAATAGGCCTGCCTTTATATGTTACTTGACCTTTTTCCTTTACTGCTTTTAATATTCTGTCTTTATTTAGTGCATTCGTTGTTCTGATTATAATGTATCTGGAAGATTTCTTTTATGGTCTAGTTTATTTGGAGTTCTGTATGCTTCTTGTATGTTTATGAGCATCTCTTTCTTTAGGTATGGAAAGTTTTTTTCTATAATTTTGTTGAAGATATTTGCTGGCCCTTTAAGTTGAAAATCTTCATTCTCATCAACTGCTATTATCCGTAGGTTCGGTCTTCTCATTGTGTCCTAGATTTCCTGGATATTTTGAGTTAGGATCTTTTTGCATTTTGCATTTTCTTTGATTGTTGTGTCCATGATCCCTATAGAATCTTCTGCACCTGAGATTCTCTCTTCCATCTCTTGTATTCTGTTGCTGATGCTCATATCTATGGTTCCTGATTTCTTTCCTATGGTTTCTATCTCCAGGTTTATCTCCTTTTGGGTTTTCTTTATTGTTTCTACTTCCATTTTTAGGTCCTGGATGTTTTTTTTCAATTCCATCACCTGTTTTGTATTGTTTTCCTGTAACTAAGTGTTTCCTCTTTAAATGCTTCTAGTTTTTTACCTGTGTTTTCCTGTATTTCCTTCTTAAATTCCTCCATCATCATCATGAAAAGTGACTTTAGATCCATGTCTTGCCTTTCTGGTGTGATGGTGTATCTAGGACTTGCCATGGTGTGAGCGTTTGGTTCTGATGATGCCAAGTAAACTTAGTTTCTGTTGCTTCTGTTCATATGCTTGCCTCCTGCCATCTGATTATCTCAAGTGCTTGCTGTCCTCATTATATCTGATTTGAGCCTGTCCTCCTTATAATCCCAGTTGATTCTGGACTCCTTAGAGTCCAGCTATCACTGTGATCCTTTGAATGTGGGCTCCTGTGAACCTGAGATTCTGGGTGTGTATTAGTTCTTGGCAGTCAGGTTCCACTGATACCCTGAAATACTGGTGTGTCCCAGCTTCTGTTATCCTGGGATACTGTTGTCCTAAGATCCTGGGCATGTTACAGTGCCTGAGAGTGGTGTCTCCTTCGAGGAGTGTGAAGCTGTCTGGTCTGTGGTCCCAAGAACTCGTGGAGAGTCCTCTAGGGACTGTGGGGGTGTTTGCCGACCCCGCACCCAAGGTGAACAGGTGCTGGCACAGACCAGAAGGGACCTCTGCCCTGGGTCTGGCTGATTCTCTGCCTCCCTAACACCCTTAATCACCCCAAAGGTTTTTAAGTCTAAGTGGAGACCTGATGATACCTGAAAGATATACACTAAGGGCTTCTCCAGAATGATCCTCAACTCTTACTTTCAGGTGATGGATTTTACCACCCTGAACCTTGAGAATAGGCAGTAAATATTTCTAAAATGTAAAAGTCAAGAATGGTTGCCCAAGTCAACAACCTAATTATGTGATTACTGAAGATGATAGTCAAAATGTAGCTCTTGGGGGTGAGTGTGTCTCATTCAGGCAGGTTACCTCAGTCATCTCATTCTCCTTCTGTTTTATGCTCATGTGACTCTTTCTGGAAGCTAATTTGGAGTCTCTGACATTTGAGATTATTTTAGTGTGGTTTCTCTGTCCTTATGCATTATCCATCTCTTCATTCACCCAATCCACCTACCCATTTATCCACATATATATCCATCCATCCATCCATCCATCCATCCATCCATCCATCCATCCCACCTACCCATTAATCCCTCAGTCCAATCAGCAAGTGTATCTCAACCATTTACTCTCTAAGAGGTCCTAATCTAGGAGTTGAGGTAGGGACAATAAGATGGTTTATTGTTTCTACCACAACCTTTGACCCTGCCTTTCTTCTGTCAAATGGAAACTTATGATGGCTATAGTTTTGTTTTGTTTTTAAATTCCCCTTTCCCTAGATGTAGGTGTCAGCCCTAGAAACACTGGATCAGTGAATCTCAAAAATGCACATCATCCTCCAAGTACTTGGACTCAGTAAGACTCCTGGGACAAGCCAAGTCTTTAAGAACCAGCAATGACAACCATAAGACCAATTTGAGATCAGACTTGAGGACTTCTCTGTTCTACTGGACTAGACTCCAGAAACATGTCTGAAGTTATGGGATGCAATAATGACAAAAACCAACCGATGCCATCAGAGGACAGAGAAAGCCAGGAAAGCTGGTTAGATATCAGGAGTGAGAATAATATCTATCTCACACCCCTCTTACCCAAGCTTTGACTGTGATGATTATCTACTAAGTTATGGAGGCTTCTAGTGTCCTTTGAATGCTCAAGTCAGTTTGAGATGGGTTTAATAGATGAAGAGGCAGCATTTGTATAGCTGATAAAAGCATGGCTGGAATAAATAAGAAACATAGATTTAGAAAGGCAAAATACTTGGGTTTGAATTCTATCATCATTTACCAATTATATGATTTCCTGTGCCTGATTTCCTTCACTCATAAAATGGGAATAACATTTCTTCCTCAGAGTAAGTCAGATAGGTACCCAGAAAGAAATTATGACTAAGGATATGGGAAATTTTTAGAAAGGTCCTTGGCACACTGTAAATGGCACATTAACAAAAGATTGATTAGTTTAAAACAACAACATTGGTTGTTATTCTATAAGAGCTAAGAGAATCCCTTCTGGCTGCTAACTCAATGGCAATATTGAACTGGATAATGGTGACATCAGCATCATGACACCACTAACCTGAGAGGAGTTCTCAGTACTGAGGATTTTTTTGAAAAGAAAGCAAATCTTTTATGATTGTATATAATTTGTTTTCCAGTGGCTCCCCAGATCATCTCTAGGTCAATTCTGTGTAGCTCATATATTATAGCATTGAGGAACCAGCATCCTATTGGCCATTTCCTCTAACAAACCAGGTTTGAGAGGTCCTCAAAATGTACACTTCCTTCCTCACTCACTGAGTCACATGTTCTTGACTCCTTAAATACCATTTTGAACCTTCTCCCTGCTTCAGACTTGACAGTGATCTCAGTCACTCTATTGTTTTTGTTTCTTATACCCAATGAGTCACAGAGAGCAGCAATCAGTTTTCATTGCTGTCATAGAATACCTGATATAAACAACGTAAGAAGAAAGATTTATTCTGGCTCATGGTTTTGGAGGTCTCAGTACATGATGGTGGGGAGGGAAGAGAAGGGAAAAGTAGATCAAATCATGAGCGTCTAGAAGTGGAACAAGAATGCATGCAGTGTGAACTGGGTTTCTGCTTCCCTATTTATTTCAACTTTGCTCAGCAATATTACTTAGTGTTGTCACATTAAAGGTGGATTCTCCCACCTCAGTTATCCCTCCTTGGAAATGTCTTCCAAGGTACATTCAGAAGTGAGCTTAAGTAATCTCTTGGCCACCTATCAATCCAGCCAAGAGTAACCATCACACAAGGCTTAGCGTCTCACTTCCTACTTTTTTTCTAGCCTGTTTCCTGTTCTCTACTCCCACTGTTCCTGTAATGAGGATGTGGCTTTCCTGTTTCCAGAGATGGCCTTGGGAAATCCCTTCTCAGTCCACATGGCCAGATGGATCATAATAAAACAGATTGATAGTGTTCTTCCAAGCTCTGAAAGTTAGCAGGGCATTTTTCTTTCCTATTGGTATTAAAACCTCACATTCTTATTCAGAGTCTCAGGATTTAGTGTTGATGAGTTTTTAACACTGGCAAACACAGAAGTGGACGCTCACAGTCATCTATCAGATGGAACACTGGGCCCCTAATGAAGAAGCTAGAGAAAGTACCCAAGGAGCTAAAGGGGTCTGCAACCCTATAGGAGGAACAACAATATGAACTAAGCAGTACCCACCTCCCCCAGAACTATGTATCTAGTTGCATATGTAGCAGAGGATGGCCTAGTTGGCCATCAATGGGAGCAGAGGCCTTGGTCTTGCGAAGATCATATGCCCCAGTACAGGGGAGTGTCAGGGTCAGGCAGCAGGAGTGGGTGGGTTGAGGAGCGGGGGGGGGGGGGGGGGGGGGGGGGGGGGGGGGGGGGGGGGGGGGGGGGGGGGGGGGGGGTTTATAGGGGACTTTCCGGATAGCATTTGAAATGTAAATGAAGAAAATATCTAAAACAAACAAACAAACAAACAAACAAAAAACCAACCAACCAAACAACAACAAAAAACCCACCCATCTCTCAGATCTTCCCTTTGGATTTCCCATATCTTAGTCCTTTGCTTTGCAGCTCTGATCATGCCATGCTCACTATCAGACATGCCCACTCCTCTGTGATGGTGAAGAAGGTAGCTGCAGCAGGCTGCATGAATGCATATATTAGTTTCATAATCTGAGGGATTTCTGATTTTTTTATTTCATTTCTGCTTAACCTGTAAATGGCATGAACAATTATACCCACCTCATGTGACACAGTGAGAAACAAAGAGGTTTTCACACAGAGGGCTGACAAAACCATCTTATCTCTTCTAAAAACCTAGTACTTGTTAGTTTAGCACTCTCACTAAAGTACCTAGTTCATGCTAGCTGTTAGTATTTCATTGATCTTTTCCACTTTTCTCTTTGTATCTGGATTACATGCAGGGGAGCTCCAGCAAGTCCTTCATCAGTTAGTTCTTTAGTAAAGACATTGAATCTTTGCATAAGATTGTCCTTGAAGGCCTGTGGCATTTCTGCTTTCTTTTCATTGTTATGCTGTTTGTGTTAATAAACTGTCCACTATCAGAGGGAAACCATCTAGATGTCTTCTTTAGCACTCAGAATGATGATTAATACTAAAGAAGTACTCAAAGGCTTTTAAATGAACCCACAATTCCTTAAAACTTCTCTCTGAAACTACTAAGCTAAAATTTGTGGTCAGCTGAAAACACTCAGCTCAGGTGCTCATGCGGGGTCAAGAGATTCCTGTCTCGCAGACAAGGAGGAAGGAAGGATTCTGCTTCATCAGATAAGCACCCAGCATGGTGGTACTGCATATAGATTCACTGACCTGCTACTACCCCAAACCAACCAGTGGGGACTTGTATCCAGCTGTCTTAAACTAAAAGGGATTTTATTTTATCCCAGACAAGGGTCCTTCCTAGTCAGTTAATTCAGGCACTTGGCTTTATAATGGAGGACACAGACTCTTCTCATTCTCCCAGTTCTTGGTATAGGATCTGGCATTGTCTTCAGTTTGTTCCTCTCAAGATAGCCTCGCAGCAGTTCTTAAGAGAGAGAAAGAGAAGATGTGCTTATTCCTCTCAGAAAAAACACGCACTTTACCCAGCAGTCCCTGTAGATTTTATCTTATGTATCTGATCAGAAACTGGGTACAAGACTGTATATAGGAGCCACTAGCAAGGATAATGTAGTCTTCATGTTGGAACCAATAACTGTTTATTTGCATCTAGAGGGGGCAAAATAGGCACTGGAATAAAATCAAGGCTTTCCAAGCATGAAAGAAGAGGGTGGCCACTAGGTAGGTAATCGCAGATATCTGCTTTAGAAGCTCTCATAAAAGGGGGAGAGATGGTTCCACATTATCTGTAAAGACATCATACCTATTCAAATTTTATGTTAAAGACAAATAAAAAAACATCATATTTCCATGTAAATAGAACTGACTATGATCCAAGTGTGGGCTAGCCTCTAGGTGAAAAAAAAATCTCTGCATTTATCATCTAGGTTTTCCAGCTCAGCACTTCCCAACTCTTGAAAATTATTCAGTCATCTGAGCCTTCAGGGTAATTGCTTATCATCAGAGATAAACAACCACATTTGCTCACATAAAGCCTACTTTTACCCATTATAAAGGCATAGCACTAAAGCTCTCAGCCCTGGTGGGTCTTTCTTCTGATTACACACGAGTCAACCCTTCAATGCCTTTCATTGTCTATTAGAAATAAACAAAACCAACCTAGAAATATCAGTGGAATACTGAAGCTCTGGCTGGCTGGCCTCTCTCTGGATCTCCAGCACAGTACCCCCTGCCCACAGGGCTCCCTTGCTTTGTAGCCACGTAGATACACTTTCAAGCTATGAGGCACAGTTTGTCTTTATTTTTGTTCTCTGACCTTTGGTCTCTGTAGGTCTGTAACCTTTAGTCATCCTTCAAGACCTGAGTCAATGTCACATTTATAAGAAGGTTGACAGATATGATCAAAGTATGAACTTTCAAAGAACAAATTTAAAATATTAAAAAAAAAAAAACCAAACAAACTGCAATATTTTCTAGGTTTCCCCAGGCAGGCCATATGCTTTTTACTTGTGTGGAGCCCCAGCATCCAAGTACCCCTCTACTAGAACCATCATTGTGTCTTGCTGTAATAACCCAACATCCTAGAAAGTAGGTACTTAACCCAGCCAGATGACTTTGCGACTATCTGCTGTGTGTTTCTTGCCTAAACCAGGAACATAAAGTGGTAGGGATGGCTAGCAAGTGGTTGTGCATATAATCTTACAGTTTTCTTAATAAATCAGAGCTAACTCAGTGGATGTGTTACTTATTGCCCTCTTTTAAGATGCATCCCAATTTGAGTCATAATCTGATCATTTATGAACAGATTAGCTACTTGCAAATGGGCACATTTCTGCATATTTACCTTGACATATATGTACTAATGGCAGTGAGAACCATTAGTGAATTCATTATTTTTGAATTCAACTTGCACTGCTACAGCTAAGGTTAATTATTGATTTGTTTTATTCTGTGATTAAAGCCATTAGCTACTATTAGCAAATGATGATGTTTATGCATGTTTGAATATCAGCAGGCTTGCTCTTTATAGCAGGGGCCCAGGCTAAATGATTGCTCTATGGGACTGAAATCTACAATGGGGGTTCACAGAGTCACTGGAAGTAACCAATGGTTTGTCCTTGTGATAGAAGAATAAACAGAATCTGATTGCTTTTACTAATTATTCTTCTTGAGCAGATACTGACCAGAATTTACCTTTAATTAAATTTGGCCTCTGTCCCCATCTGATTTTGAATGACCAGACTTCTGAGCAGGAGATAGAGAGTCTGAGAGGGCTGATATCTCCAAGGACTGCAGACCCTGATTTTAAATGGGAAATAGAATGGGCTTTTGCTCTTTGAAATGGTTGGAAATGCAACCGAAAGTCCTGAGCTTGTCTTTATCTGGGCACAAGTTCTGCTGTTGAATGCAAGACATTGCATGTTTACAGCCTCTCTGTGAAGGCTATACCTTTTCTGGCTTCTCCCTTTCTGGGGGAAGGTTGGCCTGAACCTACCTGGTACTGCTGCCATTGGGTTTCTGGATGCCAATGTTCAGGGAGCACCTCTCACCTCCTTCTATCTGTATTCTCACTGGTCAGGACTTACATAGACACAACTGTATACAGAAGTAGGAAATGTAGCCTGACAGCCAAGTTTGATAAAGGGAGAATCAACTTGGAAAGTCGTTTGGCTAGGGTGGGCTGTAGTCTCTTTTGCTCTTTAAAACCTGGGTTACTATCTCAGGCTGTCATTTCTTTCTATGATGTTAGAGGAACCACCCATCCCAAGATAAACCCTCCTGAATGGTCCTCAGTTTTCTCCAGAAGGCAGAGATGAGAGCTTGAAAGTAGTGACAAGTCCCTATCTCAGCGCCAGCAGTTCTAACACAGTGGGGGCCCATGGTAAACATTTGCTGAGTGAATGACTGTCCAATTGAATGATTTTTGGTGAACCGAAGGCTCCTGTCACCTGGCTTTGACATATATTCCTTTTAGAAGGCTCATCTCTTTCCCCTTTTCACAAGCCTTCCCGATGGTTATCTACAGTTCATCTTTCCCCGAGAGACGGTTCAATTAAGACACCTCAAAATGAGTCCATGAGTTGAAGGAACAGCCGGCTGCACTCTGATTAACTTCCTATTCATCAGTCACAGAGATGTATGATGGGAATTACCAGGGCAGGCAGGAAGGAAGGCAGCCAGGCTGGAAGGAGGGAGGTGGCAGCTGGGAGATCAGAATTTGAGGGTATAAAGAAGATGGAAGAAGATGTCAGAAGAGGGATCCAAGTTCCCAAGAGAAACTCCAGCATATGACTTGTGATATGAGATCTTCTTGGAAATGTATTCCTGATGCCTTTGTAATACAGTATCTGATTCTAAAGTTGTATTGAACTTTGTCACAGCATAAAAGGAAAACATAAATTAGGCAGTAGAGAAGGCTAGTACCTTTCAGGCTTCACTGAAGTTTTAGCAGTTTTGTAGTGCGGCCTCCTCAAGTTATGTGACCTGCCACTCAGCATTGCCTTTAAAGGACCAGTGATGGTGTTTCTAATCCCAAGAGGCTGTAGCTCTCTGGGTGAGCAGTGGACATTTTTGCTGAGTGGGGTTTGAATTTTGGGAAAGACTTCATGCCCATGTTTCCTTAGGATGCAAATTTCTGGGACTGTCCAGCATCTGGTGGTTTGCTGGCAGCCTAGCATTTCTTGACTTGTGGCTATATCACCCCATCTCCACCTTCCTCTTCACAAGGTCTTCTATTTATGTGCAGTCTATCTTTGTGCCAGAATTTTCTGGTTTTACCAGGACATATTTACATGGTTTTGGGCTACTGTAAGACCCCACCTTAATTGTCTCTCTTCAAAGCCTTTATTTCCAAAGAAAGTGGCATTCATAGGATCAGAGGGATTGAATACCAGCATCTTTTGGGGAGAGGAACATAATCCTACTCACACCAATTGCCAAAGGTATGTAGGAAATACTCAGCCCCATGAGCCTGAAATCTACCACCCCCTATATGCTCAGTCCCTTTATCCTGGAGCTTCTTGCTATTTTTCCCCATAGATTGTCTTTTGAGAAGTTTCCTCAAACACGGAGAAACTCAGCTCACCGCTTCCTTCTCTCCAGTCTGTTCCTTGCTCTGTGGTCCCTGGACCAGGAAACACTCCCATCCGCTCTATGGTATGACATTCTTCCTCTGTCCTACCCTGGCAGCTTCCTTCTACCAGGTCATTTGCCTGATGTTTTCCATCATTTTTCTTGATACCCACCCTGCTCAGTTAGGATCCAGCTGTACATGTGACACAGTGATCATTCTGCAGTGCAATTTGCTCGTGATCTTAATCTTAGAGTACCACAGTGTTTCCCTCTCTTGCTTTTGGAATATGTCAAACAATCCACAGCGGTTTTCATGATCCTTTATGGTCTGGCTCATTTTTCTCTCCTTTTTTTTAGCAGTATTTTTTATTAGATATTTTCTTTATTTACATTTTAAGTGTTATTCCCTTTCTTCATTTCCCTCCAAACCCCCCTATCCCATCCCCCTCCCTCTGCTCACTAACCCACCCACTCCCACCTCCCTGTCCTGGCATTCCCCTACACTGGGACATAGAGCCTTCACAGGACCAAGGACCTCTCCTCTCAATGATGTCCCACAAGGCTATCCTCTGCTACATATGCAGCTAGAGCCATGGGTCCCTCCATGTGTACTCTTTGGTTGGTGGCTTAGTCCCTGGGAGCTCTCAGTGGTGGCGGTGGGGGGTACTGGCTAGTTCATATTGTTGTTCCTCCTAGGGGCTGCAAACCTCTTCAGCTCCTTGGGTCCTTTCTTTAGTTTCTCTACTGGGGACCCTGTATTCAGTCCAGTGGATGACTGTGAGCATTCACTTCTGTATTTGTCAGGCACTGGCAGAACATCTCAGGAGACAGTTATATCAGGGTCTGGTCAGCAAGCACTTGTTGGCATCAACAATAGTGTCTGGGTTTGGCAACTGTATATAGGATAGATCCCCAGGTGGAACAGTCTCTGGATGGCCTTGATAAATGTGCTAAAATCCGGAGAGATGAGGAAGTAGAGTCAGGAAAAGAAGAGCTGTTTCTGCTTCTAAAAAGATGAACCCAGATGAACTTGCTAATTGTCTTTTCTAGATCCTTGAAGAATTGAGTTGGAATTTTGATGGGGATTGCATTGAATCTGTAGATAGCTTTTGGCACGATAGCCAT
Source organism: Mus minutoides (assembly GCA_902729485.2). Classification (NCBI taxonomy): domain Eukaryota; kingdom Metazoa; phylum Chordata; class Mammalia; order Rodentia; family Muridae; genus Mus; species Mus minutoides. The sequence goes on from LR755128.1 coordinate 1,746,734, forward strand.
TTTTACTATATTGATTCTGCCAATCCATGAGCATGGGAGATCCTTCCATCTTCTGAGATCTTCCTCAATTTCTTTCTTCAGAGGCTTGAAGTTCTTGTCATACAAATCTTTCACTTCCTTCGTAAGAGTCACNTGGAACACAGGGTTCCCAAGGAAGAAGGAGCTAGAGAAAGTACCCAAGGAGCTGAAGGGGTCTTCAACCCTATAGGTGGAAGAATAACCATGAACTAACTAGTACCCCCTGGGCTCGTGTCTCTAGCTGCATATATAGAAGAGGATGGCCTAGTTGGCCATCAGTGGGAAGAGAGGCCTCTTGGTTATGCAGACTTTATGTGCCCCAATACAGGGGAACGCCGGGGCCAAGGGGTGGGAGCGGGTGGGTAGGGGAGCAGGGCCGGGAGGGGGGAGGATATAGGGAACTTTCTGGATAACACTTGAAATGTAAATGAAGAAAATATCTAATAAAAGTTGAAAAAAAAAAGATGAACCCCACATTTTTATGTGGCAAGAGGCCCCCAAAATCACACAAGTTATGTAGTTGACCTTGCCTGACACATAAGCTCAAAGATAGTTGAGTTTCAATACTCTCATTTATCTCTTTAACTCACCCATACCCATAAAATTTCCCTTCCCTTTCCATTTCTATGGCCCACACCCAGAACTAAGGTCCAAGACTACTTTACAGTGCCTTATTTGTTTTGTTCATGTAATCTAAGTGCCTGGGGGATGGTTTGTCGGGGAGCAGGGAGCAGGAGGACCTCCAACTGGTATATGATGAATACAGGAATCAATTAAAAAGTAGGAAAGCTAGTCTTGAAAACACTCTGTTATTTCTGAAGGTTGTTAAAATGCCTGTGAGGTATACCACTGAGAAGTAACCTTGGGGATTATTGAATCAATTCTGACCTGTAGCCTTTGCCAGGAGTTGGTCAGAGCCTTGGGCTAATCTGTATGGGCAGGTATGTCCCTACTGTCTCTACCCTTCACCTTAGGGGAGCCTAGTTGCATGCTGAAGGATGCATAGCTGGAGAACCAGAGAGATTTGAAAGGTGGAAAGGTGTTATTAAAGCATTTGAATGACTAGGAGGCAGAGTTTAGCACTGGCAGTGGAGATAAGTTAGGTCTTCAGTGATGTTTGTTGTGTGGCAGGTTAGCAACAGCGCTGCTGAAAAGCCGGCAGTGGGGTCCAATAGCTCACTTCAGGAGTGCAGGGTGTGCAGAAAAATGCCTTTTCCTTTCACCTCCACTCCCCTGCCTCAGTTTACCTAATAAGCTATAGAATCTAGGAGGCTTCCTGGAGTACATGAGAAATGTTTCTTAACAAGTGCAAGGATGGGTGCCTGGCCTCTGGCTGGTTTGGATCCCACCACTTCTGCTGCTCTAACTCTTGATACAGAATAGAAAGTCCACTGGGCTAAATCAGTTCTGCATATTGTTTTAGTCCATTTGGACTGGAGTAGCAAAAGAACATACCAGAAATAAAGTAGCTTGTAAACCTTGTTATTTATTGTTTGAAGTTGCGGAATCTAAGATCAAGCTGCTAACAGATTTAGTGTCTGGTCAGGGTTCACTCTTCGATGGTGCCCTTCTTGTGTGGCCTCACATGGTGGAAGGGGCAAGCTAATTGATGCTCTGTAGTATCTTTCTGAGGGTACTAATCTCATTTACTTAGGCTCTGCTTTCATCACCCGATCATCTCTCAAAATCCACCTCTTAATTTCATCATTTTGGAGAAGAGGATTCAAAACATGAATTTGGGTAAAACACAAAACCTCAGTTGATACAGCACCTTCAAGGACCTATATTACTCAACCCAGCTTTCCATCCAAGCAGACACAGAACTCATGCTTCCTTATCACGGAAAGGTTGCATTCTTAATGCCCCAGTGCCTCTCATTACTGGGCAGTGTAGAAATTCATAGCTACCATGCATATGAGGGTAGATACCACTCCATTCTAATAAGAATGTGCCTGAAAGCACCCTTAGGAACCTTCACTACCATGTTGCAAATGTATAGTTTTGAACAATTTATTTTAGAGAAAAGAGGTATGTATGACAAGTATTGTTTGTCAGGTATCATAGACATGGAGGGCAGGCCTGGGGAAGTGAGGGAGGTCTTTGTAATGTCATATGATACCATTGACATTGGTGGCTCACAGAAGTAGTGAGGTTGCATTTTTGATGATCATAGCAGCCAAAAATCAACAGGAGGTGACAGTACAGGTGCTTTCCCCATCGATTTTCTTGACTAACAGGATTAATTCAGTGGGTAATTTGGAGGAGGTTCTCTCTGAGGACTTTCTGGGACTCTCTATTGTACTGACACAAAGGCAGTCTTCCTAAAGGCTCTGCTGTGTAAGGATTGAGTGCAGGGTGGGCATTGAGGCAGCTCACTCTAGCAAGAGGCAGAATGACTCTCATGCATCACCTGGACTTGAAAGCTTTCCAATGGCTTTAGTAAGCTGCTTTGAAGACTACTCTTGTCTGGGGCTTTTTTTTTTTTTCTTTCTTCTCTTCTTTCAGATACATCAGATCCAGGCCAAGATTGTCTCATTTTTCTGCATTCTTCTGCAGATCCTTTGCATGTTTCATTCTGGTTTGATGCCTGCTTCACACAAACACAATGAATGCATTTTCTCCATCTATTCCAACTATCTTCTGGTCTATGCAAATGACACTTTATGTTTCACATTAGTGACTGATGATATTAAATGTCTCCTAGAGGAGGCACAGTCATAGAGGGGAAACTTCAAAAGCAGTTTGGGATTTCTATGAAAGCTATGGAAACTGATATAAGTTCACATTCAGGTTCCAAAGAGGGTCTGATACAGAAGCCTAGCCACCAGTGACAAAAGTCTGTCTAATGTGGCCTTTATCACTTAGGGAAACATAGAAAGGAATAACGCAGAGCCACACATGTGACAGTGATCGAGAATTGTAGTTGCAAGACACTCATCATTTTCCAAACACTCCAGAAATTCCAAAGGTTTAAGTACAATCTTAATGGGGCATAGACACTTCTTAAAAATGACAGCTATCCTGGTTAGTTGATGATATGAGTCAGGTTAAATGTGATTTAGAGAAGTAAGGCTTAGGTCTCAGTGTTCTGGAGAGTCTACTGACCATGTACATGCATATAAGATCGGGAAGGCTCTCCAAACTTTGCGGGATAGGGCACAGAACAAGCACACATTTCTTTTAGAATGAGGACCCTGTCAGGAATTGGCAGTCAAATACAGAGTATGACTGCAGGACTCTGTTTCTTTACAGAAAAAATAAAATCTGAGGAAGACAACAGTTCTTTGAGGTTGAGAATATTAATCAAGTCCACAAACTCAACAGGACTTACTCTAGCCATGGTAGATCCTGGATATTAGTGGCCATTAATGGGAAGAAGGCTCAAAAGCACTAGAGTAGGTCTCATCACTGGGTGCTAGAGAGTCATTAAAGTGTAAATAAGGCTAGATGTATTGTCCAGTGAGACATGGAAAGACACAAAGCATTTTTTTCTCAAGCTTCTCAATTGGACATCTAATGACAATAGCTAGAGAGTTGTTCCAGGAAAGTCTAAGGATAGAAGAGGAAGCAGCCTGCACTTATGAGCAACAGATTGGGATTTCCCAGGTTCCATAGCCTACTTGTATATTTTGTTCATTTGTTGAATGACAAAATAGTTGCGAATAATATAACAGAACTATCTAGGAGGGATGTCACATTTCAACTCATTCAACTTTTTAAGTTCTAGAAATATTACCCATGTCAACAGCCAGGGAATCTCTTCTAGATGTTTAAAAAGAAAAGTCAAAGAGATGCATGAATAAAACATATTGGGGAACTAGGAAAGTACGTGCATTGGTACAGGCTGTTTCCATCTCTACCTCAGACAGAATACATGGAGCAGGACTTTGCCACTGGCCAGGGTGGAACAAAATAGACCAGATACAGTATTCTTCTTGAACAGAAGGGGACAAGCACAGGATTGTAGCTTTCAGACACTGCCCAATAGGCAGTGTGAGGACTTGAGTGAGGACCAGTGTTGATTGAAGGCAGTGTTATGACTGCTGTGCTCCTGCCACAGGGGTTTCTAGTTGTAAGGAGAGGAGGGTCTCATTGATGACAGAGATTTCTGGAGTTGAGGAGGTAGAATTCAGACTTTGTAGACACTGAGACAACTGATATATTTGGAAGAATCCGAGAAAAACTGGAATGTCATAAAACTGGGAAAGCACATGGAGGGAGAGTTTGAGAGTTGTCTGGGAGATTCTCCTCAGAGGCCTAGCATAGTAAGGTCTGCATATGGCTCCAAACAGAAGTGATGGAGAGAGTTGAAGGGATGAACCTTGATCACAAGGAGTCAGAAATAGATTGTATTCTTGCCTGACAGAGTGCAGAAACATCACAATATGTAGGCATAGAACACTCAGCTTGTCAAATATCTAGTTATTTCCTCCTTGGTATACCCAGACTGTCTCTTTCTTAAGCTACCTGGCTCTGCCTGAAAGGGAGAGAGCCTCTAAAGGATCAAGCTGTTCCCAAATAACTTAACTGGGTCTTGGCAAAATGCTTAAGAATGTTAAAGCAAGGCAAAATTCACATTTTCAGCAACTCAACCTCCATATCATCTTGTATTTAAGTAATAAGGAAATCATGACTACAATTAAGAAATCAGTGGGTCAATTAATCAATAAATAAATCAGACCACATTGAGGAAATCCATTAATCAGTCAATCAATATAAACAGACCCAGAAACAACATATGTCAGAATGAATGAGCTGCCAAGGAGAGTTGTTAGAGATCTGTCTACCACTGGACGCAGCCACCTCATCCAGGACACAGGATAAGCTCTGGATTTGAGCCTCAGCCCCACTACCAAGGAGTGAAAAATATATGTGTATATGTGTGTGTGTGTGTGTGTGTGTGTGTGTGTGTGTGTGTGTATATATATATATATATATATATATATATATATATATATATATGAATATATATGCATATATATGTAAATCATGTCATATGTTTAAGAAGAGTAAGTATTATTAAAAAGGCCTGTAAGCCTAATCCAGCCTGGAGTCTGCTTTTAAAATTTTTTATTTTTCTTTATATTACATCTCCCCCCCTTTTCTCAGTTTTCTTTCTTTTTTAGATTAATATAATTACATAATTTCTTCCTGCCTTTTCCTCCTTCCAAACCCTCTCACATATCTCTCCTTGTTCTCTTTCAGATTCATACCCTCCCTTTCAATTGTTGTTGCATGTATATATATGTATATATACAATGTATATGTATATGCATACACATATATGTATATACACATATATTCCCAAACATAACCTGCTCACTCTCAACATGCACTCAAAGCACATGCTTAGACAACCACTTGGAGCCTGCTTTTGTATGATATGAGTACTATAAACAATGATTTTTCCTCTTTCTCCTTTCTCACTCCACTTTCTCTCCTTTCTTCTATATTTTAAAAAAAGTCATGAGGGCAAGTGTGATAGGACACATTTATTTTTAAGTTGAGCTTGGCAATATGGGCTCAGCAGTAGATATGACTGCAGAAGAGAGGGCAACAGTTCTTAAAGACAGAACCACACCCAGTACCCACAATGCAATACAACAAACAACCCAGTGGCTGAGAAAAGACTCTGAACACCATCAAAGGGTGGAATGACTTGAAGGAGCCTCTCATACAAATGGCTGGAGCCTCTGAAAGAAGTGGATCCCAGAAAAGTATTTGATGATGATGATGATAGCATTAGTAGTAAAACCTTATTAACGTTGATTAAGGAAAATAGTAAGGAGACTGTTTCAAGAATATTAATGAACCACAAATCCAGAGAATGTGAAGAAAACTATACCATACTGCATAAAATCAAGTATTCAGAACCAGTAAAAAAGAATGACCTTTTTGTGTGGTCTTGGGAATCAATGTAGAAGAACATCTTTAAGATAGCAAGAGACAAAAGGCTCATTACCTACAAAGAACTCAAATTAAACTGGAATAGACTTCTTAGTGGAAACAACTCAATCTAAAACACAGCAACTTAATATTTTTCAAGTAGTAAAATGAAAAATATATCAGCTTATACTTATATACCCTGCAATAATTTATTTCTAAAATGAAGTCCACATACTTACGTAGGCACATAAAAGTCTGATGAGAGCAGAGAGACATCATCCTCCTAGTTGAATTACTGCTGTGTAAGAGTCCTCCAGGTAGATGTGCAGCTTGGTCTTCATGTGGGTCTCCTAGCAATCAGAGCAGGGCCTGTCTCTGACTCTCTTGCCAGCCTTTGGATCCCTTCTTCTAATTGAACTGATTAGTCTGGCTTCAGAGGGAGAAGATGCACCTAGTTGTGCTGTGACTTGATGTCCTAGAATGGGGTGGTACCTTCTCTCTAAAGGAGAAGGAGAATGGGGAAATGGGGGAGGGATTTGTGGGGGTAGGCCTGGGAGGAGAAGAGGGAGCTGGTGTTGTGATCAGGATATAAAGTGAGTGGATTAATAAATTAATGTGGGGAAAAAAGCATCCTCCAGGCAATTTTCAAAATCTGAATCTACAAACAGCAATGAAGACTGTAGGAAGTGAGAACTGTGTAGGCAAGATGAAAAGGCTTTTTATTATTTAAAACATATCCTTAAAGAGTAATTGGTTAACATAAAAGTAATGAATGATATGGGATGGCAGGGAGACGTGAAGGTTATAACATAGACATAAAATAGTACCACACCCAGGAGTGGAAGGAGGTGCTCTTACATTATCTGTAAAGTAAATGAAGTGATAATGTCACTCAAAAGCTGTAACAAATTAAGGGTGTATACTACAAAATAGAAAGAGATTATTCTAAAAAGAAGGTCACAGCTTACTTAGAGATGGAGCTGTGAATAGGAGAAAGCATATTCTCCTAGAAATCATACAAAGTAGTTTAAAGCAAAATTTAGAAAAATAGATGTCATGCTAACTAACAATAATCAAAAGAAAGGGGAAACGACCGTTTTCCATGATGCCAAGTGGAAGAGGCAGACAATAGTATCAGGGATAAGTGGGATCATCTCTGAGGAGAATGAGATAATTGTAGCGACAAGCAATAGCAACAGCAGCATCCACGCATTGAAAAGGAAATCTTTTAACATAAGTGAATCAAATAATTTTAGAATCAGAAAGCACCCCAAATAGATCAGCTATTATAGTTTGGTATTTTATAACCCTTCTAGCTATTGATAGGGAACATGGACATAAAGTCAAGAATGGCATAGAGGAATTGAATGACCTGCCAATCAACCATCCAATTGACATTTATAGAGCATACCACTCAGTGGGAGCAGGGTAGAGATTCATCTCAGAAGCCCTTGGCACACTTACCAAAGTAAACTAGAAAATAAAGTCTAACAAATTTATGTTCTTGGTCACAAAACAAATCCCAAAGTACTTATGAGAATTCAAATTATGCCAAACATATTCTTCAAACAGAATGGGCTTAAACTAGAACTCAGTTGTTTCAAGAGATCTGGAAAAATCCCCAGATATTTAGGAACAAATGGTGCATTTAAAATTATTTCTTCAGTCAATGAAGAAGCAAGGTTAACTAGACGATATTTTGGACTGGGTTAAAATTAAAATTTGACCTATTGAAATTCTTGGAATGCAGCTAGAACAAAATTTAGAGGAAAATTTATAGTCCTAAGTATTTATATTAGAAAAGAGGAAAGGCTTTAAAGCAATCCACTAAGGGGCTTCAAACTGTAGTGGGTAAGTCAAGTCCAATGGCAAATTTTTGGCAATTAAAATCCATGTTAATCCATTTATATATTAGTTGTAGTTGTTTTTATAGAATAATAACAAAGTTGATTAGAGGTATCAAGACCCAAAATATTAATTATTCTTTAACCTTTCATGAAAACATTTTCTGACTCCTTATTTGACCATCTGAAAAAAAGAAAAAAAAGGGGCTGGTGAGATGGCTCAGCGGGTAAGAGCACCCGACTGCTCTTCCAAAGGTGATAAGTTCAAATCCCAGCAACCACATGGTGGCTCACAACCATCCGTAACGAGATCTGGCTCCCTCTTCTGGAGTGACTGAGGACAGCTACAGTGTACTTACATATAATAAAATAAAATAAATCTTAAAAAAAAAATAGCAAATGAAAGATCATGTAAGTGGGCAGAAGGAAATATCCACAGAAGCCAAAAACAAATGGAATAAAAAATCTAAAACTAACAAAGATAACAAAAGTACACCATGTTTCTTTAATAAAATTAACAGTCTGTAAGCCATGTAGAGTAGAAAAAAGTGCAAAAACACAAGGGGAAACATCGAAGTACCATACAGAATTGGGTATCGGGGCACACACATATCCTTTCAGAACTTGGGAGGCAGAAGCTGAAGGGTTGCAGCCAGATCAGTCTGCACAGTGAGTCCCTGCTCCCAGGCATGTATTGCATTGATATGTTACACGGCTTTATGCACACAAATAGGCAATTTGTTAACTCATTTAAATTATTTTGTTACTTTATGTGTGTTAGTAATTTGCCTGTGTGTGTGTGTGTGTGTGTGTGTGTGTGTGTGTACAACTTGTGTGCATTGCCTGCAGAAGTCAGAAGAGGGCATCAGATTCCTCTGCAATTAGAGTTAGACTGTTCTAAGCTGCTGCTGTGTGGGTCCTGGGAATTGAACTCAGCTCCTCTGGAAGAGAAGCCAGTGCTCCTAACCACTGAGCCATCTATCCAGAGCAATATGCAATATGCAGAGAAATGTTGACACCTTCTTCATGTCCTATACCAAAATAAATCTGAAGTGCAAACTTTTGGAAAAAATGTGGAAAAAAATCTCAGTGTCTTTGGGTTTGGCAAATATTTCTAAAATGTGTCCTAAAGAAAACAAACTATAAGCAAAAATCATAAATGGCAGATGATTAAAATTAAAATCTACTCATCAAAAGGAAAGCAATCCATACAAAGTATTATATTCTAAGAAAGTATTTGCAAAATGTGTATCTTGCAACAGATTTTATGTTGGGTCTGTGAAAACTCCCCATTCTCAATTGTAAAAGATATGTGTCTCAATTAAAAAGTAGACAAAAGATTTATACAGTTTCTTTCCCAAAGAGTATACATAGATATCAGATGAATTCTTAACAAGATGCCTGGCAACGTCAGCCAGTCATTAGGAAAAGCAGCTTAGAACCACAATGGCATTCTATAACACAGCCACCACAAAAGCTAAGAATAAAGACCAACTGCTAATTATTAGGGAGGAACGAAAAAACTGGAATTCTGATAACTGTTGGTAAGAATGTGAAATTATACAAATATTTGAGGAAAAAATTGGCAGCTTAAATCTAAGGCCTTATGCGTTTGGAAATCTTGTGGGAAGTTAAGTGGCCATTCCAGTTCCTTTTTGTGTGCCCCCAAACTGCCCAGACTTTTTTCAAGACTGTGTGTAGTCATTTTAATTGCTATAGTGCAATTTTTTTTGTTTGTTTTTTTGTTTGTTTTTTTGTTTGTTTTTTTCAAGACATGGTTTCTCTGTATAGCTCTGGCTGTCCTGGAACTCACTTTGTAGACCAGGCTGGCCTAGAAGTCAGAAATCCATCTGGCTCTGCCTCCCGAGTGCTGGGATTAAAGGCATGTGCCACCACTGCCCGGCACTATAGTGCAAATTTATAAATAACCTAACTGTGTATAGCAGGTGGATCGTTAAGTAAATTGTGGCATATTTATGCAATGGAATGAGAGCGATCCATGCATATCCAGAGATGGGAAAAGAGTTATTGAACTCACTCACAGAGAGATCTCAGAAGTCTTTGTTTATGATGCATGTATTAACTGCCTTGATTCTGGTAGTGAGTTCACACACATAGACATTTCAACAATTAACAAACATTATATGTTAAGTATACTCTGCTTGGGATCCATTAGTTATACAACAGTATGGCTGTAAAAGAAACAAGTTACTATTGGTTGCTCTGAAAACAAAAATACCTGAGCCAAAGTTGAGAAAAAACAGGAATTCTGATAACTGTTGGTAAGAATGTGAAATCATACAAATATTTGAGGAAAAAATTGGCAGTTCAAATCTAAGGCCTTATGCGTTTGGAAATCTTGTGGAAAGTTAAGTGGCCATTCCAGTTCCAGTGAAATGCAACAAAGGAGTAGTTATAAATTGGAGCTTTTAACACATGGTTTACACATTGATAGAGCAAAGAAACTAAAAGTTTAGTTAAGAAATGGAATGCTTGAACCAACATTGTTATCCAAATTTACCTTACCTCATGAATCATGGAAAAATTTCTCCAAATTCTTCAAGTGAATTTGAAATTTTCACTAGTTCATGTCTTGGTCTGTCCAATAAGACTAATTCCAAAGGTTTGAGATTAAATATGTAGAGAGCCTCATTACTTGAACTTAAAACGAAGACTATATTTTAGAAACCCTGAGGGTAAAAGTAACAGGAGAAATAAGGAAGAGTTTCAAGTGAAGCGAGCATGGAAACACAAGCTCTCAGGACAAGGGTGGGAACTGCGGGAATTCAGTGCGGGAAATTTGTATCTTTAAACACCCATGTTGGAAATAAAAGTGTTTAAAATCAATGACTTCGTCTTTGGCCCAGGAACGCTAGAAAATAAGCAAATCTACACCAAACTAAGATGAAAGGATAGAACTAGAAAAAGCAGACATTGACGCCATAGAAGACGAGCAGTAACGATGAGCTGAAAATCCAAACCTAATAGGGACAAAATAAGAAAATTACAGAGCAGTTTCCCTACAAACAAGGAGATAAAAGGTATCAGCTAGTTACTCACGAATCAAATACAGGAATGTATAAAAGTACCAATTGTGACTTATCCCAAGAACGCAAGGCTTGTTTAGCAGCAGCAAACCAATCGATGCGGCTGGCTATGTTGTCTGAGTAAAAAAATCTCACATGATCCTCTCCAGAGATGCAGAAAATGAGAAGCTGCTCATGATAAGAACTGCTGACAAATTAGAAATTGAAGGGAATTTTGTAGTGTGATGAAAAGAATCTGGAGAATCAACAGCTAGTGTCATACATTAAACATTGAATATCATACACTAAACCAGGAACACTTGCTTACCCCCAAGAACAGCGGCAAGTTCTTCACCCTTATCTCCTCACTTCCTTACTGAACTGACCCTAGACAATTACTTTTAAAAAAATAGCAAGTTTGGGAAGAAAAGTAAAACTTTGCTTAGAGGATATAATAATGTATATTGGGAATTTTAAAGTTTATAAAACCTACAGAGCAAGTGAATTGAGCAAATCTATAGCGTGAAAGTTCAACATACAAAATTTAGCTACATGTCTGTAGTTTGTCAACAAATAATGAAAAAAATGGAATAAAATACCATTTTATACAAAGTTTAAGGCAAAATACGATAAAGTAGCCTTTACACAAAAGTGCTAGATTTTCATACTGACTTCTATAGAATGTGGAACAGAGAAAGGAAGGCCCAGGAGTGCTGCTGTGGGTCATGTGATACACTCAAAGACCCAATGTTACTAAAATGCTTTTTCTTAAATCATTTCAACATAAACACAATCCAAATTACATCAGCCTTAAAATGTGAATTGACAATCTCATTTAGAACTTTTATAGAAAGTGCTAAGGATCTAGGATAATAAAAAATGTTTAAAAAAATCTAGAACAAAATTGAAACACTTACTTTATTTGATTTCAGGACCTTATAAAGCTGGTGGAATTGAAGTTATACTCTGATTTTCTTATAAAGAAAAGGATTGGTAGTATAGATAAAAAAAAACTCAATTTTATATGAACATGCCCATTTGATGGCCAACAATGATGATGTGACTTAACAGACAGGAGAATTTCTTTCAATAACTGCTATCAGGACAACTGGGTGGTAATATTAAAAATACCCTATATACTTTAAACTCTTAACTCATTCCATCAACAGCAAACTATTCTTGATGCCTGTGTACCTAAAATGCACATGGTAAGTCATCATGTTCTACCTTCCCGTCCTCACAACAAGGACAAATTCTTCAATGGACTGAAAAAATTATTCTATATCAGTGAGAAAAAATAATATATTCATTATATATTATATATATATATATATATTAACATTACATATTATATATATATCTACATTAAAAGCTATGCAAGCTTGATCTTTCCATTTTGTTTACCTCAACCTTTAAAGGTAATCACTACTAGGTACATGACTTACCTTGTTGATTTCCTTATCAGTACTTTCAGAGAAAAAGAGTGATTAGATATGTATATGGCTATGTTTATGTACACAATATATACATAGAAACTGCATGATTGCCCACATGCACGCACTGAACAGGGAGAGAGGAAGCAGAGGAAGGGAATAGAGAATAGGAATTAGCACATGGGACTGTGGACGCTGAGAAGTGTCATGAATTGCTTTCTGCAAGCTGGAAGCCCAGGAGAAGAGCTGGGGCTGTAAATCAGGTCTGATTCTGAAGGCTTGAGAACCAAGGGAGGTGCTGGTGTAAATCCCAGTCTCTGGGCAGGAGAGGATGAGCTGAGCTGTCCTAGCTCAGGAGACAGGCAAGAGGCCAAAGCAGAAAATTGTTTCTTTTCTCATTTTTCATTTGCTTCGGGCCCTCGGAGGATTGAAGACTGCTTACCCATGGTGGGGAGGGCTATCTGTTTTATAGAGCCCACAGCTCAAATGCTGACCACAGCCTGGAATACCCTCACTGACAGACCCAGAAATAAGGTTTAATCTGGGTACTCTAAGGCCAAATTGACTTTCACAGCAACACCAAGTTCAGTGCCGCTAGGGGTTTCTTTTATTCCATCTCTACTCACTCTTGAATGGCTAGATTTGGCCATTAGGGTTTTTCTTTTTCTTTCTTTCTTTCTCCCTATCAGGGACTAAAGGGTGTTGTGTTCTCTGAGTACTCACAGGTCTGCAAATACATGTCTGACACCTTTATACTTGAATAACCCCTCCTTGGGCCCATGATTTTCATTTCACACTTTTATTTTTCTCCCCAGAAGCTCACAGACATCATTTCCTTTTAGTTCTAGCTTTTAATGTTGCTATAGAGAAGCATGAGACGAGTCTTCATTTTCTGCTTTTTAAATACTTTTGTTGTTTTCTCTTTTTAGATAACCAAGGAATTCTCTCCCCCCTCCCTTCTTTTTTCTGCTCAATAATGTTCTAGAACCTGTCTTGATACTTGATAATATTTATTCTGAATTGAACTTCCTATAATATGCTCTATTTAGAATATTATTCTGATGGGAAAAATTCAATTCTTCCTTCTTTTAAGGAAAGTTTTCTTGTAATGTATTGTGTGGACATGTGTGTGTGTGTGTGTGTGTGTGTGTGTGTGTGTGTGTCTATGTGCTTACATTTTGGGAAGCTGGAGATTAAACTATAACCCAGTGCCTTCCATGTTAGGTGAGCACTCTACCATTGACCAATAAGCCCAGCCTGTAATAGATCTTTAATTTTCTTGGCTACTCATGCCTCTATTTGAATGATACAAATTGTCTCTTGGTTTATTAGTGTTATTTTGACAATACATAGTTTAATATATTTGTCCTAGATCTGCTAGTTAACTTTCTTGCCTCTTTTTCTAAGCTCCACAGTCTCTGAAAGAGACCTGGCAAATCCTGTCAGTCCAGGGCATCACCCTTTGTTTTGAGAGGGACCAGCCCTCCTGTAGGGAGCCAGCTGGAGATCTCACCCCAGGTGTTCAGCACTGTCATGAGGCACTTGGACAGATTTTGCTGTACCCCTTAGTCCCTCATTTCTATTCCTTTCCCTTTTTATCAAATATCTCAGATATCCACTTTTATCTCAACGCAGATCTCTGGGAGGGTCACCCAGCTATCAATCCCAAGGCTCTAATTCCCTAATCCTAAACCATTCCCAGTGTTCAGACCGACTGCACCCATACGCCCACTCCAACCTCTCAGTCCATCTCTCAGCCTCAACTCCCATGGCTTTGTTTCCTACAGAGCACCTTTCTTTGGTTCCAAGGATGGTCCCCCAGGTTTGGCTTTTCCCCCATGCATCCACATTTCTGAATGTTGGATCAGAGGGCTTCCTGGTCCTTGTGCATCACAGGCAGGTCATGCCCTGCAGAGGACTTCTCTCACTCTTAAATGAGCTGGAAGTCTATTTGGAACATCTAACATTTGTATGGTGCTTGATAAAGTGTTAAACTGGGGAAGGAGACACGCATACACAAACGGAGAGCTTTTTCACAGAGGTGTAAGCGCCTTTTATAGCCTTTATGAAAAAAAAAGGGTATTATCAGAAAAACACTCTATCTTCCTTTGATTTATTATAGCTATCATCAGGATTTAAAAACACCTCTCAGCACAGTCATTGCTGGCATTGATGCTATGCACAGGGAAGTGGAGACCTGGGTAGATTTGAACAACCATGCTTCCTCTGCTCTCATGCTAAAAGGAAGGCAGCCTCTCACAGAACCTCTCCCATCTGTCAGTCAGCCACTGCTAAGCTTTCAGTGGGATCTCTTTCAATGCATTCTCACACACACACACACACACACACACACACACACACACACACACACACATGAGCACACACACACACACACACACACACACACACACACACACACACACCCAGCCCCGATCAACTTCAGCAGGGAGTTAACTGTCCATCTTTACATCTCTGCGTCTACTCTGTGGATGATGGTGTGTCTAATTTCACATTCTTACCAGTGCCCAGATCGTGTGGGACACAGAGAAGCCCCTGATGTTTACTGAATGCTCAGTGACTTTCTGATCATGAGTGGGTTGTGTGGAGACTGGACAAAGGCAAACAGAGGTAGATGTGCCGTGGCAGGGCTTAGACTACTATGAACTGGTTACTTCAGCTTGATTCATGATTTTTTTCCCCCTTTCAAAAACAAGGCTTTGTTTCTGATCAGTGGTTTCAAAACATAAAAATCTTAGCCAGTGTGGCCAGTCAGGCAGTCTGACCTTCAGACTGAATATTTCCTCTTTTGTATGGTTGGCTTGTTTGAAGCACAGTCCAGAAGGGACCAGACTGATGAATTTACGCACAGTTCTACTGATCCCAATTTGAGGAGGCCTTTCAGACCAATGGTTGACAGAGCCTGGATATTAAGTGTCACTCAAAGGTAACTTGCAAAGAAAATAGATGACTATTGCTAGGTAAACCGTAACTTTCCATTCCAAAGCTGTGCCACTTTGAAATTCACAGTCCTCATGTCACCGCAATGCATTGCATTAAATGAATAATAATTTTATTTCTCACAGGACATCACCAGATTTTTTTTTGTATGACCTTTGAGAGGAACAGCTTTTTTATTCCAATCAAAGTTCCTTTTGAACCTTAAGGAAAATGTACTTATTTACTCCTTATAAGATCTTGACAAAGAGACATGGCTAGCAGAGCCAAAGGTTGTTCACTATTTACTAGAGTGAGCATCATTCTGGATATTAATGAGGAGGAGAGTAATGGGAAAAAATTGATCCTTTCAGAATTTGTCAAGTGAAGTGTGGCTGGCTGAAAATGTCACTATCAGATAGCATTGTTCTAGGGGGATTATAGAGAAAGTTAGTTGACTCCACAAAGCTCGCTTTCAGGCTGAGGGATATTGACTGTCACCTGGAGAGGAATCTGCTCTAATTTCTATGATGCTGGAGCAAATAAAACAAGTGATTTACGATGTTACTCTCTACTTCCTTAGAACTAAGGGGAGGCCTCATTCCCTCTCCTGAAACTGGAATATGATTTAAGCTAGGGAGCAGCATTAAGAATTGCTTTTCTAACCCTTAAGACTGGGATAGGGCTGCATATTTATCCACATGGAGAGAGAGTCACATTATGTTAGTGTAAAGTAGGTTTCACAATACAGGATAAAGTATGATCCTCTTTTGTTTAGGAGAAGTATGTGTATTTGCATAGAAAATCTGGAAAGATATACTCATGTAATCACATAAGAAATAAACAAGAAAAAATAGGCAAGCCAAAAGAAATGAACAAAGCATGTAAGTTCATTACTCCTCAAAAGAATCATGAGGAGAGAAAAGCAAATATTTCAAATTTCATTTGTTATTACATACAGGTAATTTTAAGTGACAGTGAGATAGCTTTACTTCTGCCCATCTGCTTAAAATGAAGGAATAAGGGGTGCCTGTACACATTTGGAGGTGGTATGTGCTGCTATGTATTTTTAAAAGTATGTATTTTCAGAACTTTATTGATGTATAATTAATACTTTTAAACAGTGAGCTCTATACAATATGTACAAAGCACATACTGTTTGAGGTGCACAGTTATATTAAATTTACCAAATGTATATACTCACAATATCACAGCAACACTCAGGATCCTGATCCACTCACCATTTTCCAGTGTCCCACCTCCCTTAGTAATTCTTGCTTGCTCCTCCTCTGTGTCTCACTCTCCACTTGCAGCTTTCAGTCAGAACGGATTCCATGGCATTTTCTGGAACACCAGTTAAAGGTAATTGTATGTGTGTCCCCTGTAATTCAGTTTTATTATCCTGAGTTGCATCCATGTTGTTGCATGGTCCTTCAGCTCATTTCTTTGTGTAACTGGATAGCATTCCACCACATGGATAGTACCACTATCTGTTTAGATGATCCTTGGTGTTTGTATAACTTCCAGTTTTTGATCACTACAAATGCAGACATTCATGTATAAGTATTTTTGTGAAAATATACATTACACTTTGGTAAATTCCTAACAGGAGAGTGGATAACATATGTGGTAGGTATTTATTTAACTTAGGGTGAAATTACCAACCTGTTTGCCAAAGTGATTGTTCAGTTTTCTGTTTCTGCTTGCAATCCATCTGTCCCACCCTCTAACCAGCAATTGGTAATTGTTAGCCACTCGAGTATCTGTGTAATGATACCTCATAGTCTTGATCTGTGAGGTTGATTGTTCTATTTTATGTCAAGGTGCTCTCTGTATGTTTTCTTCAGTGAACTATCTGTTTGAATCTTTGACCACTTTTATGTTGGGTCATTTGTTTCACCCTTATTGAGCTATAGGACTTTATGTAATTTTTGTTTATCTCTAAGATACATTTGTAAATGTTCGCACACTTTGTGACTTTGCCTTTTCATTTCTGTAACTGTGTCATTTGAAGAATAAAAGTTTTTAGTTGTGATGAAATCTAAGTTTCTAAGGTTGGTATTTAAGAAAATGTCTCCAAACTTTTGGGCAATAGTGTTTTCTCCTAAGAGTTTTGTTGTTTGTTTGTATTTTGAGATCGTCTTCCTATTTAGTTTAGGGTAGTCTCAAACTCATAATCCTCTTGACTCAGCTCGAGAGTGCTGGGGTTACATGTGTTAGACCTATAAGTGTTTGGAATAAGATATGGTTGGGGTTCTTTCCCTGAATATTGGTTTTTACATCATATGTTGACAGATAGTTTCCCCCACTGTATTGGCTTGAAAACTGTAGAAAAATAATCGTCCATATGTATGTTCATCTATCACCATATCTTTTACTTATTAAAACTATCCATTTATTTAAGTTTCTATTTTAATGTTATTATTTTAATAAGTGTGGTTGTGTATGACTGTGTGGGTATATTCCCTCAAGTGCCTGTGCCTTTGGAGGACAGAAGTATCAGATCCTCCTGGAGTGTGAGTTATAGATAGTTATGGAATGCTTGACTTGTGTTCTGGGAACCAAACCCTGGGCCTCTGTAAGAGCACTGCATACTCTTAACCACCTAGCCATCTTTCTAGCCTAAGTTTATACTCTTACTGTTCTAACTTGATCCCCATACCTTCATAATCAGCATTAACATCAGACATGCCCCATCTTCTATGTTGTTTTAATTACTCTAGATATTTTCCATTCTATATAAATTTTAGAGCGATCTGAATGTACACATCAGCCTGGAAGAATGGGTTGCTTTCTGCTCCTTGCCCCTTTCTGTCACTGTGATATACATGTGTTCACATGTGCATGTGGAGATATCTTCTTCAATTGCTTTCCACATTATTATTATTATTATTATTATTATTATTATTATTATTATTATTGAGCCAGGGTCTCTCACTGGATTCAGAACTTGTCAGATTGGCTAGATTAGCTAAAGGAATCCATTTGTCTCTGCTCCTTCCAGGGCTGGGGTTACAGATGCAGACCACAGCGCCCAACTTTTATGTAGATAATGGTGATTCAACTCATACCTTCATGCTTTTGTGGCAGGCACTTTACTATTGCCATGAGGAGAGAACAGATTTGTTAATGACACTGTGTCTTTAAGAACCATGTGTATATTTTGT
Source organism: Mus minutoides (assembly GCA_902729485.2). Lineage (NCBI taxonomy): Eukaryota > Metazoa > Chordata > Mammalia > Rodentia > Muridae > Mus > Mus minutoides. The sequence continues at coordinate 1,765,042 of LR755128.1, forward strand.
ATCTCTATTTCCTTGTGCCTTTTGAGATCTAGCAGTACTGTTTCTCTGTTTCTAATGTGTAAGTTTTAAAAACTCTTTGCTAACTTTATCTCTAAGTACTTCATATTTTTGGTGCCATATTAAAACTTTCACATTTCTATTTCTGATTGCTGCTATTATATGCAAATAAAATTTGATTTTATATATGAATCCATGTTGAAGTCTTGCCAACAGTTAGGAGTTATATCTCTTTTGTGTAAGACATAGGTTTTTCAGTGTAGATGCCGTCTGTCAATATAGAAAGTTTCATTTCTCCTTCAGTTTGGATCTTCATTTCTCATGGATTTATGGTCTAAGATCTCTGATAAGATATTGAAGTACAGAAATTAAGATATTATTACTCTTTTAAAAATCACTATGCAGCACAAGCTGGTCTTGAAATTCACAACCCTCCTACTTCTAATTCTAAATAGTGGGATTGCAGGCATGAGAGACTGTACCTTATTCTTCTGAAAGCAAAAACATTCCGTCTTTTATTATCAAACATGCTTTCATTGTAAAGATCTCTTAGACCCTCTTTGGTAGCTGATGAAATTCCTCCTCCTCCTCCTCCTCCTCCTCCTCCTCCTCCTCCTCCTCCTCCTCCTTCTTCTTCTAAAATTTTTGGGAGCATATTTATTTTTGATTTTGAATAATTATAAGTAATTTTACAAAATCCTGGGTTTTATCATGGCAGCTTCAAACACACTTAATGTGCTTTGAGCACAGTCATTCAGGTTTCATTGATCACACTTCCAGTTCCTGTCTCTGACCCCCTTCTTGGCCCCTAATTGTCTCCATCCTACTTTCTTGATTTGGGTACCCTACATTCCATGTGTAAGAGAAAGTATGTGACACTTGTTTCTTGGTGTCTGGCTTATCTCGCTTATCGTGAGGCTCTGTAGTTCCATTTGTTTTCCTGAAACAGGTACAATTTTCTTCTACTTTGTGGCTCAGTTAGAGTCTACATGCTATAGTATTTCATCCTCTCATGTGCTGATGAACATCTAGGCTAGATCCATAAGTTGCAACTGTGTGAGTGGACAGGTATCAGTGTTGTCTGATGATTTAACTCCTTTTGGCTGTATCTACATGAGTGGCATAGCAGGATCACACAGTGAGTCTGATTTTAGAGTTGTTGTTTTGGTTTATGTCTTAGTCAGGGTTTCTATTCCTGGACAAAACATCATGACCAAGAAGCAAGTTGGGGAGGAAAGGGTTTATTCAGCTTGCATTTCCACATTGCTGTTCATCACTGAAAGAAGTCAGGACTGGAACTCAGCAGGTCAGGGAGCAGGAGCTGATGCAGAGGCCATGGAGGGATGCTCTTTACTGGCTTGCTTCCCCTGGCTTGCTCAGCCTGCTCTCTTATAGAACCAAGACTACCAGCCCAGAGATGGTCCCACCCACAAGGGGCCTTTCCCCCTTGATCACTAATTGAGCAAATGCTTACAGTTGGATCTCATGGAGGCATTTCCTAAAATGAAGCTCCTTTCTCTGTGATAACTCCAGCTGTGTCAAGTTGACACAAAACTAGCCAGTACAATTGATCCCTTGTCAACTTAACACACAAATAAATCACTAGTAAGCCTCAACCCTTACATTCTTATTCATCCCCAAGATTTAAATAACTTTAAAAGTCCCACAGTCTTTACATATTCTTAAAATTTCAATCTCTTTAAAATATACATCTCTTTTAAAACCCAAAGTCTTTTTACAATTAAAAGTCTCTTAACTGTGGCCTCCACTAAAATAGTTTCTCCTTCAAGAGGGAAAAATATCAGGGCACAGTCACAATCAAAAGCAAAAATTAAACTCCAACTGTCCAATGTCTGGGATCCAACTCAAGATCTTCTGGGCTCCTCCAAGGGCTTAGGTTACTTCTCCAGCCATGCCCTTTGTAGCACACACCTTGTCTTCTAGGCTCCAGCTGCCTGTACTCCACTGCTGCTGCTGTTCTTGGTGGTCATCTCATGGTACTGGCATCTCTAAAATGCTGCTGTCTTCCTCTGTAACTAGGCTTCACCAATAGCCTCTCATAGGCTCTCTTCATGGTGCCAAGCCTCAACTCCTTTGCGTGACCACTTCAGTCCTGGGCCATCAATTGCAACTGAGGCTGCACCTTCACCAATGGCCTTCCATGGCCTATCACAGTGCCAAGCCTCAGCTGCTCTGCATGACCCCTTCATGCCTTCAAAACCAGTACCACCTGGGTGACTCTTACACATTTCCAAGTCCTGCTGCTGCAAAAGGTACAACTTTAGCTATCTCTGGAACACAGCTTCTTTGTGCTCTCAGAAAGCACTTCCCAGAAGATGTCACCTCAACGATGCTGGTCTCTTCTTAATCACCACTAATTTCTTAGCTCCAGCTAACCAGCATCAATAGTCCCAGTAATGCAAAGTTTTTGCTTTAGTAGTTCTGGTGTCTTGTTAATCACAGCTGATTCTTCAGCCCCAGCTAACCAGAACCACAGAATCTTCACAATCAAACTAGCAATGGCCCTGAAAAAAGTCTTTAATCTTCCCTCTGAAATTTCACAAGCCAGGCCTCCATCTTCTGCACTGTTCTCAACATTATCTTCCAAGCTCCTACACAACATTCCACAGAGCTCTTAACACCGAATGGATCATCTGGCCCAAAGATCCAAAGTCCTTTCACAGTCCTCCCCAAAACATGGTCAGGTTGTCACAGGAATACCTCACTATGCTGGTCCCAATTTGTCTTAGTCAGGGTTTCTATTCCTGGACAAAACATCATGACCAAGAAGCAGGTTGGGGAGGAAAGGGTTTATTTAGCTTGCATTTCCACATTGCTGTTCATCACTGAAAGAAGTCAGGACTGGAACTCAGCAGGTCAGGGAGCAGGAGCTGATGCCGAGGCCATAGAGGGATGCTCTTTACTGGCTTGCTTCCCCTGGCTTGCTCAGCCTGTTCTCTTATAGAACCAAGACTACCAGCCCAGAGATGGTCCCACCCACAAGGAGCCTTTCCCCCTTGATCACTAATTGAGAAAATGCCTTACAGTTGGATCTCATGGAGGCATTTCCTCAAATGAAGTACCTTTCTCTGTGATTCAAGTTGACACAAAACTAGCCAGTACAGTTGACACAAAAACTAGCCAGTACAGTTTGTTTATTTGTTTGTTTATTTATTTAGGTGTTGAGCCTCCCTGTGTGTGAGGGTCCTTCTCCTGCTCTCTTTTGTTAGCAGGTGGTGGTGTTTGTTTTCATGATAGCCATTCTGGCTGAGGTGAAATGGAATCACCGTGCCATTGCCGTTTTGATTTCTTTTTGAATATTTGAATTTTTAAATTTATTTTTAATTTGATATTTTCTATTTTACTGGTTGTGAAGGATGCTGAACAGTTTCCTGGTATTTATTCACCATATCTATTTCTTTCAGGTATTGTTTGTTTAGTTCATTGGCCTACATATTGGTTAGATAACTTAAACTATCAGTGTTTTTTTTTTTTTTCATTCATATGTCCTTAACATTAAGTCCTTGTCAGGTGAATAATTGGCAACAATTTTCTGTAATCTATAGATTGTTTCCTTTCATTGAGTAGAAGCATTTTAGTTTGATGAGATCCCGATTTTCTCTATATACTAGTATATTCTTGCTCTATTGGAGTCTTACTCAGAAAGTTGCTACTTATTTCTATATAATGAGTTGTTTTCCTACAGTGGGGTCAAAGTCTGTCTTTGCTACATTTTGAGTTGATGTTTGTACAGTGTTAGTGGTAGGGATCTGGTTTTTTAAGTCTTCAACTATAGATATTCAGTTTTCCAGCTTTATTTGTTAATATTTTTTATTTGAATTATGCATCTTGTCCTTTGTTGAAACTCAGATGTTTGAAGTGATGTGAGTTTATTTCACTATCCTTTATTCCCCTCCATTGGTTGCTTTACCTGTTTTTTTTCTGATTCCCTGATGGTTTCACCACTATGGCTCTGCAATGAAATTTGAAATGAAGTATTGTGGGACCTTTTTCTTTCTTTGATTGCTTTGGCCATTTTTTTGGTGTGGGTCTGTGTGTCTATATCATTGTTATATTTTTGTGAAGAACATATTGGAATTTTGTTGGGGATTGCTTTGAATCCATGTATTGCTTTTGGTAATATGGGTATTTTCCCTAATGGTAGCCTGCGCTGGAGAAGGAGTCATGGTCAGACCAACTCCCTTGGCTGATCTGAAGACTTTACAGAACTCTGAGATTCTCCTGGGTCAAGGAATCTCAATCCACCACCAGGGATGCCTGACCATTCAAGGCTGACTGTGGCTGTGCCGTCTTGTTTCCTAACTCTTGTGTGTTCAAGATTAGAAATGTATGATTCTTTTTCTTACAGCATCTTTCCCCTATACTGTGTCCTTTACCTTCTTATTACTGCTTTATTTCTCTTTCACTTTTTTCAGATTATTATCTATCCCTTGTTATCCTGACTTCATTTGAAGAGCCATCTGGCAGGATTCTCCAGTCTTCTGTTTTACCCTAGGAGTCAGTGACCTTTTACTCATAAAGTAATAATGGATTCTGGGTGTGTTATTTTTTTCTTCATTTTGTGAAATGGCCACATTGTTGTTCTTTAAAGAAAGATTTAGAATTAACTAATTGATTTATGTGTATTTATACAAACATAATCTTTGTGTGAAGGTAGTCATGAAAGCCAAAGAGGGCATCAGATTTCTTAGAACTGGAGTCACAGGGTGTTGTGAGCTGCTGGAAAGTAAACTCGGGTCTTTTGGAATAGAGGGAAATGCTTGTGACTCTTCTCTCTAGCCCTGTTATTCCTCTATTACTTAGTATAATGAATCATAATGACTGTTTTCCAATGGATACCAGCATTGCATTTTGGGGATCTTGTTAACTTGTTTATAGTGTATACTCTTATATGTTTTATTATATTTAATTTCCCCAAATCAATTAGAACATTTATATCAATGTTAGGAGAGGTATTGCTTTCTTAGTTTACAGCATCTTTATCTAGAGGTGATAAAAAAATGTTGAATATATAGAAAATGGCAAGAAACATCTGTTCTTAATTTTTTTTCAAGACTTTGTTTGGAATCAATTATCATTCCATTTTTAAATATTTTAATTGTATGAGAAGGTTCTCACTCTGTAGCCTAAGCTGGCCTGTAACTCACTATGTAGCTCAAAGTCCTTGAAGTCACGATGGTCCTCATGGTGGTCTGAACCAACCTACTAAGTGGTGGCATTACAGGTGTAAGTCAATGCTCCTTGCTGTCAACTATAAATGTTTGATATACTGTTGAGTCCTTCTTAAAGCAAGCATGTCTTTGTGGAGGAAAGGAATGAGTTGAAAAACCTATTAATTATAAAATTTAATTTCTTTGATAGATGTATCCTTTCTAAGGACATCAGTTGCATCTTGAGTGTGCTTTAGTGGTTTGTCTTTTAGATAATTCATTATTTTCATGTATACCACTAAAACTTTTAGCATAAGGATATTTACAATATTCTCTTCTTCCCCCTTTAGAACATGTTGAAGTTGTAGTGATAGCACCTGTCATTTGATATTGGCAATTTGTCTTTTATTCTTTTCCTGATTAGTCTTGCTAGAGGTTTATGAATTTTATTGATCTTCTCACATAACTAGATTTGGGTTACATCAATCTTCTTTATTGATTTTCTGTTTTCTATTTCATTGATTTCTCTCCTTTGTGTTTGGTTTTTTTTTCTGCTTAATGCAAAGTTTAATTGGCTCTTCTTTTTCTTAATGTGGTTGTTGATTTGAGATGTTTCTTAGTTTTAATGCAAAACAATAGGACTATACATTTTGGTAATATGGGTATTTTCCCTAATGGTAGCCTGCCCTGGAGAAGGAGTCATGGTCAGACCAACTCCCTTGGCTGATCTGAAGACTTTACAGAACTCTGAGATTCTCCTGGGTCTAAGTAGATTCAAATTATATTTTAATGATTTATTTTTCACTTTTTGATTTTTTCATATCTTTTTATTAATGCTTTTAACCTCATTAAAGGAGATACTTTGTCTTACATAAAGATTTTTAAAATTTATTAAGATGTCATGATTTACTCTGTGTGCTATTATATTTATGTATACTAGCTAAGTAAGTTAATTTTGTACAGCAGTGCAGTACTATGTAAATATCAATTGGTACATACTGAATGGTAGTATTATCTAAGTGCTCATAAATTTCTTTTCATGAATTCTAAAGCTCCATTATAAGATGCACAGATTTAGGGCCACCAGCTCTCTTTTCTGAGACTTGACTGATTTCATGTAGTATTTATCCACAGTAGTATTCTTGGCTATAAAATCTTAATTTTTATTGATATTGTGATACTACTCTCTTTTCATTTGCCTTAACATGGCTCATTTGTTTCTGTACACTTAGTTCTGTACTTATACTTATAGGGAATTTCTTGAGATCTCCATAGAAATGAATTTTATTCTTTTTTTTATTCAACCATATAATCTCTGTTTTTACTTAGAATGCATAGACCATTTATATTTAGTGTACTTATTGGGATTAAGTTTTATATTTTTCTTCTCTATTATATGTTCTTTCCTCCATATTTTCTGCTTCCATTTTTGTATGTGTTTGTATGTGTGACATATTTGTGTATGGATTTCTCTCTCTCTCTCTCTCTCTCTATATATATATATATATATATATATATATATATATATATATATACACATTTCTACAGTGTGTGTATGTGCTTGTACATATAAAAGCCAGAGGTTGACCTTGGTTGTCTTTTGTCACTCTTTGCTTCATTGCTTTTGAGACAGGGTGTCTTCCTATACCTATACTGGCTAGTCAGCGAGAGCCATTGACCTACCAGTGTCAGCACTAGGATTACTGATGTGTACTGCTACATGGAAATTTTAATGTGAGTTCTGGGGAGCTGAATACAGGCCCTATTGTTTACACTATGCTTTAATTTCATATCCTGTTACTGTGTTAAGAATACCCTGACAAGATCAATTTAGGGAAGAAAGAGTTTATTTGGTTCACAATTCCAGGTCTAGCCCATCATTGCTTGGAAGTTAAGGTGGAAGGAACTTGAAGAAAATGACCATATCACATACAGAGTGATGATCAGAAGACAATGGACTAATTTATACATTTGCTCCTCTGGCTCTTTCCTTGTCATGCAATCTAGGGCCCAGCCCATGAAATGATGCAAGGTATATTATGGACAGACCCTCCTATTTCAGTCAATTCATTGAAGAAAATCTATTGGGCATGTTTATTGGCCAACCTATTTTATACAAGTCGCATTGGGAATTACTTCCCAGATGATTCTAAATTGAGTCAAGTTGACAATGGAAACTAGCTATAACGTGTAGTAAGCATTTTACCAACTGAGTGTCTTCTTAGAATTTCTTTGCACACATATCTACAGAACATTTTATCCTAAAACAAAAGGATATACCTTCTTCTCAGCGCCACATGGTACCTCTTCCAAAATTGACCATATATATAATTGGTCACAAAACAGGCCTCCACAGATACAAAAATATTGAAATTATCCCATGCATACTATCTGACCACCATGGACTAAGGCTGATCTTCAATAACAACATAAATAATAGAAAGCGAACATTCTCATGGAAACTGAACAACACTCTACTCAATGATTCCTTGGTCAAGGATGAAATAAAGAAAGAAATTAAAGACTTTCTAGAGTTTAATGAAAATGAAGCCACAACATACCCAAACTTATGGGACACAGTAAAGGCAACCCTAAGAGGAAAACTCATTGTCCTGAGTGCCTCCAAAAAGAAACTAGAGAGAGCATACACTAGTAGCCTGACAGCACACCTAGAAACTCTAGAACTAAAGGAAGCAGATTCACCCAAGAGGAGTAGACAGCAGGAAATACTCAAACTCCGGGACAAAAATCAACCAAGTAGAAACAAAAAGAACTATTCAAGGAATCGACCAAACCAGGAGCTGGTTCTTTAAGAAAATCAACAAGATAGATAAACCCTTAGCCAGACTCACTAGAGGGCACAGGGATAGTATCTTAATTAACAAAATCAGAAATGAAAAAGGAGACATAACAACGGAAATTGAGGAAATCCAAAACATCATCGGATCCTACTACTAAAGGCTATACTCAACAAAGCTAGAAAACCTGGATGAAATGGACAACTTCCTAGACAGATACTAGGTACCAAAGTTAAGCCAGGATCAGATTAACGACCTAAACAGTCCCGTTTCCCCTAAAGAAATAGAAGCAGTCATCAATAGTCTCTCAACCAAAAAAAGCCCAGGACCAGATGGGTTTAGTGCAGAGTTCTATCAGACCTTCAAAGAAGACCTAATTCCAACTCTCCTCAAACTATTCCACAAAATAGAAACAGAAGGTACTCTATCCAATTCATTCTATGAATCCACAATTACTCTGATACCTAAACCACACAAAGATCCAACAAAGAAAGAGAACTTCAGAACAATTTCCCTCATGAATATCGATGCAAAAATACTCAATAAAATCCTCGCAAACCGAATCCAAGAACACATCAAAGCGATCATCCATCCTGACCAAGTTGGCTTCATCCCAGAAATGTAGGGATGGTTTAATATAGGTAAATCCATCAACGTAATCCACTATGTTAACAAACTCAAAGACAAAAACCACCCGATCATCCTCTTAGATGCTGAGAAAGCATTTGACAAAATCCAATACCCCTTCATGATAAAAGTCTTGGAAAGATCAGAAATTCAAGGCCCATACCTAAACATAATAAAAGCAATATAGAGCAAACCAGTAGCCAACATCAAAGTGAATGGAGAGAAACTTGAAGCCATCCCACTAAAATCAGGGACTAGACAAGGCTACCCACTTTCTCCCTACCTATTCAATATAGTACTTGAAGTGCTAGCCAGAGCAATTTGACAACAAAAGGAGATCTAGGGGATACAAATTGGAAAGGAAGAAGTCAAAATATCACTCTTTACAGGTGATATGATAGTATATATAAGTGACCCCAAAAATTCCACCAGAGAACTCCTAAACCTAATAAACAGCTTCAGTGAAGTAGCTGTATATAAAATTAACTCAAACAAATCAATGGCCTTTCTCTACACAAAGGATAAAAGGGCTGAGAAAGAAATTAGGGAAACAACACCCTTCACAATAGTCACAAATAATATAAAATACCTTGGTGTGACTCTAACTAAAGAAGTGAAAGATCTGTATGACAAAAACTTCAAGTCCCTGAAGAAAGAAATAGAAGAAGATCTCAGAAGATGGAAAGATCTCCCATGCTCATGGATTGGCAGGATTAATATAGTCAAAATGGCTATCCTGCCGAAAGCAATCTACAGATTCAACGCAATCCCCATCAAAATTCCAACTCAATTTTTCACTGACATAGAAAGGGCAATTTGCAAATTCATCTGGAATAATAAAAAACCTAGGATAGCAAAAACTATCCTCAACAGTAAAAGAACCTCTGGTGGAATCACCATGCCTGACATTAAGCTGTACTATAGAGCTATTGTGATAAAAACTGCATGGTACTGGTACAGCGACAGACAGATAGATCAATGGAATAGAATTGAAGACCCAGAAATGAATCCACACACCTATGGTCACTTGATCTTTGACAAGGGATCTAAAACCATCCAGTAGGAAAAGGACAGCATTTTTAACAAATGGTGCTGGCACAACTGGTGGTAATCATGCAGGAGAATGCGAATTGATCCTTTCTTATCTCCTTGTACAAAGCTTAAGTCTAAGTGGATCAAAGACCTCCACATAAAACCAGAGACACTGAAATTTATAGAGGAGAAAGTGGGGAAAACCCTCGAAGATATGGGCACAGGGGAAAGATTCCTAAACAGAACAGCAATGGCCTGTGCTGTAAGATCAAGAATTGACAAATGGGACCTTATAAAATTGCAAAGCTTTTGTAAGGCAAAAGACACTGTCAGCAAGTCAAAAAGGCCACCAACAGATTGGGAAAGGATTTTTACCAATCCTAAATCTGATAGGGGACTAATATCCATCATCTTCAAAGAGCTCAAGAAGCTGGACTCCAGAAAAATGAATAACCCCATTAAAAATGGGGTACAGAGCTAAACAAAAAATTCTCAACTGAAGAATTCTGAATGGCTGAGAAACACCTGAAAAAATGTTCAACATCCTTAATCATCAGGGAAATGCAAATCAAAACAACCCTGAGATTCCACCTCACACCAGTCAGAATAGCTAAGATCAAAAATTCAGGTGACAGCAGATGCTGGTGAGGATGTGGAGAAAGAGGAACACTCCTCCATTGCTGGTGGGTCTGCAAGCTTGTACAACCACTCTGGAAGTCAGTCTGGCATTTTCGCAGAAAATTTGACATAGTACTATGGGAGAATCCAGCAATACCTCTCCTGGGCATATACCCAGAAGATTTTCCAACTGGTAAAAAGGACACATGCTCCACTATGTTCATAGCAGCCTTATTCATTATAGCCAGAAGTTGGAAAGAACCCAGATGTCCCTCAACAGAGGAATAGATACAGAAAATGAGGTACATTTACACAATGGAGTACTATTCTGCTATTAAAAAATGAATTTATGAAATTTTTGGGCAAACGGATGTATCTGGAAGATATCATCTTTAGTGAGGTAACCCAATCACAAAAGAACTCATTGGATATGCACTCACTGATAAGTGGATATTAGCCTAGAAACTTAGAATAGCCAAGATACATTTTGCAAAACACAAAATCAAGAAGGAAGACTAGCCTGTGGATACTTCATTCCTCTTTTGAATAGGAAAGAAAATACCCATGAAAAGAGTTACAGAGACAAAGTTTAGAGCTAAGACAAAAGGATGGACGATCCAGAGACTACCCCACCGTGGGATCCATCCCATAATCAGTCACTAAACTCAGACACTATCATGTAGGATAGCAAGAGTTTGCTGAAGGGACTCTGATATAGCTGTCTCGTGTGAGGCTGCCAGTGCCTGGCCAATACAGAGGTGGATGCTCACAGTCATCTATATGATGGAACACAGGGCCCACAATGGAGAAGCTAGTGATAGAACCCCAGGAACTGAAGGGCTCTGCAACCCTATAAGAAGAACAACAATATGAACTAACCAGAACCCCCAAAGTTAGTGTCTCTAGCTGCATATGTAGCAGAAGATGGCCTAGTCGGCCATCATTGGGAAGAGAGGCCCCTTGGTATTACAATCTTTATATGCCCCAATACAGGGGAACTCCAGGGCCAAGAGGTGGGAATGGGTGGGCAGGGGAGCAGGGTGGGGGGTGGGGAGAGGGAAGTTTCAGGATAGCATTTAAAATGTTAATTAAGAAAATATCTAATAAAAAAAGAATTTCTTTTGCATAATTTGATATTTAGATACAGCTTCATTTGATTTTATTTGTTGTTCATATTCACTTGGTATTTAGGAATTGGTTAAAGTTTATAGCAGGGATAATAATTTTTGTAAAAATTGAGATGGTAGCTGTTTTAGAGTTGTGGACTTTGGTTTCTATCAAAGCTACTGAACACTGATATCATAGCCTGGGAAAGGAATCATAGACAATAAATAAATAAGCACATAGTTGTCAATAGATGGATGTTCTGATAAAATGTTGTTTAGAGAAGGAAGTGTCAGGTAGCATTTTGCCTGTGAAATGCACTGCTGACCCTTGTTGATAATGCCTGGCTTTGTCTTTACAACCTTAGAGGAAACATTATTATCCAGTGTATGATCTTAACTAATGGTACATGTCTACCTCCATCAAGTAGTCTGCATGCTCTTTTATTTTATATTCATCTCCAAATAAGTAACAGATTTGACAACAGAGTATTAGAGCTAACGGTTACCTTTGAAGGAGATGGAAAGACAGCATTTTAGAAGTGGTTTGCTTTAACAACATATTAACTTACCATGCTCTTTCTTCTTTGTGCAATTACTTTTTCTCAGTACCATCCCTTGCCTTTTGCTTGAAGGACTTTCTTTAATATTGCTCATAGTAGAAGTTTGCTGGGGATGATTTCTTTCAGCTTTTTTTTTTTTTTATCTCACAAAAGATACTTGGGTTATGGAATTCTAGATTGCCTTTAGAAACTTTATTCATTTTTATTCTTTGACAGTTTTATACATGTGCTTAAGGAATTTTGATTGTTTCCACTTTCTCTCATCCTTCATCCCTCTCCTGCCAGAACCTTCTTCCCGTAAAGCCTCCTGTCTAATTTTATTTAATTGATTCACTGGATTTACTTGCGTGAACACAGGTGTTGATCATTTACTTATTTTTGAGGCAGGGTTTCATGTAGCCTGGGATGGCCCCAAACTTGCTATGAGGTTGGCCTTAAACTACTGGTCTCCTGCCTTTACTTCTAAATTGTTGTAATTAAAGGTATAAACTACCCTGTACATTGGATCAGGGAATATTATCAGTTTTGTGTTATTTGTATAGCAAAATGATAAGAGTTAAGTAGACAAGCGAGATAACCATCTCTGTGGAACAATAGCCACATTTTAGTTAAGTTACTTCATGGTTCTGGATTGTCATTTTTTTGGCCAAAAAGAGAAGACCAAAGCCCTAGTATGATGTCAACTTCTCCTTGAGCAGGGCTTTCTCGTATTGTGCAGTTGGATATGGTCACTAGTATTCAACTGTGTGATCACCCCCCATCCCCCACCCCAGCCCCAGATGATGATGTCTTTACACGGGGGTTTATTCAAAGATGAAGACAACTAACTGGAAAAACCTCAAGTGATGTCTGGGATAGGTGGTTGATTAGAAGTGATCTCCACATGATGCAGGGTCAAAAAATGGAAATCTCTACCCCAAAGAGGCAGAGACTGAAAGAGTACCAGAAACCAAAAAAGGGGTTGATAGGATGGCTGAAAAGTGCAGGTAAACAGGGAGGCAATGCAGAATAAAGGACGGGGTAGTACCCTGCTCCAGCTGCAGAGGCTCCATTAAAGCTAACTGAGACATCTTTAGCAAAGAGACTGGCAATTCCACAGGAGGAACCCATAGTTCTTATAATCAGTCCTTGTTGTAATTGTCATCTGGAGACTTGGTGAGAATGTGACATGGGTCAGCAGTGGAGGTCAGTTTTGGGTGCCCTAACACCTCAGAGGCTGTGGTTGTGGGGATCATCCTAACAAGGAACCTGTTTAAAGCTGAGCTACCCTCCTGCCTGAGAACACCGGAAGAAACCAGTGGGAAATTTGATACCATTCCTGAATTGGAAATAGCTGTGGCTAGTGGCTGTAGAGAGACAGAAAGCTGGACATGGACATTCTGTGACATTAAGACAATAGGATGTGAGCATTAAAGAGGATAGTGATCAGTAGCTTCATCCTAAGTGATCCAGACTCAGTTAATAACAGCTATGAGAACTGAAAGTCCGAAGTTCAAGCTATGTTGTGTGGCCCCAAATTTTTGAGACCACTGTCTACCATATGCCACATCCAAACACCAACACTCAGGTTACCTGCTGTAGATTCTTCCCACCTACTGACTAGGTATTTCATAATTCGTAGAATTTGTAAGCACTGAGACTGCTCAGTGTAGCTCTCAGTGATTTGCTTTATTCTCCCATTTCATGGTGTACTTGGGAGGGAGAAAGCCTTTGTTATGCTATTAGGCAGTATATGGCATACAAACTGGGAGCCTCTGGAACATGGAAAATCTCACCTGACCTGTAGGTTGTAAAGCTAGGGGTGGTCAGTAGAGGCTCCTGGTGTGCAAAGAAGGGAATTGCTATAGTGAAGACAACCTTGCAAGTTTCTTACTTGACCAGCCTGGGGCTCAGCATGAACCTACTAAATGACTCCCCTCCATGTCTTTCAGACTCTGACATTAGAACTTGGGAATCATTCCAAGATTTAGAATTTGGACATAAAGAAATTCTCTGTCCCTGTCTCTGACTCTGTCTCTCACTTTGTCTCTCTGTCTCTCTCTGCCTCTGTCCCCCTCTCTCTCACACAGACACACAAATTTCCCTTTATATATACACAAACCTAGATTCCATATATGAAAGAAAAAAGGTGATAATTGTTTGAGTTTGGTCTTTCTCTCTCTGTGCCATTTTTATATATACATAAATCCAGATTCCATATATGAAAGATAATTATTTTTCTGAGTCTGTTTTTTTTCTGTTTAACAGGAAGATTTTTAGTTCTATCAATTTCCCTACAAATGGAATAATTTCATATTTATTTAAAGCTAAATAAAATACAATTGTATGCATGTATCACACTTTGTTCATCTGTCATCTGTCAATGGACATCTAGGTTGAGTCCATATTTTAACCAGTGTCAGTGGTACCCCAGTAAAATGGATGTACCCATTTTTCTGTGGAATGTTTTCTTGCATTCCTCCCAATATAGGCACAGAGGTAGTATAATTACATCACACAGTATTTTCATTTTTTGAACACCCAGATTGATTTCTTTTGTAGCTGTTTACATTGTCATCAGCAGTAAATAGGGTTCCTTTTCCTGAACATTCTCATGAGTTTTTGTTTTTGTTTTATTGATTGTAGGCATTCTTTTTTTTTATTAGATATTTTCTTTATTTATATTTCAAATGTTATTCCCTTTCTGGTTTCCCATCCTAAAACTCTTCTATTCAATAGCCCCTCTCTATGCTCACCAATCCACCCACTCCCACTTCCCTATCCTGGCATTCCCCTACACTGGAGCATCGAGCCTTCACAGGACCAAGAGCCTCTCCTCCCATTGATGTCCAACAAAGCCGTCCTCTGCTACATATGCAGCTGGAGTCATGTGTTCTTCCATGTGTACTCTTTGGTTGGTGGCTTAGTCCCCGGGAGCTCTGGAGGTACTGGTTGGTTCATATTGTTGTTCTTCCTATGGGGCTGCAAGCTCCTTCAGTTCCTTTGGTCCTTTCTCTAACTCCTCCATTGAGGACCTTGTGCTCAGTCCAATGGTTGGCTGAGAGCATCCACCTCTGTATTTGTCAGGCACTGGCAGAGCCTCTCAGGAGACAGCTATATCAGGCTCCTGTCAGCAAGCACTTGTTGGCATCCACAATAGTGTCTGGGTTTGGTGACTGTATATGAAATGGATCCCCAGGTGGGGAAGTCTCTGGATGGTCTTTCCTTCTGTCTCTGCTCCACACTTTGTCTCTGTATCTCCTCCCATGGGTATTTTGTTCCTCCTTCTAAGAGGGACCAAAGTATCCACACTTTGGTCTTCCTTCTTCTTGAGCTTCATCCTGGAGCCGATGGTAGACATTCTGACTGAAGTGAGATGTCATTTCAGTGTTGGTTTTATTTGTGTTTTTCTTGATTGCTAAAGTTAGTGCACATTTTTTCATATATTTTTTTTAAATTTGGCAATTTAAAAACCTATAGCATGTGTGTGGGGATTAGAGAACTTTTGTTGTTGTTTTGCTTCTTGTTTTTGAGACAGGGTTTCTCTGTGTAGTCCTTGGTGTCATGTGTTTTGAGACAGGGTTTCTCTGTGTAGCCATAGGTGTCTTGCATCTTGCTCTGTATACCAGGCTGGTCTCAAACTCAGAGATCTGTCTGCCTCTGCCTCCTGAGTGCTGGACTTAAAGGCGTGCCCTACCACAGCCCAGCCACAATTACATTTTTTATTTGTGAACTGTCTTTCCGATTGATTTGTCTATTTATTAACTGAGTATTTGATTCCTTATATATTGTTGGCATTCATCCCCTGCTAGATTACAGCAGGCAACAGGTTTCTCTTCCCCTGGACTGCCTCTTCATTCTGGCAATTATTTACTTTGCTACATAGACACTTTTGGTCTCACCCACTACATTAATTAGTCAGTGCTCAAGTTTCCTTTTCAGGAAGTCCTTGCTGCATCATCCTTATGGTTTCCTCCATGAGTTTCAGAGTTTGGGGTCTTATATTAAGGTTTATATGTTGACATTTGCACTGGATGAGAAAAAGGGGTCTAATGTCTTTCTTCTACATGTAGATATTCAGTTTCCTAGCAACATTCATTGAAGAAGTTGTCTTTTTTTCAGTCAGTGAATCTTTTGGTACCACTGTGAAAAAAAAATCAGGTGGCAGTATCCATGTGGGTCTATTTCAAGGTCTTCTGGTCTGCCTGTATGGCTCATGTCTGTTTTCATGCTCTCACCATGCTGTCTGGTCATAGTGTCTGAAATCAGGCACTGTGATAGCACCAGGATTGCTCCTTTTCCTAGGAACTACTTAGGCTACTTGGTGCTTTTACTTTCATGTGAATTTTTGGACTGTTTTCCCAGTTCTGCAAGAATGTCTTTGGGATTTTGATGTGTATTGCATTGAATCTGTAGGTCGCTGTGACCATGTAGCTAGTTTCACAACATTACTTCTGTTGATACATAAATGTGAGATGTTTTTCCACCTACTAGTGTTTGTTTCAATTTCTCTCTTCAGTGTTTTCAGATTTCTACTGTAGGTATCTTTAATCTCCTTGTTTAGGTTTATTCCTAGGAATATTTTGAAGCTATTGTGTGTGGGATTGTTTTTCTGATTTCTTTCTCAGCACGCTCATTTTTAGTATATAGAAAAGCTGCTACTTTTTTGGTTTATTTTGTATCCAGCTACTTTGTTGAATACATTTATCAGATCCAAGAGTCTTTAGGGCATTTTAAGTATAGAATCTGCAAGTAGGGTTGATTTAACTTCTTTTCCTATTTGTATCTGTCTTATTTCTTTTCTTTTTCTTTTTTTTTTTTCCTTATCTTATTACTCTGGCTAAGACTTCAAATTGTATGTTGAATGAGGAGAGAGAGAGAGAGAGAATGGACACCTTTGTCTTGTTCCTGATTTTAGAGGAAATGATTTCAGTTCTTCTCAATTTAATATATGTTGGCTTGATGTTTATTGCATTTAGTCTTATGATAATATATGTTAATATAATTTGAGGTTTATTGTATATAGTCTTTATTATGTTGATATATATCATTATAATTTGAAGTTTATTGCATATAGTTGTTATTATGCTGACATATGTTTCTATAATCTCTACTGTCCTTGGAGCTTTTCTTTCATGAAGAAATATAGAACTTTGGCCAAGGCACTTTCTGTACCTATTGAGATGATTGTGTGGCTTCTGTCCCTGAATTCATACTATGTTGATTTGTGTATGTTGAACAACTGTTGCATTCATGGAATGAAATCGCCTTTGATAGTGGCATGTGGTATTTTCAATGTGTTACTGAGTTCACTTGGCTAGCATTTATTGAACATTTCACATCTATGGCTAGATATTGCTTTCTGTGTTGTGGTCTTCTTATCAAGTTTTGATATCATAGAAATACTGGCTTCATAGAATGAGTTTGTTAGTAGTTTTTACCTATTTTGAACTAGTTTGAGGAGCAGTGATATTAGTTCTTCCCTAAGGGTCTGGTAGACTTTGGCAGCAAATCCATGCCACTCTGGGCTTGGCTTTACTGGGAGAATTGTTTTATTACTTCTTGCTCATTATATGTATATGTGAGTTTAAAAGAAGTATTCTTCATTATACACCCATTTAAGGTGTCTAATGTTCTCTTGCTTTAAATTTGATGGATCATATGTGCCTAATAACTTGTCTACTTTTTACAGACTTTTCTAGTTCTTTTATTTTTCAGACTTTGGGACTCTTCTGCTCTAATATCATTAAATAGGTTTTATAAGCCTTTTGTTTTTATCTAAGTGCCACTTACTCCACAGATTCCCAGGGTTTTCCTCCTGATCATTTCCTAGAGTTATGAAACACTGTGACCAGCCTTCTGCTTGATGTGGTCCACTGGTGATATTTTCCACTGTGTTTAATTTGATTTATTTAGATTTTTCCATTTTCAGAAATGCTTTTTTGTTGTTGATGATATTTTTAATTTTCAAACATTTCAATTTTCTTGATGGCTTTCTCATTCATGCTGATAACTTTCTTTTTAAATTTTATTTATTAATCTGTGTGTGTGAGAGTGAATGTGTGTGTGTGTGTGTGTGTGTGTGTGTGTGTGTGTAAATAAAAAAGGAGGAGGAAGAGAACCAATAGAAATGGTTCAAGAGCATGTGAGAAGGCAAATGAGGCCAAAAATGAACAATAATAAACAAGTATTAAAGTCTCATAAAGAAACTCATATCATAAATAGAAGAGAAAAACAACAAAAGCAATATTAGTTGTGCCCATGTCAGCCTGTCATGTAAGCAGGGATCGTATTGTGCATGTAGAGTACATATTGTGCATGTAGAGTAGTTATTACCCACAACTGCCTGGAAACCAGGGATTAGAGCTGAGGTATTTATCTAGATTCTGTTGTGACGATAGGACCTAGATAACTGTCCTCAACTGTCAGGGAACAGCCAAATGTTCATGGCCCAGATACTGTGTCTCTCTCCCTCAAACATGGGTCACCTTTGGATCTTTGAGCCATTGCAGTGGTTATCTCTGGCTTCTTGAGGTACTTGCTGATCGATACAGCCTCCAGCATCTTAGCCTTTACCTAACAAATAGGTCATGCTTCCCATTTGTGGCTGAATTAGCTCTTCCCTAGTGAAATGGCTCATTAGTCACTGGTAAGTTTGTTTGTTTTCTTTTTATAAAGTAAAGATAATATGACCATTACTTATACCACAAAAATTGTAAACGTATGAGTGAAAACCTTGTGACACAGGAGCTGTAGAAATGTGGAAGAAGAATACAACAGAGAGTGTTAAGAAAAAAGGGCACACAAAGTAGAGCCATATTACAGCTTTTCAAATAATATGCACATGTGGCTGAGGGGGAGATGTTATAATGACATGCAAACCTGACACATTTGGGACTAGGGAGTAACAGTTTGGCTATCATCACCTCTGCTGATATTATAAATGCAAGATGATAACGTATCCTACAAAGCCATGAGCTCTCACCAGCCCAGTGGGTCAGAAGAGGGAGGTATGACATCAGTCAGCATCGGCTTTTGCCTTGGATTCTGTGATAAGTCTCAATTGTCTATCTTAATACAAAATCCTTGTCTTGCCTTTCCAGAGGAACTGCATGATCTGTGGGAATCTTTGGGAGTTTTATAGCTTGAAGACGCCAATGTCAGCAACTCTGAAAAGTCCAAGTTCAGATCCTTGAAGAGGTTTCAGATTATTCTGCTTCAGATAGGTGCTCAGCCTCCAGTTCCTTAGAAACTTTTTGTTAGAAAATTCATACATGCATATAATATGTTTTGATCAAATCCTTTCCCCAGTCCCTCCCTGCCAATTCCTTCTCCATCCTCTCCACCTTTTCCACCCAACATCATCTACTTCTTTTTAAAACCCATTGAGACCACTTAGTGCTGCCTGTATGTGCATAGATGGATAGTGGTCTATGGCAGCATGTCTAGCTTCTTCAGGACCACATATCCTTTAGAGAAAATTAAGTCTCACTTTACCAACAGCCATGAATTGTCCATACTTCTATAGTTAGAAATGAACCTTCATGAGCCCACTTCATTTCATGCAGTGGCTTTGGCTGATTGGATCTTTTAGGTGTTGAACAAGAACACAGGGTCTCTCTGAGTTCATGTGTACAATGGCCCTGTTAAATACCAACTGTTTGGTGGAATATGGTTTGATTGTGGACGCCATTCCTCTGGTTCTTAGACTCTTTCTAGTCTTTCTTCTGCAGTGATTCTTGAGCCTCGAGGGTAAAAGAGTGTGAACACGCCACAATCTCGTATTCTCTGACAACTTCTCAGTCATCTGTCTTCGTATTAATCTTCATCTATTGCAAAAAGAAGCTACTTAGGTGAGGATTGGAAGATGAAGTGAAACAGAGAGGGTTAAATAGGGTGGGTGTAGGAGGGCTGGGTAGAAGAGGGAGTTTGGAGAAGGAATACTAAAACTAAAAACACTTGAAAAACCCATATGGAAACATTACAGTAGAAACTTCCTAAAATATACACGACACATGTACAAAAGGAGTTCAAAAGAATTAATGCTGTAACAGGGGTCAATGCCTTTCCTAGATGCTATAGTCTAACAAAGTTACTTCTTTTGACTGCTCCCCCCCAACATTATGAGTTATGCTATTGCTTTTGGCTAACCTCCATAACTCAACTGTAATATTCTATTCCTGCTTCAGTCATGGGACATGGAAAAATCAAACTCATACCAAGCTGGAAGCCCTTTTCCTACTGGCCAGCAATTGCAGTGATTAAAGGTTCTATAATGCTATCTGAGGAGAAAAGTAATGAATAGTCTTACTCAGCTGTTAGCCTTGGGACCTACAATAATAGCTGACCTAACAAGATATACCTGTAAGTTCAGTAGTGGTATCATATTATGGAAGTAACCAATCGCTTTGTGATTGGATTTAAAGCCTTCTCCATAGGATTGAACTCATACTTGGTACTTTTAACTGGACCCCAAACCTGTGGCTGACTAAATCACAGTGGGGACCTGAATCTATTTTTTCTCCTCAATGCACATAGAAATAAATGGTACCCTAAGTTATACTTATACCCACAGTAAGGACATCTTCCAAGCCTTGAGCTCTTGAAGAGTATCACGATGGGGAAGTGATCTGAGGCTTTTTCACTTCAACCCCCCCAAATAAAAAGTATGTTTTCATGAAGCTCCATCCATATTTTAAAATGTTTGTTAATACCTGAAAGTTTCTTTCATTCATCTGTTTTCTCTGCTTTTTCCATGCCTTACTCTCTGAGCAAATAAGGCTGGTGTTTGCTCACTTGATCAGGAGAGAGTAATACATTGCATCAGCTTCTATTTGAAAGGCTAGGCCAAAGGCATACATTTAAAAAATAGTTAACATATATAATTCTAATGTGGGCTCTCTATTAAGGGAAGTGGGAACTCAGAGAAAACAGAGAAGAGTCCGTGTTGGAAATCACTTTGGCACATTAGAGTTCTGAGTGTGTACTGATGAGATGTGTGATTGGCATTAGCACAGGAGTGCAAGACTTAAGTGTGCCATCTAGAGAGTGGGGTCACAGCAAACTCCTGGGATCCTGCTTGGTGTAACAGGAGAAGTGTTTGATGGAGTGGCCTGCAAAGCTACTCTCCGGCATTAAGACTCATGACTCAAACTTTAATTGAGAATCTTATTTTTCTGTTATTTTATGGGTGATTCAGTTAACAATTGCCAAAGAATTGTGAGTTGCACAGTATGTTGCTGCATTCGTGCAATGGGCTGAGAATCCAGGGGAGGGTTAGGTGGTGAGGTATCTGGTGTTTGTGGATAGTTTTCAAATGGAAGGTCTGCTTTAGAAGTGGAAGTTCATAAAAGCGTACTCTGCTCTGGCTAAGTATAACACATAAAAAGTTTTCTATTCCATGCCTGGTCAACTTGTAGAATGATACTCCTTAAGAGATGATGGGGTCAAAGACAGCCAGCTGTGGTAAACACAGCCAGGGCCCAGCTGTGGTAAACACAGCCGGGGCCCAAGTCTTTGCTAGGAGAGGATTTGGCCCCCCAGGATGCATATATGGCCTCAACCCATAAAAACGATCAGAGAAATCTAATTTCTTTTCATGGGTCTGAGCATGTAATGTCTCCTCACATAAAAGGATACCCTAGAGGAGAAAAACCAGGATGAGACACTTTACTTTTATGCATTGTGGGTCCTCTGCTGAAGGAAGCCAAAAAAGTTATGGGGCTGGTTAAACTTAAATTGTGGTTAGGAATTACCCACAGATCAGAACATTAACTTGCGATTCAGATTTTCTTGTGTCCTTCTATTATATTGGAAATGGGTCTTTGATGGATATGGTTACATTCTGATATGTCTCATTCTCAGACATTTTAAGGCCATGTCTGTGATTTATAAGGGATAGTATCTATGTTGAAAAATGATATGTAATTTTGTCCTATTTGTCCATAAAGTATTAGTTAATATAACTGGATATGCATTCATGTATGCACCTGCATATTCATACAGCAAAAGTTATGGGAAACTCCATAAATAGGGCCAAGGGTGAAGATTTTAATTGATGGTTAATGGCAGGTTTGCAAATTATAGTTTGTTCTTCTTCACTGCCGATGTTGAACATTGCAGGGTTGAGTCATTGGCTAAAACTGCACATTTCCTGCTTAGTCTCATGTCTATATGTGGCATTGAGGAAGGGCCACCTGTGTCTGAATAGAGGAGATCTTGCTAAGCTTTTTATTTCTGAGAACTGGCTTATCTTGAGCTACCAACATAATGCTCAGAGTCCAAAATCAGGACATCACTAGCATCTTCAGGTAGTAATGCATTATTTCAGCTAAAGAGGATTGAGACTTGTCTATGACCATGCCTAGGGAAGGTTTTAAACAAACATAGGCCATGATCTTTGCTCAAATAAATGTATTGACTGTGAATTCTGGAGTTTGTTGCTTGTTTAATTACATGTTGCATGGTTTTAACAAACAGAATTTATAGACTGAGAAATGTAGCTGAGAGGTCACTGAAGAAGTGAGAAGAGAAAGACTGGGGAACAGGTGACCAGGAATCCCAAATCTGCTGGTGGGTGTGGGGGAAGGTGGCATATTATTTGCTAAGTTGGTTATCAAATATTCTTTGTATAAAACGAGGAGTTTCTTGATGATAGATGTACATAATATACTTTGGTCACACCCTATACCTCTTCCATCTATTTTCCCCTTGACTTGTTGTCTTTTATCTCTTTCTAAATACTCTTATCTTCAACTTTCTTTTGTTGTTGTTGTTTTGTTTTTAAATCTAGACTCTGCCCATGAAGCAAAACATGCTAGTTGTACAACAGAGCCGGGCTTATTTCACATACCATGGCATTCTTCAACTCCATCCATTTTTATGCAAATGAGACACTTACTCTTCCTTATAGCTGGGTTTTATACACATGAACCAGGTTTTCTTTATTTCTTGGGCACTGAATTTCTTCCTTAGCTGTGACCTCATACCCGACAAGAAGTAATTTAAAAGAGAAATGGTATGTTTTGATTTGCATTTTAGGAAAGTTACGGTTTGTCATGCAGGGAAGGTAGAGAGTAGGAGTGTGAGGTGTCAGGACACATTGCATGCTACACTCAGAGAGGAATGTACTCTGATAATCAGTTAGCTCACTTTCTTCTGTTCATTCAACCTGGGACCATAGTTGATGCTGCCAGGATTCAAAGTGGGTCTTCTCTGACCAATTCAAACTTTCTGGAAACTCCCTCATGGGCATACCCAGAGACATGTTCTAAATTCTATCAAGCTGACAGTGAAAATTGACCAACACAGGCACCCAGATTAATTCTATAAACTAGCTCTTCTTAATAGTGCCACAGTACACATGGGTGTAAAAGCATCTCTCTGATTCCTTTGGGTTTCTTCTCAAAAATGATGCAGCTGGTCATATGGCTGTTCTAGTTTCTTTAAAGTGGATATTGAGACTCTGATGCAGTGGCAGAAACAAGGATACGGGATTACTAACGTGTTTGCAGTGAAAAGTTTTAAAAGTGTCTGACCCTTAGCACTTTCTAGACTTTCCATTTTGATTGTCTTCTGGCATAGAGGTGGGATGTGGTGATGGTGGCAGTTTGGTTTTAATCAGGTAGAAAACAGGGGCCTGCTATCCACAGTATTGAACTAGTACCTGGACTCTCACTTCTGATTCCTTTAAATAATGTCCATATAAGGAGATATAATCATGTATAAAGAACCCGTGAAGTTTGTTATTATTTATTTCTCTGTAGTCTGGGAAGTATAACACTGAGGATAAATGAACATGTACAGGCTCTCTAGGAGTGCGAGGAACAAAAACTCCAAACGTTTACCAAGCACCTACCGTGCCAGGTACTGTGTGTGTGTGTGATCTAGTTCGATCCTTATCATTATGCATGTGGCATGTGTGAGGTACGTATTATTATCCCCCTTTTATAGATTAGTCATTAATTAGGACAGCAGCCAAAGTGGAATTCACGGTTGAACAGGTTGAGAGCCGAACTGTCAAACATGATGCCCTGGCTAATTGGTGGGTTGTTAATGGAGATTATTTTGCCTGTGGGTCTGCTAATCTATGCATTGACTTTGGCTCAGAATAGACGACAAGCGAAAACAAATGCATCTGAAATAAACATCACAATATTATGCTTTAAATCTCATGTATAAAAATTCAAACCTAGAGCACATGTATAATTTCCCCCTTCCTTTTAGGTCTCTTTGATTTTAAAACTGCTGTAACAATCACAGTCAATTTTCAAGTGTTGATGATAACAATACTGCCCTGAATTTTTATACGGACTTTTTCTTCCAAGGACCTTGAAGTGCTAAAAATGTTGTCATCTATACAGGCAAACCTCGAGAATATCTAATTTAGCAAATGTCAGTGATAAATTCTTCTGGTGCCATTCTCCCTGTCTTTGAATATATTAAAGCAGCTTGGAAATAAGAATGTTTATTCTATAGCAATTGACTGCTGGTAATACAGTTAGTTGGTATAATTTCATGTGTATTTACTGTTTATCATTTAAATAGCTGCTTGGATTAAAAAAAAATCCTTCCTATTTGCTTTCTATCTCGAACATGCTAGGTATTACCTAAGGCTATGCCTTCTCCAGGTTGCCTAAAGAAATACTGGTTGTCTTTCCCTAACTTATTCTTTGATGTTGTGGGTATCCTTTACATGAGTAAGTCTGGGAGAACTTGTATACAGTGTGGAATTTGAAAGGTTACTAAACTACAAAGACAGTTCTTGTATAAATATGGAAACAGTGGCTACTGCAAAGTCACATGAAGGAGGGAAGGATGGGAGATGCATGGGACAGGTTTGTGCAAGCTTCCCCAGGCAGTGTTAAGAACACTTACCTATTTATTCCCTGTACCATCTAGCCAGAACCCAGGGGAGGTGACAGGGCTTAGGTCTGTGCAGATTATGAGGTTATTCTATTTCACTGAACCACTGCAAGCATTTCTATCTTTGCTCTTTATTTCAATTTTCAAAGAATTAATTAGCTAAAACTAAACTGTCCACAATAGCAGCATTATGTTTAAGAGTCAATTAAATTGCAGGCAATGTCATTACATGGATTAATGCAGATGGCAGGATCCAGGGGAGAAGGAGAGTGAGTGCCAAGCATCCTGGACCTCCAAGATGTGTTGGGGGCTCTGCTCCCATGGACCCTCTCTGCCCTCTCTCTGCCTAGTCATGGTTGTCTGGGTTTCACACATCAATGCTACTCTACTCTGCTTGTCTTGCTTGCTGCAACCCCCTCACAGACCTAAAACATTCTTCATTCTTCAAGTCCCAATTTAGATCACTTCATTCACAGAACAATCCTTTATTTGCTGTCTGCTACCAGTCTCTGGTGATAACAGAAACTCCACGAAAGCCTTGAAAATAAATATTCATCTCTGTGTCTCAGGGTAGTTCCATGAAGTCAGAGGCAGCATCTGAAAGCAGATTACTTTCATGGTATTTGGTGATAGCACCAAAAAGCAGTCTCTTGTTATGATGATCGATAGTTTCCAATACTCTCTACCTATGACTTCCCTGCCTCTGTCCCTTCGTATTGAGTCATCACATGCGTACAGTGTTTAATGGTTTGAAACAGGAAATGGAGAGAAAATCCACTGGCGATGTTCTCGGGATGATGGCAGCTGTAAGGGAGCTATGTGCTTGCTGCGGTGTCTCTGTGGCTCTCCTTTCCAGTGTCCCATGCCTTGCCATGTGAACTGTGCTGTGTATACAAAATTATCTGTTCTTTCAACTCAAGCAAGACATGGCAGAATCACTGGCCTCAGAGAGGGCTGCGAGCCTCTCGGAGCCTGGCTGACTTGTGGCTCATGAATCTTGCACATGCAACAGAGGGTCCAATCCGCTGCCCACTGCTCAGCCCACCAAAATGGCCTCTGGCCTAATAGCAGCATGCAGCCTTTTCTCTCCAGAGGAACCCCTGCCCTGTGGGGCCTTCACGCTGTTATGCTCTGAATTCCAACTACACACGGGGCACGCACGTCACTGGAGTCATTTTCCAAATGAACAAATTGTGTTTTCTTCTTCGTTGAGTCTGATATTTGAGCCAATCTGTGCAGCAATTTCCTCCTCTTTGTTTTGCTGACCCTGAGTGCTCTCTCAGCCCCACCGTAATTACGGCCTCTCCTGCCACTGGGAGTGTGGCACGTTCAGCCACAGGAATGATTTAGCTGAACATGAAGAGGAAAGGGGCCTCATTCCAAGGCCTTTGTCTCCATTTTTGATGTTGGTTATTTACAAAGTCTGCTCTTATTATTGAGTTAGAAAGAATTTCCAGGTGTCATGTGGAAAATGGGTCTGTGGGGGCACTCACATGCAGGCCTCTCATTTATGTGACACCCCTGTGATTCTCTGTGCCTACCTGTCTCTTTTGCTCTCTCCTGCAAAGAGAACAGGGCTATTCTGGAGGAACAATAAGGACAGTAACATCCTGTGTGCACGCTTGTCTCAGATGCCACATCCATTGCCATTGCCTTTCTTTGTGTGAACTACCATGGTATCTTTGCTCTTGACTTATAGATGAATCAAAATTATTTGTGTTCTTAAAAATAGGCCCTTCCTAAGAACAAAGGAAAGAGTATAGCTAGGTATGAAGGGCCTTGTACTGGTTCAAATAATTCAACCTGTTCATCTTACTTTCTGTTTTGTCCCTAGCAACCTCTTATTTAGCACTCTTTTTATTTGCTAGCTACCCATCCTCCCACCCAGCCACCCACTCATTTACCCATCCATCCATCCATCCATCCATCCATCCATCCATCCATCTATCCATCCATCTATCCATCCATCTATCCATCCATCCATCCATCCATCCATCCATCCATCCATCCATTCATCCATCCATCTACCCACCCACCAGTCCATCCATGTGTCCATCTGCCTGTCCATCCATCCATCCATCCATCCATCCATCCATCCATCCATCCATCTTCCCATTTACATCCTACACATTCAGTAAGCTCTTTGACTACCTGTTGTTAGGAACCGAATTGTGTTTCTCCCCAAATTTGTCTATTGAAGTTTTAATTCCCAGGGTCTCAGGATGTGGCTATGTTAGGAGATGAGGCATTTGAAAGGATAATTAATGTGCAGTCCCATGGATAGGTAGGCCTAATTCAGTATGACTGGTGTCTTTCTCAGCAGAAGAAAAAAAGATTGTATGAAAACACACATGGGCATGATGCCAGGCATAGCGGTACACACCTTTAATCCCAGCACTCAAGAGGCAGAGTCAGGCAGATCTCTGTGAGTTTGAAGCTAGCCTGGTCCTCATAGTGATGAGTTCCATGACAGCCAGAATTATATAACCGGACCCTGTTTTGCTGGGAGAGGGGAGTAGGAGAAGAAGGAGAAGGTGGAGGACACATACTATGAAGTTAAAACAGTGATGAGCAGGTACATCTTAGGTTGCTCAGAGCCTAATGTGAACCTGGAGTGTTGTAGTCTTAGGTGAGTAGACCAGCTCTGGCTTCCTTTTCTTTCCCACCATCCAAACAACAAAGCATTAATGAAGGTAAAGCCTTTGATGAGCTGTTAGCTAGAGGCCAGTGTGACTGGTAACATGTAGCTGGTGACTTGATAATACAGAGATAGGAGAACTCATATAGGGACTTAGCCAAGGGAATCCCACAAAACATCTGGGGACATGCTAAGGTATGTAGCAAGACTGATAGAATTGCGGGACTCTAGTTTATACTTTTAGGTATGTGAATCTTAATACATTGGCTACATGATGTTTATCAGCAATGCCCATTACAGAGAGTCTTATGCTTTGAATGGACTGGCTCTGCTAATAGAGGAGCAAGAACTCAAGGTCTGTCCTCAGGTTGCAAAGGTCTAGCTCTCAGTGTTGAGAGGGGAGACTGACTCAAGACAGACTTAGGGCAGGTTCTGGGCATGGCATGAGTGGTCAAGTCAGTAGCTTAGACCATAGCTGCTGCTTGAGGAGGTCAGAGCTGAGGAAGATCAATGTGGGCCAGAGCAGTTCATTTAAGTAGCAATTAGTTATAATTAATCAATTATGTAATTGAGTAGCACTTAATTATTTACTGCCTTGTTCAGTTTTCCCACTGTTCACAAGTGTCAGCTTTGTTTCCCAACTAGAGCTGGAGCTCCCTGGGAACAGGCACAGGGTCATTCACCGGAGCGCAGTGGGACCAGGGTCAGGTTCTCACATGCTGATAGGAGGAAATGGAGACCGTAGGGACAATCACTTTGAGATCAGAGTAGTATGATTCTGCCAAGAAGTGACTGTGAGTGAGGTCAGCCACTGGGATACACACACACACACACACACACACACACACACACACACACACACACAGAGCAATGAGGGACCACTGGGGCATAGAATGAAGTGGGAAAGAAAGTCCCTTTGGTAATGAATGTGGACAGAGACATTTGCACTAGCTTTACCCAGTGTGAGGCATGTGTCCCAGGAAAGCATCCAGCCCTCTGAAGCGAACTCCAGCAGCTCTCACTGAGGTTGCACAAGGCTGTGAAATGCCCTATGAACACAGCTGGTGGGCAGTTAGCTCAGTTCCAAGGGCTGTTCGGGCACTAATGGGGGTGTGCTTTGGAATAAGAGCGGCTTCATTGATGCTGGTTAGGAAATTAAGGATAATGCAATGATTTGCCTCTGGAAAATTAGGGTAGGGGGAGGTGGCTCAGGATCTCAGGCTTGTGGGAAGAGAGCCATGGCTAAGCCCAAGCCATATGGTGGCCAAATGAGTCTGAAGTTCTATAGAAGGCAGATTCCCACAGTTAACACTTAATGGGATCTTGAGCTTAGGGGTGGAGGAGTGCCCCAAACAAGGCAACCTCTTAAATTCCAGGTTTCCATGGCTGGCTCAGGTCTGGCTCATTTACAGAGAACTATGATACCTCCTGTCTCTCCATGAGGTCAGTGGTGTTATTACCTGTACACACAAATGGGGCAGAACACCCCGAGACTTGCAGACTGATTGCTTTCATTAACTTTAATTGGATTCTTTCGCACATGGAAAGAAAAGTGTAACCAGGGTTTAATTGGAAGAACATCTCAGACCCAGGGTGACACAGGATTGTAAACATTAAAAGTGCTATAGCTGTGTCGGTGGAAAAACGTCGAAATCACTTGTGTTTGTAAGAACAGCTCACAGATTTGGAAGTTGGCTGGAAGTTCTGGGTGTGTCAAGATCGGGGAAAATTTTTTTTTCCTGTGTGCTTGTTTAGATTGAAAACAATGTGAAAGCAGATGTTTGCAAGCAAAATGACAGAGGCACCAGATACATCCCCACTGTCTCTTGTGCCAAAAGAAATCAGTTCTAGCCAGGGATCCTTCAGTGTTGGCTCATTCTCTGAACTAGCCTGGGGCAGCCGGCGAAGCCTTTAGAGTTGAGTCCAACTTTGCTTACCCATCTCTCTGCTTTATTGAGTTATAAGTCATTATACCCTTTGCCTAGGATGTACCTCTCATCTGAGTAGACAATGTCCCACACAGGCTTTAGGACCTAGACTTCATGTTCCCTGCTCTGAAGACTTGTCCAATAGAGAGGGTTCTCAGTGCTTTGTGGTTTAACAGAACTGTATTCATACCATGAGTCCCAAAGGCACCCTTAAGTTGGGAAGGGAGTAAGAAGAGCTCCCAGGCCCAGAATTCCAAATATCAGTTGAAGTACAATTGCTTGAGGGTAGTGGATGAGCTTTTTATGGAGTTAACTTGGGTTCCTGGGGGTTCAGCATACATTTGGGGGAATTGTGTATAACTGGCTCAGTGACCTCGAGATTTACTGAGGTCTCAGAGGTTTGTCAGCTGTGTTGACTGTCATTCTATAGATTCTGGCTCTTGTCTTGTTTGAGAGAAGCTGAAGAACCCTAAAGAATAGGTCATTGTCTAAATGACTGTCTTAGCCATTTGCTAAGCCTGCATGCTTAGTTCTGAACAGTGGTGTGCCTGGCATTACAAAGGCACCCAGGCAGTGCCTACCTGACAGGCTGTCTGTTTCTATTGATGTAAATATAACATTTCTTGGAGCTTGTGCCTAGAACTATCTCTCTTTGTCTCTGGGGTGGCAACACCTGAGGGTTTCTGTCTTCGGGTTTCAACAGAAGTGCTAACTGGGGTATTCGGCAAGCCATGGATGGTGGTAATATGGTCAATGAGTCATTTCTGGTACCTAGCACCTACTTCTAGGTGCAGCAGGGTCTGATCCTAACACACACCATGGATTTGATTTGAAGAAATGTCTCAGGCATTTAGACTTCTAAAAGCCCATCCATATTTCTTTGCTTTCTGGAGTCTCCTCCACTGACCCGAAGCTGCTTGGCTGGTTAGATGAGGGACTTGGCACTCACATTCCCTAGATATGCTGAGGGCTTCTTCCAGGGGTCAGTGCAAAGTGCACTAACAGGTCACCATCAAGGGCTTGCTTCTCCCCACCGACCACTCTTTGACTTAAAATATAGTCTTTTTTAATTCACACAGAGAAGTAAGTTATCTTCCCAGATATTTTTGGAGCATAATTTACTGTTTCAGTAGAACAAGGGCTGCTCTCCAGTGGGAGAGTTGAATTAAGGAGAACCAGCTTGCTGGACTAGGGGTGGGCTCTGGCTTCTGGCCAGATTTGACTGGCTCAGTTTCCTTTGTGCCAGTTTGGATACACAGGTGTGTTAGTTCCTTCTCCATGGCTGTGACCAAACTACTGAACAGAAACAACTGAAAAGTTTAGTTTTGCTCCTGGGTTCAGAGGATCTCTAATTTGGAAGGCAGAGAACCACTCTATCACAGAGGCTCCTCCCATCTTGGCAGACCAGGAAGCAGCGACTATGACAAGAGTCTGTGTGGCAGTAGCTTTTTAAGGTTTACTCTTGGTATCCTCCTTCTGCTAGTTAGACCCCACATTCTAAAGTTACCCCCAGCCTGAAAATTACTACCTCCATCCAGGAACCTAAAATTGAAACACGATCCTGTAGGCGACATTTCAGATTCAAACCACCAAAGCAGGTGAGGCACTTTGGCAAATGAGACCAGCCAGGGTAGGAGCATGTAGCCACCGAGCACACAGAATGGTGTTAGCCTTAGTTAAAATATGGCTTACATATCTAATGTACATGCTAGAGTTCAATGACCTAGCATAAAAGAATTACATGAAAAAAATCTTAATAGTTTTTATATTGATTATAAGTGGTAGTATTTTGAATATATTGGTTAAACAAAATACACTCTTCAGTGAATTTCATCTGCTTTACTCTAGTTCCTTAAAGGGGAATTACAAGAAAATT
Organism: Mus minutoides; assembly: GCA_902729485.2. Classification (NCBI taxonomy): domain Eukaryota; kingdom Metazoa; phylum Chordata; class Mammalia; order Rodentia; family Muridae; genus Mus; species Mus minutoides. Next base: position 1,796,236 of record LR755128.1, read on the forward strand.
TAAAATTTGATGCAACCTGTATTTATTTACTATAAGCCAGCACAGGTTGGAGTCTTTTAACATAAAGGAGAGTGGGTTCCAGAAGGAAGGAGGCTGATTTTGACCTGGCATCAAATTGTAGAAAGCTGATAGGACCAGAGACCTGGAAGGACATTATTTGGTTTGCTTTCTATTGCTGTCACAAAGACTATGAGCAAAAGCACTCTGGGGAAGGTGACATTTGTTTTAGCTTATGGTTGTAGTCCACCATGAAGAAAAGTCAAAGAAGGAACTCAAGGCAAGAACCTGGAGGCTGGAAGTGGAGTAGATGCCTTGGAGGAGTCTGTTTACAGGCTTACTTCTCAGAGATTGCTTAGCTTGCATTCTTATACAGTCAGGACCACCTTCCTACGGGTGCTGCCACCCATAGTGGGCTTGGCCTTCAATCAAGACAATTCCTGCAGACTTGTCAAGATTTATGGAGGATGGAGGATTTTCTCAATTAAGATTCTGTGGGATCCAGCTCAAGGGGAGGTCCCAAGGCCTGATACTATTACTGAGGCTATGGAGTGTTCACAAAGAGGGACCTAGCATAACCAAATTCTGGGAGACCCAACAAGCATCTGAAAGAGTCAGATGCAGATATTTGTACTCAACCAATGGATAGAAGCAGCTGACTATTTTTGAATTAGGGAAAGACTGAAAGAAGCTGAGGAGAAGGGCAATCCTGTAGAAGAACTAGCAGTCTCAATTAATCTAGACCTCAGAGATCTCTCCAACACTGGACCACCAAACAGACAGCATACACCAGCTGATATGAGGCCACCAACACACTTACAGTAGAGGACTTCTGGGTTTGTGTTCATTCAGAGATGATGCACCTAACCCTCCAGAGACTGGAGGCCCCAGGGAGTTTAGAGGTCAGGTGGGGTGGGAGGTAGGAACATCCACGTGGAGACAGAGGGTAGAGAAAAGGTATGTGATGTGGAAAAGTTGGAGGGTGTGGGGATATGGAGTATAAAAAATTAATTAGTTATTTAATTAATTAAATACATAAGTAAATTATTATTATGTATTAATTAAATACATAAAGTAAGTTAAAATTAAAAAAAAAAGATTCTTTCTTCAGATATGTCTATGCTTGAATCAAGTTGACCAAATCCAACCAGTACAGTGTATATCTTCATAGGTTAGACATCTTTTTGTAGCTTTGTCTGAGACTGACAGAGTTAAGGTTTTCTTTAGAATATCAACCGCATTTTGGATCTACACCAGTGTGAGGTGAAGCATGCATTTCCAGACAGGCCTGGCCTTTCATCAGATGTTATTAGAGAAGAGAATTAAGTGAATTGATTTGTCTACTTGAGGCGTTACTGTCCTGACCATTGTTGAAAGTTGTGGTTTCCTTACTGAAGTGCCCATTTTCCAGGATTCCCAAGCTGGTTCTGCAATGCTGTATATAATGGCAAAACAGAACAAGACCAACCAAACCCTGTGTTTAATGGCAGTAAATGATGGGAGATAGGGGCTGGGGTTGTAGAGTGATTGCCTAGCATGTGTTGAGGACCTAGGTTCAATCCAGAGTTCTGACCAGGAAAGAAGGCATGGGGATGTTCATACTTATTAGTGGGCAGAGTTTATTAGTTCACCAGTCTCACCATGATGCTATGGAAGTCCTATGAAGTTTGGAGTCTGATTTAATGTGCAGGTCCCATTTGCAGTGGAATCTCCTAGTAACATTTGATATAGACGTTCTCTTAGCACCTCATTGCTCTGCCTTCTACCACTTCGGCTTTATTTCCAGTCCATGGGTACTTCCTCTGCATTGTCTCATGCTGTTTCATGTTCTATGCAAGTCCAAGGCAGACTAGTCATTTGGAGGCTCCTTGGACTCACCCAGTGTGATTTCTCAGGGTCATTGTTTACATTGTGTCTTTATCCAGTGTGCCTGGCCAGCTCTCCTGGCACAAGCTCCCATTCAGACAGGAATTCTGTAGCTTCCGTTTCTCACTAAGACATCAGCAACATGTTGACCTTCTCTGTCTGCTGTAGAGTTTAGAAATGAATGTAGTCTCTTCTGCTTTGCAGAGTCTTTTGTTTTGCTCTGGTGAATCCCTGGCTTCTATAGTCAGTCCTGGATTTGAGTGGAAGGGGAGAGAGAAACAGATTGAGTAGACCGTCAGCACCATCTATTCTTCCTGGTTCTTAAGTGCACAAGAGAGTAGTTGTTAGTCTACATGTGATTGGAATGCCTCTCTGCCTCTTTGTCTCTGTGTCGCTGTGTCTCTGTTTCTCTCTGCCTCTCTCTGTCTGTTTCTGTCTCTCTTGCATGTGCCTCTGCCTGTGCATGTACAGTGTGTATTAAAATATTGAATGTCTTCCTTGAATTGTTTTGTCCTTGTTTTTGAGAAAGGGTCTCTCTCTCTTTCCATGGTCCAAGAGCTCACAGTTTTGGTTAAGTTGTCTGGACCATGAGCTTTGGGAAGCCTCCTGCGTTCCTTTCCTGCCTAACCATACCTAGGTGGGGTTGTAGATATGTGCTGCAGCCTGGATTTAATATGGGTTCTGGTCAAAGCTCAGGTTTTTATGCATGATCAGAAGCAGTTTGCCTTCTGAGCCTGATTGGGATGGAGTCTGTTAAAGTAGCTATTAAAAAATCTTTGTCATGGCTCTTTCGAATATATTCTGAAGTTCAGTAATGCAGGCATGTTTTCTTTTTTCAGTAGGATTGCCCTTGACAGATGTCTAAGTGGAGGAGAGACAGGTACAGCAAGCATGATTAGATTCTCCTTTCTCTTGCCCAGGTAACCTTTAGGGGACTAAATGTGAAGCAGACAAAGGAGCCCTTGTTATGTAATTAAAAACAACAAAAAAACCTAGTATTCAAATTTAAGCATTTCCTTTAAAACAATGACCCAGAGAGGTTTTGAAGAATTTCAAATGCTGAATTTTTTTCTAGCATCTATCTGATGCTCTGGTTTTGTTAGTGGTCTGATTGTGGCTTGGGTTGGCTAATGGAAGCCTGGTCAGAACTGTGAGGTATGATGAGGTGACTGTTACATGATGAACCCTTGGCCTTCCACTGGACATCTGTTTTGGGAGATTCTATAATCTTTCAGAAGTAGAGTCTTGCTGTAGGGAGTAGGTATGGTGGATGGGAGCATATATTTGAAGGTCTCCAGTCTTTCTCATTCTCTGCTGCATGTCTTCCATAAGGTCAACTGCTCCCCCTTCTATACACCCATGCCACTGTGGGGTTCTATACACCCATGCCACTGTGGGGTTCCACTTACTCTGAACTAGAAATCAACGGGGCAGGCCAAGGACTGCAGACTGAATTCTTGGAAAATGTGCACCAAAATAAATCCTTCCTTTTCTTCAGCTGTTTTATGTAAGACATTTGGTCACAGTGATACGACTGGCTAATACAGTGACTGAGAGAGGTGGGCATCCAAAGGAGCCATTGAAAATTCCCACTTAGCAACCCTGGCCCTTGGACCTCAGAATTCCTATACTGAACTTTACTGCTAGTACAGGTGGAAAAGTAAAACCTGTGGTTTGGTTTCAATCTATATGGTCTGCATATCAGAGTACTTATTACAGGTCTAGCATTCAAAGAGCAGCAGAGCTTCAGTGTACTGTGACCAGCATCTTCCTTTTGGAGAATGTAAAAGCACCCACTTTATAGAGAACTAGAAACTGGAGATCTTAGCCAGTCATTATCTCAGGAATTCCTTGCACGGTGCTTGGCATGAATGAGTGAGTTGAATGAATGCATGAACGGCCTCTCCTATGATAGTTTCAGAAATACGGTATCATTTTCAGCCACATACTGGGATACTCAAACCTTTTAATGGTAGACTAAATTTCTCAAAATGAGAATAGATGTCAAATATTTATTTATGTAGTAGATTCTTAAAGCAGCATCCTTCATCCCTAAACCTCAGGGTGCATGCAAATAAAATTACAAATAATTAAAATCCTTAAAAAAACCCATAAAAGCCTTGAAAACAAAAATGATATTTTATGGTTAATAAAGCTAGAATATAGGCATGATTACAATGCTATGTAATCATGTACATAATTATTGCATAAATAATATATAATCATCCTAATAAACCATGCAATTCTAGCCACCCCTTCCCATAAAGCTTCTCTATTTATAGGCCTGATGTGGTTGGAAGGGAGGGCAAAGATAGATTTGGGGGATGCTTGAGGATTAAGCAGTGTGTAGCTTGAAAAAGCCTGCGTGGCTTACTAATTTAAGAGTCTACCTCTGAACTGAATGCAGAAAATTAGCTTCAGGCTCAGAGGTGCCCTAAAAGGAATGGCTGGGGGTCTATGAGCTTGTTTTACTCTGTCTTTTGTCCCTTTCACCCAGCTGTCTATGCAGGACTTCATGTTTATTTGCTTGTTCCCAAACACAAATGAGGTTCCTCTGCCTTTCCATGTGCAGCTAAAGTTCCCAGAGATCCATTGTTTGTTTGCTCTCTATTTACCAGATTCTGTTGCAGTGCCAGTCTCTGCAAGACGGACTGGCACACAGTCTGGTGACCTCTGGTCATTTGGTCATTCTTTATGGATACCACTCACTCTTAATTTCTTCCAAATTGGGGAAGACAATGGTCTTTCTTGACTGCCTCTGTACCATTCTTCAGTTCCTTGTTGAGGATGCATGACAGACTAAGTAAGTCAGTAGAGGTCATGTCAAGGAGGAAACACATGTGACAAGTTAACGAGTCACAATTCCTTAAGGAGGACGTTCTCGAACTTTGGTGTATGCAGTGGAGTCCACAGAAAGTCTGATTAAACACTGAGATTGTCACCTCTGAACTCATTAAGCCTTTTGATTCAGGGGATGCAGGGCTTGTTAATCAGGATTATTAGCAAGTCTGTGCATGCTGCTGAGAAGGCTCTACTTTGAGAAACATAAATTTAAAGGAAAAATCTTGAATTATGGTTTGAAGATTATGATACTTTCCAACAGAAAAAAAGCTATGTCCTGCAGTTGTATAACACGTGTCTTTAAAATAGCAAAACAAAACTACCTTTCCATGTTTTTGATTGTCTCTGTGTGCACTACATGCATGCCTCGTGGCTTCAGAAGAGGATGCTGGGTCCACAGAAATAGTAGTTACAGGTGATTATATGTTACCTAATGGGTGCTGAGAACTGATTCTTGGTTCTCTGCAAAAGCAGCAGGCATTTTAACTTCTGGGCCATGTCTCTAGCCCCAGCACATTGTTTTTTACAGGATGTTTGTTGAATTCTGTTTGTTTAATTATAGAGAGGTAGGAAGACTTGCTCAAGGCTCCAGGTGACAAAGGAGCTGGAGCCCAGATCCTCTCTTCCTTATCCTAGGGACTCTAAGACCTGGCCCATTACTTCTTTCTTTGTGGACTTGTTCTTCTGGCCTTCTTTATTGGGAACCCCTCCCTCAGTAATGCAGGCAGTCGAGCCAAAGATTCAGTCCCTTCCTGAAGGGTTGGCAGCTCCACACATGCTTTAGAATCTGTCGTCATAGGCTCTCTGACTCACAATTCTCATTAGAAGGGAAACCAGCTAAGAGGCATGCACAATGCAGCATGAGCAGGTGTGAGCCCATCTCTGGGGCAGTGAGCAGCATTCCCACACACCACGAGACAGATGACGGCGGGTTGTGCTGTTGTCCACTCTTCTCAATTTAAAGTCTCTATCCAGTAAGGTCAGGCTGGCCTCAGGTCAGATCTGGGAGACCTAGGACTCCAATTATTCACCTAAGTTAGCAACCATGTGTTTGTCATCTCGATCTGCATAGCTAGTGCCCAGGTCCAGGAAGCACCAGTCACCCCATCTCAATGTCCCCCAATCAATGGCAGTGAACCTGAGAACAGCACCAGTCACCCCATCTCAATGTCCCCCAATCAATGGCAGTGAACCTGAGAACAGCACCAGTCACCCCATCTCAATGTCCCCCAATCAATGGCAGTGAACCTGAGAACAGCACCAGTCACCCCATCTCAATGTCCCCCAATCAATGGCAGTGAACCTGAGAACAGGTTGTGTCACTAACCTCCTGTGTGTTTTAATTTAAAAGCCTCATTCTGTCCCCAAATCTTCTCCACTTCTCTTCAACTATGTTCACTAAAATTTGAGTTTACTTCTATTGTGAGATGATTTGTAAGAGTTTTCTGTACTACTGGGATAGAAAATGCCACAGTTGGTTGAAGTTTATTGAAGATTCTTTATAGTCCATAGTGTTGTATCCTAATCCCACTGTCTTCATATTCAGAGGTGCCCATTGCCCTCCAGATCATGGCAAGTGCCTGGTGTTCAGATCCAAGAGTGACACCCAGCAAAAAAAGAGAACAGCTCAGATCTAAGGTCTATGTTTTATGTCATGGCTCTCTTCTGTCCTGTTTGGGAAATACTAGGAGTGAGTGTCTCAGAGATGCCTTTATTTTTGACAGTGATTCTCATACTTCAGGAAAAATAAATAAATCTAAGCAGTAGCCTCTGGGTGAAGATAGCCTGGGTTGAGAATCATTTGCAATGAACTACTCAGTCTGAGCCCTCTGATATGAAGGGGACTCACACATTGTTTCTTTGGCATTGATCATATCTAGGACTCAGAGGTGGCTTTAATTGTTACTGTCACATTGTCTCATCTTGCATGGTGCAATGGATGCTGAGCTGTCTAGGCTCCGATGATGGCTTTTTTTTTTTTTTTTTTTGGCTTACTTATCCTTGGGCCCTGCAGGGAGCTGATGATTCTTTCAAGAGATGCAGGTGCCTCTAGTACCAGTTACAAGGGATGGACAATTGATGACCTTGTGGTGGCTGCCATCCTGCAGAGGGTGAGACCAGGGTTATTCACAGCTTGGTAATTGGCACTGATCCTGGGCTCTTCATCCTCAGCAAATACAGGCATCAAGAGAGTTGCTCCCGATCAATGCAGGGGCATCCAATATATAGAACCCCTGGAAAAAAATACCAGAATCAAACATGGATTTGTGTTTAGCATGCCTTGTATATCCTGGTCTGGTTATGAATAATTTAGCCTTTCCTAGGCTGAACAGACTATATTTAGCAAGCCTATTTTGCTTATAATACACCCTGTCCTTTTATGAAGAAGCATAAAGCATGAGAACTGCTTAGAATTGGGGGGTGACTTCATTTTGTGGGGGACAGGAGTGCAGAGGCATCTTCATCTGCAATCTCATGCTACCATGCACCTCAGAGAAGCGAGGGACTAAGTGCCCAGCATGCATACAGCTAAAAGAGTTCTGGAAAATGTCTTCCTCTATTGAGCACAGAGCAGGGCCACTCTGCCTGTGTTGATGGCTTTTGTCTAGGTCATCTGCCGAATAGAGAGGATACTGGCAAGACTTAAGGGGTGCCAAGTTGGTTCCAACTATTGACCCAATGGAAAAATAATGGCACACAAATAAAATAACCCAAGGGGACTCTATTAGACTCCTGTCAAAGGTGTAGGCAGGCAGAAGGAAGCCTCAGGAGATAGTTTCCGAACAGAAGGAGCAATATCAACCGTTCCTAGATCTGTAAAGGCGAGGGCAGAGAACAGTCTCCAGAACCTGAGATGTGGGAGTGTATGAGCTGGAAAAGCTACTTAGAGGAGCTCAGGCTTTAACTAGGAGACAGTCCATGATGGTATCACCCCTATAAACTTTTCTCCTCTTTTGCAGATACAGATATCTCCCTTCCCCACTGACTGAACTCAACAGAACACTAGATACAAGGGAATCCCTAACCTAATCCATGGAATCCAGCCTCCTGCAGAGTGAGTAGCGAACACAGGACACAGAGGTATAGTGAATAGTGAACACAGGACACAGAGGTACAGTGAGTAGTGAACACAGGACACAGAGGTACAGTGAATAGTGAACACAGGACACAGAGGTACAGTGAGTAGTGAACACAGGACACAGAGGTACAGTGAATAGTGAACACAGGACACAGAGGTACAGTGAATAGTGAACACAGGACACAGAGGTACAGTGAATAGTGAACACAGGACACAGGTACAGTGAATAGTGAACACAGGACACAGAGGTACAGTGAATAGTGAACACAGGACACAGAAGTACAAACAAATGGTCTTGGTGTGCCCCTGTCAGCACCTCTTGTGTCCAGAACCCCTAGCAGGGGCTTGAAGCGTGTTACACTGTATTACCTCTTGAAGGTTCTGGTCACTTGCAGATATCAACCTAGGGAAAGTGACATATCTTCTAGGGAGTGGTCCAGGATGATCCAGCAGATTGTCAGTCTGTCATTTGTCCTGGGGATGAAACACTGGACAGGTGTCATGAGATGAGAGTGTCAGTACTGGCTCAAACATGGGGTGGTTCAGCAGGAAGCAGTCCAGCTTTGGGGACCTTATGTAATTGCTGTGGCTATCTGGATAGTGGAAGAGGAGAAGACTATAGTTCTAGATGGTGGATTCTTTGACCTTGTTTCAAAAGCTTCTAGAGGCAGATCTTCAGTTCTACGGCTGACTATGAGGTGTCCCTTAGGAATTCATAGTCATGCCTGTTTTTCAGGAGGTAGAACATACTTTCCCCTAAATAGCAATGCTATGAAAACTGATTAAGATTCTCAGCTAGTCTTCAACAGAATATTTAAATGCTGGGTGGTAAGTATGAGAGCGTTTGTTAAATTGTTTTCTGTTATTTTGGGTATATTTGAGATGTATCACATGTAAAATAAAGTCTAAGTTCATTTGAACACATATGTTGATCTCCCTGGGACTTGGGAGCATTGTTTGAGGGCAATGAGGGAGACCCTGAAGAGGGGGAGATGGGATTCCTTCCCACATTTTTTTTTTTTTTCTGGACCGACAAATTGAAACAAAGTAAAAACAAAACCACAGGAACAGGCAGATATATTCTTGGCTCGCTCCCATGCTTCCTTCTGCAACCCCCACCCAGTTTCCATCCAACTTCTCTGTCTCATCCAAGTGGCAACTCCATCCTTTCCCAGGCTCTCTGGCCCCAACACCTCTGCACTCTGAGTGCACAGCTTTCAGGACCACTTCCTGACTCGTCTTGGTAAGTAGACATGTTCCCATCATCAAATAATGCTCTCTGGACTATCTTAAAATATAATGGTTTACCATGACCACTGTTTATTGCCTAATGGTTCTGTGAGTTCTGAGTCAGGCTAAAGCAGCGTGAGATAGTTGCCTGTTTGTGTGTTTCACAATGTCTGGTTTTGACTTGAGAAGGCGTCATGGGCTTCCATGGTTCTAGAGTTTCATTTGTTGGGTTTCTTTTGGCTCTGATTTTGGAAGTTGGCTGATTCACAATGAGTCAGTCTGACTTCGATTTACACTTCGATTTCTGTGATCTCTTCTTAAGGCTAGCTTAGATTTACTCACAGCATGTGGTCTCAAAGTAGTCAGATTTACTATGTTGTATTTACCTTCTCCATGGAAATAGATGCTACTGATCCTTCTACAGGTTAGACCAATAGCTGTGGAATCACTCTACCATTACACCATATTGGTCAAAGCAAGTGCCATCTATGGTCAGTCCATTCCAAAGGGAAGGAAAAAAAAGCCTGCCACTTTCTAATGAAAGTGGCAAGCATGTCACAATGGTGGAAGGAATCGACAGGGACCATCTTTGAAGACTTTCTTTGCCACAATGAGTCAGGCTGGCTTCGATTTACACTGTGACAGATGATCAATAAGAATTACTAAAAATGTCTATGAATTCTTTGGTGCCCCAGCCATAGAGATGTGATGATTTCTTCTTGAATCTAGGTATGCCTCTGGCTGTCCAGTGGTATATGGTGGAAATTATGCTGGATGCTTCAAAGGCTAAGGCTAAATCATAGGGACCACATAGCTTCTGTGTCCTTCTCTTGGGCTAAATATTCTGAGAGAAGCCAGGTACCATGTGAGAGTCACACCACCCAGTGATATCTATCCAGAGAGACACAGCTGAGCACCTACAGAGCACCTGTCACTACATGCTCCCAAACAAGTCAGCTAATTTAAAAGTCTAGGTCACTTGAAGCTTCATGCACCATACAGGTACTATTGACACCTCACTACTATTACAGAGAAACATCAAATGAAACGTGCAGAGATATACTTTTTTTCCTGGTGACTCCTGACCCACAAGTGAGGTCATTATTTTAAGCCATTAGCTTCTGAGGGGAGCTGTTAAGTAGTGGTGTTACTTGAGTACTTCTGAAATCTCCTGGAAGCATTTCTGTTTCAGGACTTGAAATCAAATCACAACGTAAGAGTTCAGGGAATGGAGGAAGGGCATCGTCTAGACTGATAAGTGTGCCTGTCATCAATAACAGGTGGCCCTATAAGCTGTACCTGTGGGCCCAGCTCCCCAAAGAGCTCCTGCATTCCCAGGTTCTTTTCTCCTTTCAATTATGAACCCAAAGGCAAGACCCAAGCCACTTCCCCCCTGAACCTGATGTTATCATCTTAAAACATCTTAAAACGGGACAGAAGTGCCTCCTTGCATTTCTGAGACTTCAATAAAGTCACATTTAAGAAATCGCCTGGCATGGTGCCTGTCATGTAAGTGCCCAATAGGTCACTCATCCATCATGTATTTACTGAGTAATGAGTTTTGAGAAATCTCAGGTTAGTTCTGAGAATCAGAGATGCCTTTATGTCCTGGTAGTTTTTCATACAGCTGCAGTATACACAAGGCTTCCTCCAATTTGGGTCTCAGGTTCAGGGTATGGAGAGGAAGAGTTACATTCTTAAATGGTAGCTTGTTCTGGCCCCCTCTATAACATATTCTTGATATCTGGGTTGTGACCTCTTTGGGGTTGAATGACCCTTTCTTGGGGGTCACTTAAAGACAGTTGGAAAACGCAGACATTTACAATTCATAACAGCAGCAAAAGTACGGTTATAAAGTAGGAGCAAAAACAATTTTATAGTTGGGGGGGGTCACTACACATGAGGAACTATATTAAAGCGTCGAAATATTAGGAAGGTTGAGAACCGCTTTAGTCTAAGGTGTCGATGAAGTATGTGGCCTAGAAAAATGCAGGGATTTCATGCCAGGAAAATGTTAACCCACTGATTTAGAGGTTGAACATGTGAGGTCAGAATACATGATCTCTCCATTGGGTAGTTTGCCAATGGGGCACAAACTAGAGTCACTTGGGAAAAGGAGTCACAGTGGAGAAATTTCCCTCATTATTTTGGCCTGTGGGCACATCTGTGGGGCATTTTCTTGATTAATGATAGATGTGATAGGGCCCAGTCTGTTGTGTGCAGTGCCACTCCTTGGTTGTGTATTTAAAAAGCACATGGAGCAAGCCGTGGGAAGCCAGCCAGTCAGGAGTGTTTGTTCCTTCATGGTCTCTGCTTCAGATCCTGCTCACAGATTCCAGCCTTGAGTCCCCCTCCCCCCACTCTCCTTGACAGTTGACTATAACCTGTGAATCCAAATAAACCCATTATTATCTTCAGATACTTTTGGTCCCTGTTTTATCACAGCAACTGACAACCGAACCAAAAATACCCCTCAATCCCAGATTTAACTTGAGTGAGGTATTTAAGCACCTTGGTTCTTCATTTCCCTCTCACTGTAGTAGTAACAATAGTAACTGGTTTTGCAAGACTACTGTAAACCGAAAGTAGAGAATATGTTAGCATTTAGTCTGGGCCAGCCCAGCTCTGAGGATAATGATGATATTGTTATATTATCATTGTCATTAAATTTGCCCTTGAGAACTCACAGGCAGGTTCTGGATACAGGCTGTTAAGACCCTGACAGAGTAGAGTATGGGGGAGGCAAAGACATTTCCATGCTACAGAAAAAAATGGGAATTTCTAAAGTGGGAGAAGGGCAGGCTCAGTCTCCTCCCTCCTTCCCTCCCTGCCGCTCCCTCTGCTCTTATTTCTCATTTCCTCTTCTCTCTTCTCCTTTAAAATGATGACAGTATGTTCAAGTTGTGCAAATCAAAGGCATAGATTAGAAACTGGAGCATGAATGCGCTTAACAGACCCAGGAAGTCTCCAGGGGACTGGAATTGATTACCCAGAGTGTACCACACAAAGTGATTATTTTTTCTGCATGGGGTGAACAATGGGAATGAAGTTGAGGGTTGGAAGTACCTCTCTATGCCAAACTACTTAACCCCATGGGTTTTCTGGTGATGGAATGGAATCATGGAGTGCACAGGCAGAAAGTCTCTTAGAAACTTCTTTCTGGAGGAGTCTATGGTAGAGGAAAAGCAGGATGTTTTTCAGCGTGCTTAACCGTGTTTAATTTGGAAAGGGTACCCCATCTGTTCTGGGAGATGCTGTGACTTGGGGAAGTTTCATGGAGGAAGGACTGACACTTTATGTAGGAGGTCACCAAGACCTGTAAAATAAGTGCTGATCCCTCTCCCAGGATGGAAAAGGACCTTCTTTTTTTTTTTTTTTTTTTTTTAATTTTTTTTTCCTCTCTTTATTAGATAATTTCTTCATTTACATTTCACATGTTATCCAGAAATTTTCCCTTACCCTCCCGCGTCCCCGCCCTGCTCCCCTACCCACCCCCTCCCACGTGATGGCCCTGGCATTCCCCTCTTCTGGGGCATATAGAGTCTGTATGACCAAGGGGCCTCTCCTCCCAATGATGGCCAACTAGGCCATCTTCTTCTATATATGCAGCTAGAGACATGAGCGCAGGGGGAACTAGTTAGTTCATGTTATTCTTCCACCTAGAGGGTTGAAGACCCCTTCCGCTCCTTGGGTACTTTCTCTAG
>LR755128.1:1847605-1943905 GCA_902729485.2 Mus minutoides
TTTTTTTTTTTTTTTTTTTTTTTTTTTTTTTTTTTTTTTTTTTTTTTTTTTTTTTTTTTTTTTTTTTTTTTTTTTTTTTTTTTTTTTTTTTTTTTTTTTTTTTTTTTTTTTTTTTTTTTTTTTTTTTTTTTTTTTTTTTTTTTTTTTTTTTTTTTTTTTTTTTTTTTTTTTTTTTTTTTTGCATTTCCTCAGGATCAGTTGTTATGTCTCCTCTTTCATTTCTGATTTTGTTAAATTGGATACTGTCCCTATGCCCTCTAGTGTGTCTGGCTAAGTGTTTATCTATCTTGTTGATTTTCTCAAAGAACCACCTCCTGGTTTGGTTCATTCTTTGAATATTTCTTTTTGTTTCCACTTGGTTGATTTCAACTCTGAGTTTGATAATTTCCTGCTGTCTACTCCTCTTGGGTGAATTTGCTTCCTTTTGTTCTAGAGCTTCTAGGTGTGCAGTCTAGAGCTTCTAGGTGTGTGACTGCTAGTGAATGCTCTTTCTAGTTTCTTGTTGGAGGCACTCAGGACTACAAGTTTTCCTCTTAAGCATGCTTTCATTGTTTCCCATAAGTTTGGGTATGTTCTGGCTTCATTTTCATTAAACTCTTAAAAGTCTTTAATTTCTTTCTTTATTTCTTCCTTAACGAAGGTATCATTGAGTAGAGTGTTGTTCTGTTTCCACGTGAATGTTGTCTTTTTAATATTTATTCTGTTATTGAGGATCAGCCTTAGTCCATTGTGATCTGTTAGGATGCATGGGATAATTTCAATATTTTTGTATCTGTTAAGGCCCATTTTGTGACCAATTATATGGTCAATTTTGGAAGAGGTACCATGAGGTGCTGAGAAGACGGTATATTCTTTTGTTTTAGGATAAAATGTTCTGTAGATATCTGTTAAATACATTTGTTTCATAACTTCTTTTAGTGTCCATGTGTCTCTGTTGAGTTTCTGTTTCCAGGATCTGTCCACTGGTGAGAGTAGGGTGTTAAAGTCTCCCTCTATTATTGTGTGAGGTTCAATGTGTGCTTTGACCTTTACTAAACTTTCTTTAATGAATGTGGCTGCCCTTGCATTTGAAGCATAGATATTTAGAATTGAGAATTCATTTTGGTAGATTTTACCTTTGATGAGAACGAAGTGCCCCTCCTTGTCTTTTTTGATAATTTTGGGTTGGAAGTCAATTTTATTCGGTATTAGAATGGCTACTCCTGCTTGTTTCTTTGAACCACTTGATTGGAAAATTGTTTTCCAGCCTTTTATTTTGAAGTAGTGTTTGTCTTTGTCTCTGAGGTGGGTTTTCTTTAAGCAGCAAAATGTTGAGTCTTGTTTGTGTAGCCAGTCTGTTAGTCTATGTCTTTTTATTGGGGAATTGAGTACATTGATGTTAAGAAAAATCAAGAAAATTTATTGTTGCTTCCTATCATTTTTGATGTTAAAGATGGGAGTCTGTTCTTGTGGCTGTCTTCTTTTAGGTTTGTTAAAGGATTACTTTCTTATTTTTTCTAGGGTGTAGTTTCCATCTTTGTGTTGGTGTTTTCCCCTTATTATCCTTTGAAGGGCTGGATTCATGGAAAGATATTGTGTGAATTTGGTTTTGTCATGGAATACTTTGGTTTCTCCATCAATGGTAATTGAGAGTTTTGCTGGGTATAGTAGCCTGGGCTGGCATTTGTTTTCTCTTAGTGTCTTTATAACGTCTGTCCAGGATCTTCTGGCTTTCATAGTCTCTGGTGAGAAATCTTGAGTGATTTTAATAGACCTGCCTTTATATATTATTTGACCTTTTTCCATTACTGCTTTCAATGTTCTGTCTTTATTTAGTGCATTTGTTGTTCTGATTATTATGTGTTGAGAGGAATTTCTGGTCCAGTCTGTTTGGAGTTCTGTAGGCTTCTTGTATGTTCATGGGCATCTCTTTCTTTAGGTTTGGGAAGTTTTCTTCTATTATTTTGTTCAAGATATTTACTGGCCCAGTGTGTTGAGAATCTTCATTCTCATCTACTCCTATTATCTGTAGGTTTGGTCTTCTCATTGTGTCCTGTATTTTTTTGATGTTTTGAGTTAGAATCTTTTTGCATTTTGCATTTTCTTTGATTGTTGTGTCCATGATCCCTATGGAATCTTGTGCACCTGAGATTCTCTCTTCCATCTCTTGTATTCTGTTGCTGATGCTCACATCTATGGTTCCTGATTTCTTTCCTAGGGTTTCTATTTCCAGAATTGTCTCACTTTAGGTTTTCTTCATTGTTTCTACTTCCATTTTTAGATCTTGGATGGTTTTCTTCAATTCCATCACCTGTTTGGTTGTGTTTTCCTGTAGTTCTTTAAGGGATTTTTGCGATTCTTCTACCTGTTTAGCAGTGTTTGCCTGTAGTTCTTTAAGGGCTTCTACCTGTGTAGCAGTGTTCTCTGGTAATTCCTTGAGGGATTTTTTTATTTCCTGGGTTATATAAGAAAGCAGGCTTAGCAAGCCACAAGGAACAAGCCAGTAAGTAGCACTCCTTCATGGCCTCTGCATCACCTCCTGTCTCGGGGTTCTGACCTGTGTGAGCTCCTGTCTTGGCTTCCTTCAAAGTTAGAATACAATGTAGAAGTGTACGTCAAATAAATTCTTTACTCACCAAGTTGCTTTTGGTCATCATGCCTCATAAGAGTAATAGAAACCCTAACCAAATGGATCTGAAAGATATCATCCTGAGTGAGATAACCCAATCACAAAAGAACACACATGATATGCACTCAGTGATATGTGGATATTAAGCCCAGGAACTTAGACTACCCAAAATACAATTTGCAAAACACATGAAACTCAAGAAGAAGAAAGACCAAAGTGTGGATATTTTGTTCCTTCTTAGAATGGGGAACAAAATACTCATGGAAGGAGTTACAGAGACAAAGTTCAAAGCTGAGATAGAAGGAAGGACCATCCAGAGACTGTCCCACTTGGGGATCCATCCCATATACCAAACCCAGACACGATTGCATATGCCAGCAAGATTTTGCTGACAGGAACCTGATATAGCTGTCTCTTGTGGGGCTATGCCAGTGCCTGGCAAGTACAGAGTGGATGCTCACAGTCATTTATTAGATGGAACACAGGGCCCCTAATGAAGGAGCTAGACAAAGTACCCAAGGAGCTAAAGGGGTCTGTAACCCTATAAGAGGAACAACAATATGAACTAACCAGTATTCCCCAGAGCTGTGTCTCTAGTTGCACATGTAGCAGAGGATGGCCTAGTTGGCCATCAGTGGGAGAAGAGGCCCTTGGCCTTGCAAAGATCATATGCCCCAGTACAGGAGAATGCCAGGGCCAGGAAGCAGGAGTGGGTAGGTTGAAGAGCAGGGCGGGGGCAGGGGTATAGGAATAACATTTGAAATGTAAATGAAGAAAATATCTAAAATTAAAAAAAAAAACCCTAACTAAGATAGAACTTGGTGACTTGGTGCCAGAATAGAAGGGTATTGCTGTGACAGACCTGACCATACTATATTGAGGAGGACTGTGGAAGGACTTTGAAACTTTGGGATGGAAGAGACATCAAGTATTGAGAGCTCAGTGAGATGTTCTGCAGGAGCATGGGAAATAGAGATGTAGAAAACAGTGCAGACAATAGCTTGTGAAGTTTCAGAGGGAAGCAAAGACTCTATCAGGAAGACATCTAAGTGAAGAATCTGTGGTTCTGGCTACCTGGAGCTGTAGAATTGGATGTGATTAATCTAGTACCAGAACCACTAAAATGAAACCTTTGTTTTGCTGGAATAATGGATGCTGGTCAGCCGGGGCTAAGAATAAACTATGATTAACCTCCTATTGTGTTGCCTTGTCCAGCTTCAATATGAAGACATCTGTCTCGTCATCTTGTTTTGTCCTGTTTGTCTATCATCTCTTGGAGGCCTGCTCTTTTCTGAAGAGAAAAAGGGTGGGGAGTGGATCTGAAGAAGAGGGGAGTTTGCAAGGATCTGAGAAGAGTGGAGGGAGGGAAAAAATGGTCCGCATGTATTGCAGGTAAGAAGAATCTATTTCTTTTCAATAAAAATTTTTTTAAAAAAGAGGGAGAACAACATCATTGAGGTGAAATCCTTTGGGAAGTGTGCTCTAATGGTCAGCACACAGAAGTTGTGTTCTAGAAGTGTCTAAGGTTTTACTTGCTGGCGGATGAACTTGGTAGTTGTAAGAATCACCCAGAAAGTCTTAGTTTTGAAGGCATGTGGAGAGCAGCCCAGCATGGCACTGAAGAGCAGGGCTTGGGTCCCCAAAATGAACTGAGTGGGGCTCCTGGTGAAAATGTAGCTAACTTGCAGCTGGGACCCCACCTGTTCTGGGGAAACCTGTACCATGGGATGACCACCAAGAACTTCAGCAGCCGTGGAATGGAACCAGCTAGAGCCTAGAGGACAAGCTATGTGTGCTACAGAGGGCAGAGCTGGAGACGTGACCCAAGCCCCCTGGAAGAGCTCAGAAGATCATGAGTGAATTCCAGATAACTGGACATTGAATTATGTATCATTTTGGAGTGCTACTTTGCTTTTATTTTGCTTTGTTCAGACTGTGACTATACACTGCTTCTTCCTGATTGAAGTAGAAAAGTGTAACTTAATTTTGATTTGTACTGGAGCCTACAGTTGAGAGATTTCAAACTTTAAAAAGAGATTTTATAATTTTAAGGAGATGATATCTTAAAGGGACTGAACTTGTAATGTGTTTGAATTTGTAAAGACTATGGAACTTCAGAAATTATTTATGTTTTTTAATGTGAGATCTTAGGGATGAATGAGAAAGGAAAGGTTGTTGTTTAATAGTGATATGTTTGTGTGTCAACTGTGCTGGCTAGTTCTATGTCAGCTAAAGTCATCTGAGAGGAGACAACTTTAATTAAAAAAAATACCTCCATAACACTGGACTATAGGGAAACCTGTGGGGAATTTTCTTAGTGAGTGAGTGAGAGGGAACACCCAGCACATTGTGGGTGGGGCCTTCCCAGGGCTGGTGGTTCTGTCCCCAGCACATTGTGGGTGGGGCCTTCCCAGGGCTGGTGGTTCTGGAGTTTCATAAGAAAGCAGGCTGAGCAAGCCAGTAAAAGCCACACCCCTCCATGTCCACTTCATCAGCTTTTGCCTCCAGATTCACGAACTGCTTGAGTTCTTGTCCTGACCTTCTTTAGTGATGGACTACAATATACACGCTAAATAAACCCTTACCTCTCAAGGTTGCTTTTGATCATAGTGCTTCATTGCAGCATTAGTATCTCTAATTAGGATAAGGTAGACAAGGTATGTGCCATAATAATTGGTCCCAGCCTCTCCTGCAGATAGAGGTAAAATCATGTAACTTAATTATTCTGGGCACTGAAATGGTAGGTATTTCTAGGACTGGCCAGGATACCTTCCTAGCACATTGTGTAACCTGCATTTCTGTCACCTTCCAGGGTGGGATGCCAATACAATATGATAGAAAGAACACAGAACACACACACACACACACACACACACACACACTCAGATTGTGTTAACTGAGATGGAACCCACTCTCACTGGTTAGCACTATTCCATGGGCTGGAGGCCCAGCACATGCACGAAGGGGAAGATTAATCGAGCACTAATTGCTCTGATTCCTGATGGCAGGTGGCAGTGACCAGCTGCTTCATGCTCCTGCCACCAAACCTCCCCACCCCTTCTCCCCCACCCACAATGTGGACTGTAGCCCCTTGGACTGTGAGCTAAAATAAACCCTTCCTTTCTTTAGTTGCTTTTTTCAGGTGTTTCATCACAGCAGCAAGAGGAAGAAGTGATTAATACCTATACGTACATGATTCATGAGAAAATGAGGACAAGAAAGCTCAGCCCTCCACAGCTGAGTCTCGGAAGTCACAGGCAACCAGGTCATCACTCAGTTCAGCCCCTATTCAAGGGAAAGGCATCTGGCGTTTACCTCTTGAAAGCACCCAAGAATTTGTGTTCATAACTACAAATCATTATAAACTTTTCTGCCAAATAGTGCAGTATTGTCACCTTTTGCAAGCTGACTTTACTAGCCAGTCCTAGTTACATAATTTGTACCCCCCCCAATTCTGATATCTAGTGACATGTGATAGAGTCTCTAGACTGTGCCTGTGGTTAACCTACAGTTCCCCTAGAAACAGCATCTGATAAATGCACAGAGTTATGTATTTAAAAAGTTTGGAAGTTGGCCTTGCCCACTTTTATAGGACCTCCTGAGCATTTCTGATCCAAGTTGCAAGGATGGCAGAGGTACCTTGGTTTGTGTTTCCCTTTTCATAATCTTTAATGGTGACTGGGAAGTGATTGTCCAGTTAAGACATATAGTCTCAGCTCTTGCTTTGGTCTGCGTGTCTGAGCTCTTTCCTGAGTATGACTTGAAAATACGGCTCTCTACGTGTTTGCTCCCAAAGGTCGATGGTCTGAGAAGCTGCCTAGTGAGAATGGGAGAGCCTCTTTTAATAGTGTGCTGAGTGTTGCCTCCTCCTGACCACCATCAGACCTCTCATGAGGAGATACAAGTATCTACTCTTTCAAATCTATACATTGTTTGTCATTATTTGTTACAGCAGCTACCATTATCTGAAACTCAATTTTTGCACTGCATAGCTTTGAAAAAATTACTAATCTTTCTTGCCCTATTTAAATATTGATGAAATGAGACCATCACCTCTTAGGATTATTATAATGGATAAATGCAATCAACCACAATATAAAAGTGATAGGGCCACACATAGTACATCCTCAGTAAGGTTTCCAATTCTCTAATGTATTAGTAGACTAAATTGCCATTTCCTAAACTCTGCCACATGGGAAAGACTTTTGTTTCAAAACAGTTTCCTGTTCTGATACACCAGCTCCACATAGGGTTAAACTACAAAGCAAAGCTGTTGAGTAGTTTGGTTTAGTGAAAGTTTAGGTGATTCAGGGCCTGGGATCATGCGATTTTCCTTTGGTTTCTCAGCTGTCGTAGACTTGAGGAGTGTTTCTTGGTATGTGCATAGGAGACGTCTTCATTAGGCAGATATCTCCTGAGACTGAGGGGGCAGCTGGTTTGTGCTGGTGTCCACAGAGTCTCGTCGGAGCCCTTGTGTGACTTCTTCATGATCCAGCATGCAGAGGCGGATTCATTCTTTGCTTCTCCCCATTCAACAATCACTGTTGCCTCTGCTGGCCTCTACTTGCAGAATTGTGGAATGACTATTTTTGTTATAGCAGTTCAGCTGGGTGTGAGTAGGGTTGGGTTCCAAGGAGGCAAGCACTCACTTAGATCCATTTCCTCTCAGCTGGGTGTATGTTGCATTCTGCTGGTATTTGTAGTATTGAGCTGAGAGAGGCACTGGGGAAGCGTTTGCTACCTCAACATTTTGGCTACTTCTAAACAAGCTGGGGATTTAGTGAGGTCAGCAATGGTTAGATGATCAATAAGGCATTTCAGATAAAACCCTATTTTGCCTCTAGCAAATTTCCAGCGTTACTTTGCCTTTGTAAACAACTTCTTAAGGAATGCAGGTTGTAAATCATCTCAGATGCACTTTTATACCCCTCATGCCATGTATTCCTCCTAATAATTTCTCACGTCAGGTAAGAAGAGGTATTTGTACCAATGAAGGTGCCAAACCCCAGAGGACAAAGTTGATTCAGCCAAGGTTAGTGTAAGGTCGTGGAAGGTGGATTAGGATCCCAGGCTCTCAGATCCTGAACCTGCCTGTTACAGTGTTCAACACCTCACTTAGCAATGTGCTCAGAAACCTCCCTGACCTAGGTCAGTGTCCATCCCACCATCCCCACATCTGAATAGTAGTGTTGACTGCTGGGTGGGATGCAGGCAGCCACAAGTTCAATGATGGTGCCATGGTTGGAGGGTTATTTCCCCTGCTGTCTGGACATGCTGGTTAATGATCATATTTTCCTCTGGACCTAATTACTTGAGAAGAAAAGAAGATTTTAGTGTGAATCCATTGAGCTGCCCTCTAAGCAGCCTGCGGGCACATGGATGTTGAGGCTGAGTCTTGCCCAGGAAGGAAAAGAGCAAGCCTGGATGGATATGATCTAATGCTGACTTTGTGTGTCTAGAGCATCTCTGCAGGATTCTCCCCAACTCAATAGAAGCACGTTCTGAACTGTGCTCAGTGTAGCAGAGGTCAGTGCACATCTGGATTTGAGACTGATGGGGAAAGGACTAGATTCATTCCAGGACGCTCTGGCATCCTTGGGTGTGGCCTGAAGCTTGCAGAATGGCCGCTGAAGTTCTCTTCAGGGTCTGTTTCCTAACTCTTACAGGTTGCCTATGCCTGGCAGTGGCTCCTTACCTGTAGAGCCAGGCTGAAATCACATTGTCATTATTGGCTATGAATTTACCTGTGTGTACAAAATGACTAGACATCAGGGTAGATCAAGTATTGAGCAGAGGACAGATATATGTTTTAACTTGCTATGGCCAGGGAGGACAGATGTGCACGGCAGACAGTGAGTATCTCCCACTGTGATTTAAATGCATTTGTTCACTAGAGGCTTATGTGTTGGAACATTGGTGCCTAGCTAATGGCGATATTTTTGAATGTTTGGGGAACCTGTAGGACGTGGAGCCTTCCTGAAGGAAGTGGGTCACTAGGTACCTGCCTTGAACATAAAAGCCAGGTCCCATTTCCTGTCATTCTCTGCTTCCTGCATATGGGTACAGTGTGACCAGCCACCTCACACACCTGCTGTCAGGCTTTCTCCATCCTGAAGGACTTGTCTCTGCCAAATGACAAGGCAAAATAAATCACTCCTTCCTTAAGTTGCTCCTTATTGGTTGCGGCAATGAGAAAGCACTGATTATGATGTCTTAACTTGGGTCTTCACTCCAGTCAATTATAATTCAGCATGGGTTAGAGCCGGTTTCTAGGCTCACAACTGGCTTTTTAGGAATTTGATCAACTATCCCCTCCCCCTTCCCTCCCTCCCTCTCTCCCTCCCTCTTTTCTCCTCCCTCCCTCTTCCCTCCCTCTTTTCTCCCTCCCTCCCTCTTCCCTCCCTCCCTCTTCCCTCCCTCCCTCTTCCCCTCCTCCCTTCTCTCTTTCTCTCTCCCTCTTTTGTGGGGATTGAATGTAGAGCTTTGAGGATGATAGGTAAGTACTGAGCTATTTCCCTACCCCCTTTCTACCTTTTAATTTTGGGTTTCACTAAATGGCCCTTGATGAGCCTTCTGAGTATCTGGGATTACAAGGCATAGCAAGCAGAGCTCCTTCTTTCTGATTTTGGTGGTTCTGGGGATTGAACTCAGAGCCTTGCAAGTGCTCAGGAACCATCCCAACTGAGCTAATCCCCAATCAGATATACTCTTAGGTTTTAACTGGCCACAGTAGGAAAGTGTACACCAGGTCACTGATTATACCTTCAGGGGTCAGTTGCTAAACAGCAGCAGAGAGGGTCCCTGGGAGGGTCCTTTCTGAGCTCAGAGCTAGGGTCCATCTCTAGAATGTGCTGAGCCTTCCATTTACATATGTCCTATCAAAGACTTCCAGGAAACCTCGCTCCTGATTTGGGGTGACCTATATTCATTCTCTTCTTTGCTCTGGCAGGTGCACGGCAGGTTGCCATGTCTGCCCTACAGGTTGGGAATTGTGTGTCCTCTCAGTTAGGGGAGAGGCCCATCAACCTTCAGGTGACGCTTGCTATTTCTCTTGGCACTGCCTGTCAGACATGTGCAAAGCTGGTTGCTCTGACCTCCAGCTTCCCCTTTTCCTCTCACCATGAACATGTTGCCTCTATCTAAGCCCTGTAGCTGATTGCCACCATCTGCTCACTCCCCTTCCTTGCTCTCAGGGCGGTCCCTCTGCTGGGCCAGCATACGCTGCCAAGGACCCAGTGGGGCTGTGTCACTGATCAACATTTGTTGCATTTTTGGACTTATTTTTACTCTAAGATAATCTGAAGGAACTTCCCTAACTTAACTTTATTCCCTTTGGTCCCTAAGCTTGGATTACTGAATACTATCTCCTATTTGGGGACTTCTCACTAAGTGTGATTGTAGACATATGCCCCATGGGCGCTTTCTCCCATGCTCTTCACAAGGACATGAAGGAGACAATGTTCTTAGCTCCTCATTGCCAAGAAGCATCAGTGGGCAGCTGTGCATATCCCATTAGTGGGGAGAAAGAGGTTCCAACACAGGCCTGCTTAAACCAAGCTCACACTTGTCACACCTGTGTCACTCTGTTCCTTCACTCTAGACTCTATTCTTGCGATGGCATGATGGTTAGGAATGAGGCAGAAACCAAACTTGGGTTGGACCTGCAATTTGGAAGCTCTTGGTGACCAGTGGGGCATGGTGTCAATGTATTATTTAAGGTGACTTCTCTGGGTTACAAGGAGCACCTAGTAGTGAGATGTATAGTTGCATGGCACCCTTGTGAGATGTATAGTTGCATGGCACCCTTGTGAGATGTATAGTTGCATGGCACCCTTGTGAGATGTATAGTTGCATGGCAGTTGTAATGAAGTTTTATAAAACAGGGGATTTCATACACATAAAGTTGTGGATTTAAGGCTCTTCAAAAGCCCCACATTGGAGTGTCAATAGAATTTACTTCTTGAGGGCTATGTCTACTCCATGTCTCTCTACTAGCTGCTGGTAGATTGGTGACAACCTATGGTTTTCCTTGACCTATAAAGTATTGCTCTAATCTCTCTTCATCTTCTGTGGCTTTCTCTATGTGTCTCTGTATCTGCATTTAGATTTCTCTCTTTTACAAGAATAGTAGTTATAGTGGATTAGGCTCACCCATAGAATTTGATCTTAGTTTATTATATGTTCAGTGAATCTTCCAATAAGATCATATTCTGAGGTGCTAGGTATTAAAATTTCAACATATACATGTTAGGGAGATACAATGTGACCCATGACATGTTTGTTCATATGAGCTCTCAAATGGAGAGAAATAATTTAAAGGAAATATTGATTTTTCTATTTCTTATTACAAACAAGTTTCTGCATTGAAACTTCTGATCAAAATGAGGTAGATATATGCTCTTTTTTCTAGGGTAATTCCTGTCTCTTTAAGGTTACACAAAATGAATCTCTAGTTGTCTGGTATGCCTTTTTAAAGCTTTGGGCCTCACTTCTGGGGAGAGTGAGTTATTTTTGGTGAAGCTTTTCCTTCTGCAGATGTCTGAGTAGCTTCCTTCTCCTCAGTCAGTAGCTTTCACTTGACTCTCTCCTTTGGAATATTTTGTGTTCTGCTGGCGGATCACTCAGCACCACTGAGAACTTTGGCTACTACTGTGCAAACTAGCAAAACTTAGGTGGCTCTTAGGGGCCATGTGGGTGTGATATGGTCTCACTGGTGGATTAGATCTTTATAGTCATGGTGAGGGATGCTCACCAAGGGAGAGGAGGGGAAATATTAGCCAACCAAGAGTGCTGCTTTACTACTGCAACTGAAAGGTTCCGAGAAATGGGAGCCAGGGAAGGAATGGGAGCTTCTGGGCTTATCACAGCGTACTCTCTCGGGAACACATATTTGAGACCATGGAAGACCTTCCCATTTAGCAGATTTCTCTTCCCTTCATGGGCTGAGAGACTGGAGTTTAGTGGTGACTCCCAAGCTCTGTGACCAACTGTTTTCTTTTTCCCAAACTCTCAAGGGATATTTCCCCTTGATCTCATCACTTATCCACTCATTCCTGACTCAGCCAAGGGTGTTTGGCTCCCAAATAGGAGGGACTGTGGGAAGAGAGAATATTCTAGACAAAGGTACAAAGGGGCAAAGTGTCAAAGGTGTTAGAAAACATGGCAGATCCCCAAAATGAAATTGGTAGATCTGGCTGGAGGATGGAAAGCAAGATAATTGTCTGGCTCCTTCAGGAAAGCCAGTCCCTGAAGACTACATTTAAGCTGAAAGTATGAGGCTTTCAAGTCTGAGAGGGGTGTGGTCATCCCTCTGGATTTAGGGCTGGGAGTGATTGGGGTTGAGACGGGATTGCAGGCAGGTGATGACTGAAGAGATTGTTGCACTAATACAAATATTCGCCCACTCACTCACCAGCTCCAGTCTCCATCCTGAACCTGTGGTGGGGCAGGGGATCAGTGGAGCAGAGAGGGGAAACTCCATTTATACATTCATGGCTTCCTGCTTGTGGGGTTGCTCAGCTTTCCCTTGGATGCATCAGCCTGTTCCAGGCTGAGCCTTGTGCATTTTCTCACCCTGGCAAAAACCACTGGGGGATCAGGAGGCTGAAGGCTGTTTCCTGATTCACAAGGAGAGCTTTGTTTGAAGAAGTTTCAGAGTGCAAAAGTCAGATTGAATACAATGGACACACAAAATGAAATTGCTCTTTACAAGAAATACAGGTGCAGTAAAATGGAAATACACTTGTTTTAACACAGCAAATGTCCTGAGGATTTCTAAAGGCTACTGAGCGGGTTAAGTAGACTTGGATGGGAAACAGGAAGGGCTGTGTGTGTGTGTGTGTGTGTGTGTGTGTTATGTGATTTGGAAATGTGGATCACCCTCACACACATTACAAAAGCCAGCCCAAGAGGCTACCCTGGGGTGTGACAAGCACTCACCTCCTGCTCTGCATCTCTGTGTGCCCTTTGCTTGCCCTTCCTCCACAGTCAGACCCTGCTCTGTGCTCAGCTCCATTTATAAGGGTGGCTTTATAGATAGATACCTTTATGCTGCCTGGAATCGGGATTACAGAGAGAAAGCAGAAAGTTCTCCACACTGTACATGGAAAATGGAAGTGATCCTTTCTGAAATGGAACCCTTTGTTATTGGTTAAGGCTTTGTCTTGGGACCCCAGTGAGTACTGTATGCTAGTCTCCATCTGTCTCGAAGCATTCATTAAGTGCCTACTGTTTTCCCACATTGCTGAAAGGCTCATTTTGCATTGGCGAGACTCAAGTTATGAACGGGCAGTTCTCAGGTGTAGAGTGTTCTGTTTGATTTTAGTCTAAATCCCATGGAAGGGAAAACGTTTAGCCAAGAACCATAGCCACTTGACCTGAGCCACTCCTTTGCTAGAAGTCCGTGTAAGGAGGAGACACTGGGGTCTGTTGCATCCCTTCCATTCAAGGTGTTAGTCAAGGTTCTGTGTAGACTGTTAGAGTGGGCAGCAGGTATCTGAGAGAGCCTTAGGGTGTACCAGGAGGCATTGACAGCAAACATACCCTCTCAAGTCAGAATGGACAAATAGCCACTGGACTTCTGTTTGTGCATGGTGCAGCTTTGGACTTCGGTCCCCAGACAAGTGGGGGTTTAGAAGTGACAAGTGACTTGAATGACTAAACTGGAAGCTTCTGGAATGAATTTGGGTCTATTTTGAGATGAGGAGGGGTGAGGACTAATTGCTCAGCCAGAGTCTCTTCTGAGCCGATTTCATCCTTTCTCTGATTCATTCTCAGCTTTATCCTCTGATAAAAAATAGGAGCCGGAGTTCTGAGCAGCTGTGTCATATACCTCCTGCACAGGAGTTCTTGTGTCTTGCCATTCAGTTAGTCACTCATTAAACATATGTTCACTGAGTACCTGCTATATGCCAGACACAGTCTCAGATGCTGGAGTACAGCAGTGAATGGAACAGAGCAAAGCCTTCTGATGTATATAGAGAAAGGAGTGGGTTACAGTGAAAGAAATTAGTAAGTTGTGTGGCGTATTACTTCTCTCATCAATGTAACCAAAGGCCCAGAAAGGGCAACTTAATGATGAAAGGGTTTACTTGTTTTATAGTTGTTGTGTTCATGAATCCTGTCCATGGTGGCAGGGAAGGCATGGTGACAGGAGCCTGAGGGACCTAGTCACGTGTGTCTGCACTCAGGAAGCCAAGAAAGAACCAATGCTCCATCCATTTTGTATTTTTTGTTCAGTCTGGAACTCCAGTGCCTAGGATCAGTCTTCCCACATAGGTTAACCCATTCTACAAACCCCTTTCCTAATATGGCCAGAGAGGTTCATCTCCCAAGTGATTGTAGATTCTAGCAGGTTAACAATTGATACTACCCACTACACAGGTGGAAGCCAGGAGTCAATGCGGGGCCCGGGGGGAGCAGTACTGCAGCAGGCCAGCTTGGAGATGAGGGGGCTATGTGAACAGTGCAGTGCCTATAGAGAGAAGAAGACAGGAGAACCATGGGCCTCTTGCTCAGGGTGGTGAGTAGGGGATCCATTCTGCTTCTCTGTACTCTGAGCACTTTCCTGGTTTCCACATATTATATCAACTCATTTAGTCTTCAGACATACCATTAAATTATATTTGTTTTTGCTCCATTTCACAGGATTTGAAGGCTGGATGGGTCACAGGGGTCATGAAGAAGAGGCAGGGGATACTTTTGCACTCACTCAAATTGAAGAAGGTTCCATCATTTCTAATCATTATGAACGATATGGATACAATGTTGGATGAGATCAAACGTCACTCACCCAGGCAAGGCATAGATTCAAGTCCTAAAGGTACCTACTGCAATCCCTGGGTCTCACGCCCTATAACCAAGAATTGGGCCAGGAACTTACAAATGGGGGTAGAAACGGGGACTGTTTATTAAGGGATTAAAAGCACTTCTGAGAATGAAGTGGGCCAGCGATGAAGGGAGTTCAGGCATGCAATGGTGCTGGTCCAGGAGAGCTATGAATGTGTCTTCTCCTGTATTTGGATGCTGTAGGGAGGGGCTTCCAGTTCCCTTGACAACTGGCTCTTGCATTTTCAAATCTTGGTACACTACTTCACTAAACTCTCCTGCCACAGGATGGAACCTTGATGGGGACCTATTGTGCTGTGCTGGGGCCACAGACAGGGGCCCTTCTACTATTTCTTTCTTTCCCCACTGCCCCACTGCCCCACTCCCCCACTGCCCCACTGCCCCACTGTCCCACTGTCCCACTGCCCCACTGTCCCACTGTCCCACTGTCCCACTGTCCCACTGTCCCACTGTCCCACTGTCCCACTGTCCCACTGTCCCACTGTCCCACTGTCCCACTGTCCCACTGCCCCACTGTCCCACTGAACCACTGCCCCATGCTCTGGAGTTGGTCTTTTTTTTTTTTTTTTAAATCTGAATTTAGGCCAATCTTCTTTTACTAATTCTGTTTTTGTATAGAGAATAAACACATCTAGCAACACCAAAGGGTTTACAAAAGAGGGATCTTCTCTCTCTGCCTCCTCACACAAGCAGCTTGTCTCCCCAGTATTATTCCAGTCTACATCTCTTGTGTCTCTAGTGATGTCTCTTTATCATTTGCTATATTCTGTACTTGTAATAGCTCTTTCCTCCTTTCCCCTTAGTTTTCAGAGTTATGCTGATTTTGTCTATCTAAAGGAATCAACAACTTCCTCTACTAAATTTTATTTTCCACCTTTTCATTCTATATTATCTCTTCTCTCTACATGCACTCTGTGTTTGCTTATCCTATTTTCATGTTTCCAAATGCTCAAACTATGAGCTGATCTATATGTGTGTGTCTATATCATATATGTATATATATAATATGTATGTGTTTATGTACATATATTAACATTTAATATATTTAAAGAAATATGCATTATGTTAGTGATATTTCAACTTTTACATTTAGTATTTTAGTTTTAATTATTTTGAAATAGAATGTGTTGAAAGTAATTTTTAAAAATTTAATCTACGTTTATTTTTTTCCAACTTTTATTAGATATTTTCTTCATTTACATTTCAAGTGTTATCCAGAAAGTTCCCTATACCCTCCCCGCTCCTGGCCCTGCTCCCCTACCCACCAGCTCCCACATCTTGGCCCTGGCATTCCCCTGTACTGGGGCATATAAAGTCTGTATGACCAAGGGGCCTCTCTTCCCAATGATGAGTTGGTCTTAAAGTGGGGTTTACTTGGCTCTTTCTTTCTTTCTTTCTTTCTTTCTTTCTTTCTTCTCTCTCTCTCTCTCTCTCTCTCTCTCTCTCTCTCTCTCTCCGCCTCCCTCCCTCCTCTTCCTTCCTTCCTTCCTTCCTTCCTTCCTTCCTTCCTTCCTTCTATTGGTCATGGGACTTTATATTTTAACAAAGACCTGGACCATATAGTAGTCTAAATGCATACATATGACAGAAAGCTTACTGGATTTTCTGGTTGGTCCAAAATTGGTACCCAGAGCTAAAACAGAGGACAGAGAAGCCCTGTGTTTGCTACTGAACCTGCTAATACCTGGGAGTAGCTCTCATTTTGCTGCCACCAGCTTTGTCCTAAACCCCTCCCCTGTCTCTGTATGAGAGATAGGTGGGGTGAGAAAAAAAAATAAATCTTTTGCCATCTCGGCACTTGGCTTTGCAGGAAAGGAGAATCTCTTGTCTTCCACTTCCTATTCCCAAGTCAAGTAAAGAGGCTCAAGACAACAGAGTGCTCCCAGTCAAGGTAGCAGCAGTTTTTATACTAATTCCCATTTTAAATGCTGCTGGTCACCAGCTTTCTGACCAGGTCCTATGTCTGCAGTGACAGGATGGGAAGAAAGGAAGCAGGGATGGGGCTAGATAGCCTAGAGAAGAGACTTTGTTTCTGTGGGTGTTGTGGAAGGTGGGTGGGATGGAGATGTCCCACCTACACAATTATATCACCTGTTCCTTGCAGGTTGTACACCAACCCCCAAAAGCCTAGAAAATGTAGAGTGTATACTTGTACAGAGAGACAAGAGCAGGAGCCTGTCTCACATCTAGGGACATATAGGGAGGGGAATAGCCCTGTTCAGAAGTTCCATGTTGGCAGTGGGGGTCAAGAGAATGAATAGCAAAGCTTCCCCTATCTGTCCTCCTAGGGGAATATCCATATCTTGAAAGGGTAGGAGGACTGAGGGACCAGAATCCCTGATCCATTTGCTAGGACCCCCATTAGCCTTATTGGGAAGTGGCAAGGGAGAGAAGATAATATTTAAATTAAGTTTGAGGTTGAAATTTTAAGCTGTATATATGACTTTTAATAACCACAAGTGATGAGAAAGTTATGAAATTTGATGAAGGTGCTGTTAAAGGATGGGCATGGGAGAAGTGTGTGATTAAAGAGAGAGAATCAATTGGGAAGATGCCTGTTTGCATCCAGCATGCTTAGAGAGGCATTTTATAATAATGCAATGTAACTGAGATAAAGTATCCATCATTCCAATCTATCCTAGACTGACCTCAGTTGCCAATGAATAGTCTGGGTTATCTGATCTGCATCTGCCTACCTAAACCCCCTGGAGTACATCCTGCCAGAATGTAGACTTCATCATCACATCATCCAGGACACAGAAATGGGGGGGGGTGTCAAGATCTGCACATGTGTTCAGCGACTGCTGATTGATTATTACATGCGTAATCTATGTCCCACAGGGAGGAGCCAAAGCCAGGATTGCAAAAGCATCTCTAAGTTGGGAAGACTCCAGAGGGGGAGCAAGCAGCTGCCACCTTACAAGAAGAAACTTCTCCTCATAGCAAAGTTTCCTGGGAAACCTGTTATGACTAAATTTTATGGGGTGTATAGATCAATGACAGCTAATGGGGCCTGTCTGAGTTCTAAAGCTGTGGTATCAGAGCATATATCAAAATGGCTGGGAGCTGTCTATGAAAGAGATTTTAATATACAGTCCTTCCTAAGGAAACAACAAAGAAATTTTACAGATGGAAAGCACACTTTGAATCCCCTCAATTCCTCCCAGTTTTGACAGATAACTGGATTCTTGGCATATGGTGTGTTCTGGCCACTGTGCACATGTTTTCACATGGACAAAATCATAGGTCCAGCATGATCTCAGTCCTTCTAGCCATGTGCGTAGACTTGCAATCATTCCTCCTTATAACTTCAGAATCTACTGCTGTACATTGCCAGCACTCTGAACAATTCTCAAGTGACTAGTAGGATTTTGAAGATGATGCATACCACTGTACCACATGTCTTCCAATCCATGGAATTTCTTCCTTTTGAGTCATCTTATGGAGATCCTTCTTGGCTATGGAACTACAGAGTCAGATTGGATCTCCATGGTTACCCATGGTGGCACTTCCCTGTAGTGGTCATGACCCTTACTACTACTGAAGGTGTAGGTGGGGTGTTCTGTGGTCACTTTTTTTGGCCAGAGGTGCATCATACTGAAGAAAGGAAGACCTCATGTCTTCGTAGGCAAGTTGCTTACCATGATGCATTTTGAAGGAACTCTTTAGGTTCACATATGTGAGCAGGTTGGCTATGTCCTCTCCAGAACATTTATTCATTCCCTCCTTCCACCTGTGATTACTTATAGTTAAACTCTGTAGAACTCACTTTCTCTTTATTACTGTAGAAGCCATTGTCTTCTAGAAGAGAGGGCCTAAGTCTCTCATTTACTTTAAGTCATATTCAAGAAGTAATTCTTGTGTTTAGATTGGTGGTAGGGCCACAAGGAGAACTTGCTGTTGCCATGATAAAATACTATGCTCAAGAAATTTACAGAAGGAAGGTTATATTTTGCCTTATAACACCAAAGGGATATGTGTTATGGTGTGGAGGCATGGCAGCAGACAGACATGATGGCTAGAACATCCTCAAGGGCAAGTACACAGCAGAGAGAACAAATTGGAAGTAGCATGAGACTTTTAACTCTCAAAGCCTGACCCTAACCGCATTCATCCTTCAGCAGGATGGTATTGCCCATTTACCTGTTATTGAGAAACAAAGTTGAATAAACAAGACCAAGTCCTACCCCAAACTGTCTATTGTAGATAAATGTGTGGAACTGAAGATCATATTAAGATAAACAAGCCAAACTCAGAAAGAAAGCATCTCCTATGTTTCTTAGAGTCTCTTAGAGTTTATATATGCATAAATCATATATGTGCATGCATGCATGTGTGTGTTTGTGAAAGAAAACCATCTTTTTTTCTGATAAAAAGAATAGGGGAAGTGAGAAGAGGAGGGAAAAAGAGAGGAGAAGGCACATGAGAGGAGATATAGTCAAAGTATGTGATATAAAGGAGTGAAGTTACCTAATAAAATCCATAATTATACTCCCGCCATCTTCCTTCTGAGCCCAGCGAAGGCTGCTAAGGGCTCCAGAGTGCTCTCCATACTGCAGGACCTCAGGATCACCTCAGGATCACAGTTGAGTGGAACGCAACATCAGCTCCAAAGAATCGGAGAGGTTCTTGTGCCAGCAGGTACAGGGATGGAGAAACCCCACCCGACCAGAGGCTAGAATCCATTCAGGTTGGGGCCAGCCCCACCATCTTACCCCAGGACTCAGAAGGTGAATCAGAGCTCCAGACTGCTGGACACCTGCCCTGCAAGAGGAGATCTTGCCTGCAGAGAGTGCTCTGACCACTGGAACTCAGGGGAGAGGTGGACTCCCAGGAGTGCTGACAGAGGCAAACAGAATCACAGGAGGATCAAGCTCCAACCAGAGACAGCTTGAACATTAATACCAGAGATATCCAGATGGCTAAAGGCAAATGTAAGAATCTTACTAACAGAAACCAAGAACACTGGGCATCATCAGAACCCAGTATGCCCACCACAGCCAGTCCTGGATACTGCAACACACCCGAAAAGCAAGGTGCGGATTTAAAAATATATCTCATGATGGTGGTTGAAGATTTTAAGAAGGGTGTAATAACTCACTTAAAGAAATACAGGAGAACACTGCTAAACAGGTAGAAGCCCATAAAGAGGAAACACAAAAATCCCTCAAGGAATCATAGGAGAACACTGCTAAACAGGTAGAAGTCGTTAAAGAACTACAGGCAAACACTGCTAAACAGGTAAAAGAAACACAAAAATACCTTAAGGAACTACAGGAAAATACAACCAAACAGGTGATAGAATTGAAGAAAACCATCCAAGATCTAAAAATGGAAGTAGAAACAATGAAGGAAACCCAAAGGGAGACAACTCTGGAGATAGAAACCCTAGGAAAGAAATCAGGAACCATAGATGTGAGCATCAGCAACAGAATACAAGACATGGAAGAGAGAATCTCAGGTGCACAAGATTCCATAGGGAACATGGACACAACAATCAAAGAAAATGCAAAATGCAAAAAGATCCTAACTCAAAACACCCAGGAAATCCAGAACAAAATGAGAAGACCAAACCTACAGATAATAGGAGTAGTTGAGAATGAAGATTTTGAACTTAAAGGGCCAGCAAATATCTTCAACAAAACTATAGAAGAAAACTTCCCATACCTAAGAAAGAGGGGGCCATGAACATACAAGAAGCCTACAGAACTCCAACTAGACTGAACCAGAAAAGAAATTCCTCTCGACACATACTAATCAGAACAACAAATGCACTAAATAAAGACAGAATATTAAAAGCACTAAGGGAAAAAGGCCAAGTAACATATAAAGGCAGGCCTATTAGAATTACTCCAGACTTCTCACCAGAGACTATGAAAGCCAGAATATCCTGGACAGATGTTGTACAGACACTAAGAGAACACAAATACCAGCCCAGGCTGCTATACCCAGCAAAATTCCCAATTACCATAGATGGAAAAACAAAAGTATTCCATGACAAAACCAAATTCACACAATATCTTTCCACGAATCCAGCCCTTCAAAGGATAATAACAGAAAAACACCAACACAAAGATGGAAACTACACCCTAGAAAAAGCAAGAAAGTAATCCTTTAAAAAAACTAAAAGAAGACAGCCACAAGAACAGATTCCAAATTTTAACAACAAAATGACAGGAAGCAACAATTACTTTTCTTTGATTTCTCTTAACATCAATGGAGTCAATTCCCCAATAAAAAGGAATAGACTAAGAGACTGGCTACACAAACAGGACCCAACATTTTGCTGCTTATTGGAAACCCACCTCAGGAATAAAGACAGATGCTATCTCAGAGTAAAAAGGCTGGAAAACAATTTTCCAAGCAGATGGACCGAAGAAACAAGCTAGACTAGCCATTCTAATATTGAATAAAATTGAGTTCCAACGCAAAGTTATCAAAAAAAAAAAAAAAAAAAAGGAGGGGCACTTCATACTCATCAAAGGTAAAATCTACCAAGATGAACTCTCAATTCTAAATATATATGCTCCAAATGTAAGGGCAGCCACATTCATTTAAGAAACTTTAGTAAAGCTCAAAGCACACATTGCATCTCACAAAATAATAGTGGAAGACTTCAACAGCCCACTCTCACCAATGGACAGATCTTGGAAACAGAAACTAAGCAGAGACACATGGACACTAACAGAAGTAATGAAACAAATGGATTTAACAGATATCTACATAATACTTTATCCTAAAAACAAAAGGATATACCTTCTTCTCAGTACCTCATGGTACCTCCTCCAAAATTGACCATATAATTGGTCACAAAAAGGCCTTAACAGATAAAAAAATATTGAAATTATCCCATGCATCCTATCAGATCACCATGGACTAAGGCTGATCTTCAATAACAGATTAAATAATAGAAAGCCAACATTCACATGGAAACTGAACAACACTCTACTCAATGATACCATGGTCAAGGAAGAAATAAAGAAATTAAAGACTTTTTAGAGTTTAATGAAAATGAAGCCACAACATACCCAAACTCATGGGACACAATGAAAGCAGTCCTAAGAGGAAAACTCATAGCCCTGAGTACCTCCAAAAAGAAACTAGAGAGAGCATACATTAGCAGCCTGACAGCACACCTACAAGCTCTAGAACGAAAGGAAGAAAATTCACCCAAGAGGAGTAGACGGCAGGAAATAATCAAACTTTGGGCTGAAATCAACCAAATGGAAACAAAAAGAAGTATTCAATGAAGGAACCAAACCAGGAGCTGGTTCTTTGAGAAAATCAACAGGATAGATAAACCCTTAGCCAGACTAGTTAGAGGGCACAAGGACAGTATTCTAATTAACAAAATCAGAAATGAAAAAGGAGACATAACTTCAGATCCTGAGGAAATCCAAAACATCATCTGATCCTACTTCAAAAGGCCATACTCAATAAAACTGGAAAACTTGGATGAAATGGACAATTTCCTAGACAGATACCGGTTACCAAAGTTGAACCAGGATCAGATTAATTACATAAACAGTCCCATTTCCCCTAAAGAAATAGAAGCAGTCATCAATAGTCTCCCATCCAAAAAAAGTCCAGGACCAGATAGGTTCAGTGCAGAGTTCTATCAGACCTTCAAAGAAGACCTCATTCCAATTCCCCTCAAACTATTCCACAAAATAGAAACAGAAGGTACTCTACCCAATTCATTCTATGAAGCCACAATTACTATAATATCTAAACCACACAAAGATCCAACAAAGAAAGAGAACTTCAGACCAATTTCCCTTATGAATATCAATGCAAAATTCCTCAATAAAATCCTCCCAAACGAAATCCAAGAACACATCAAAATGATGATCCATCATAACCAAGTAGGCTTCATCACAGGGATGCAGGGATGGTTTAATATACGGAAATGTATCAACGTAATCCACTATATAAACAAACTCAAAGACAAAAACAACATGATCATCTCATTAGATGCTGAGAAAGCATTTGACAAAATTCAACACCCCTTCATGATAAAAGTCTTGGAAAAATCAGGAATTCAAGGCCCACCTAAACATAATAAAAGCAATATACAGCAAACCAGTAGCCAACATCAAATTAAATGGAGAGAAGTTGGAAGCAATCTCACTAAAATCAGGGACTAGACAAGGCTGCCCACTTTCTCCCTACCTATTCAATGTAGTACTTGAAGTCTTAGCCAGAGCAATTCGACAACAAAAGGAGGTCAAGGGGATACAAATTGGAAAAGATGAAGTCAAAATATGACTATTTGCAGATGTTATGATAGTATATATATATATAAGTGACCCTGAAAATTCCACCAGAGAACTCCTAAACCTGATAAACAGCTTCAGTGCAGTATCTGGATATAAAATTAACTCAAACAAATCAGTGGCCTTTCTCTACACAAAGGATAAATGGGCTGAGAAAAAAGATTAGGGAAACAACAACCTTCACAATAGTCACAAATAATATAAAATACCTTGGTGTGACTCTAAGGAAGTGATAGATCTTTATGACAAGAACTTCAAGTCTCTGAAGAAAGAAATTGAAGAAGATCTCAAAAGATGGAAAGAGCTCCCATGCTCATGAATTGGCAGGATTAACATAGTCAAAATGGTTAACCTGGCTAAAGCAATCTCCATATTCAATTCAATCCCCATCAAAATTCTAACTCAATTCTTCAATGAGATAGAAAGGACAATTTTCAAATTCATCTGGAACAACAACAACAACAAAAAACTAGGATAGAAAAAACTATTCTTAACAATAAAAGAACCTCTGGGGGAATCACCATGCCACAAGCTGTACTACAGAGCAATTGTGATAAAACAAAACAAAACAAAACAAAACTGCATGGTACTAGTACAGTGACAGACATGTAGATCAATGGCATCAAACTGAAGACCCAGAAATGAATCTACACACCTATGGTTACTTGATCTTTGACAAGGGAGCTAAAACCATCCAGTGGAAAAAGGACAGCATTTCAACAAATGCTGCTGTCAAAACTTGTGGTTACCATGTAGACGAATTAGAATTGACCCATTCTTATCTCCTTGTAAAAAGCTCAAACCTAAGTAGATCAAAGACTTCCACATAAAACAAGAGACACTGAAATTTATAGAGGAGAAAGTGGGGGAAAGCCTCAAGGATATGGGCACAGGGGAAAAATTCCTAAACAGAACAGCAATGGCCTGTGCTGTAAGATCAAGAATCGACAAATGGGACCTCATAAAATTGCAGAGCTTCTGTAGGGCAAAAGATACTGTCAATAAGACAAAAAGGCCACCAACAGATTGGGAAAGAATTTTTACCAATTCTAAATCTGATAGGGGACTAATATTCAATATATACAAAGACCTCAAGAAGCTGAACTCTAAAAATTCAAAAAACCCCATTAAAAATGGGCTACAGAGCTAAATAAAGAATTCTTAACTGAGGAATACTAAAGGGCTGAGAAGTACTTGAAAAAATGTTCAACATCCTTAACTGTCAGGGAAATGCAAATCAAAACAACCCTGAGATTCCACCTCACACCAGTCAGAATGGATAAGATCAAAAATTCAGGTGACAGCAGTTGCTGGTGAGGATGTGGAGAAAGAGGAGCACTCCTCCATTGCTGGTGGGATTGCAAGTTTATACAACCACTCTGGAAATCAGTCTTGTAGTTCCTCAGAAAACTGGACATAGTACTACCGGTTGATCCAGCAATACCTCTCCTGCTCATATACCCAGAAGATGTTCCAACTTGTAATAAGGACACATGCTCCACTACATTCATAGCAGCCCTATTTATAATAGCTGGAAGCTGGAAAAAACCCAGATGTCTCTCAGCAGAGGAATGGATACATAAAATGTGGTATATTTACACAATGGAGTACTACTCAGCTATTAAATACAATGAATTTATGAAATTCTTGGGCAAATCGTGAGTGAGGTAACCCAATCACAAAAGAAGTCACTTGATATGCACTCACTGATAAGTGGATATTAGCCCAGCAACCTAGAATACCCAAGATACAATTTCCAAAACACAAAAAAATCAAGAAGGAAGACCATTGCATGGTTACTTCATTCCTCCCTAGAATAGGGAATAAAATATCCATGGAAGGGGTTACAGAGACAAAGTTTTGAGCTAAGACGAAAGGATGAACTATCTAGAGACTACCCCATCCAGGGGTTCATCCCACAATCAGCCACCAAACCCAGACACTATTGCATAAGCTAGCAAGATTTTGCTGAAAGGACCCTGATATAGCTGTCTCCTGTGAGGCATTGACAGTCCTTGGCAAATACAGAAGTGGATGGTCACAGTCATCTATAGGATGGAACACAGGGCTCCCAATGGAGGAACTAGAAAAAGTACCCAAGGAGCTGAAGGGGTCTGCAACCCTATAGGTGGATCAACAATATGAACTAATCAGTACCCCCAGAGCTCGTGTCTCTAGCTGCATATGTAGCAGAAGATGGCCTAGTCAGTCATCACTGGGAGAGAGGCCCCTTGGTCTAGCAAACTCTATATGCCCCAGTCCAGGGGAACGCCAGGGCCAAGAAGTGGGAGTAAGTGGGTAGGGGAGCAGGGTGGCTGGAGGGTATACGGGACTTTTGGGATCACATTTGAAATGTAAATGAAGAAAATAACAAATAAAAAAATTTAAAAAATACATCATTATGTGCAATAAATGTAAGATAATAAGAAAACTAAATTGCCAGCACACACCACCAGAGGCCATGAAGATGAAGGTCAATGTCCATGAAATGTCCAGAAAACTTATAAAATATCATAAACAATAGGGAATATAAAGCATATATATTATCAATATATATATTGATCAGACCATCAAATTGCTTTATATCATTAATTATAAATAAGCATCAATTGTATATGAAATCTGTGTCCTTGGTTTCATCTATCCTAGAAGAAACATTTCCTTATATCCTGACCTTTTCCTGAACTCTATTTCCATAAACACAGACAGACAGACAGACACACACACACACACAGAGAGAGAGAGAGAGAGAGAGAGAGAGAGAGAGAGAGAGAGACTCATATGCTCTTAATTGACTTAATCTCTCTAGCTTTATTGGATGTTGACTGTATTCAGCTTACACATTCTTCCTATAAGTGATGCTACAATAAAAAAAATCTTTGTACAGCATAATCATCACATTATGTATAAGTTTCTAGGGCATAACTCACAAAATTGGAATTAGTGGAAGAGGATGTAAACATTGTCACAGAATGTAGAAACAGTTTGTATTTCTTTATGCAGGTTGCCCAAAATCTTAGTGGATTCTTTTGGTACATTTCCTATCTTGGAGACTTGATTTCAGCTAAGATGTTACCAGGAGATGTTAAATTAAATTATAATTTCTTTTTCATAAATACAAACTAATGTGATATCCAGACATATTGTCTTTTGTGTGCCTTTGAAAGCGTGCAGGAGTAGAATTATCTATACTACATGAGATATGATTGCAGTGTTCTGTAGAATTGTGGGTATGGTATGATTTGGGTTATACCACCCACTCCACTCCACAAGACCCCATAGTTACTACTAGCTAGCCTAGATATCTATGCCAAGAGACAGAGGGCATGCTGCCTCTGACATCCTCATGACTGGACTGAGCCTGGAACAGTGCTAGCTTAGAATTAAAGCCCCAAACTCTTACCTATGCCTCCCTACAGAGCCCAACTCATTGCTCACATTGTTCCCAGCTGTTGGAAGTTTTACCAAAAGGCATCAGTCTCATGCAGGTGTTCCATTCTCGCTGTCGCTGGGACTTTTGCTTCTCATCTGGCGGCTGCATCTGATGATTCTTCCTGCTTCTGTGAACCACAGAATGTTTTGAAAAGAAAGAGTTACTGTGTGTCTAATTTCTGGTTTCTCTGGAGTTTTTAGACAATGAGCCACGAGGAAGAAGTTTGAAGTGCTTCTGAAGCAGGCTTTGCTTCAGGTTTGCTCTTTGGCTCGTCCCTTTAATATAGATCCATATGCCACATCCATGGTGCTCACATTGTTTCCACAGAACTGTACTTGACACCTCATTTGACAGTGTCAACATTCACAGTGGTTCTTCAATACATTTGACAGTATCAGCCCTTAAAACATTTTCACAATACTACCTGTAAGCACCTTTGACAAGATCAGCATCTGAAATGTTCCACAGAACTGGGTATTCAGTTTGCAACACCAGCAACTCCTGCCTTCACAGCATCCACACACAATGCCTGCCTGATCATCCAGTGAACTTTCCCTTTTGAAAGCATAGCAAATGGCAGACTTTGTGATATACATTTTTTTTTTTTTGGACAATTCGGACAAAGACCATCAAGATTTAACCAATACTTTTATCAAACCTTCAGCTGACCACAAATCCGATAACCACTAAGCAGTGTTTATTGAACACTTGTTCTGTGTCAGGCAAACAGTCCAGGTGGTACCACATAGCACCTCAATGAAATGTTCCAACTAGCAGGAGACAGATCCTGTTATACAGCAACCATACACAATGCCTTACTGTTCATTCAGTCAACTTTCCCTTTTGAAAGCAAACATAGCAAACATCAGGCTTTGTGATGTACTATTTTTTTTTTTGACAATGGGGATAAAGATCATCAGTATTTAACCGATACTTTGATAAAAACTTTAGCTCACTCCAAATCAAATAACCACTCACCAACATTTATTGAACACTTGCTATGTGTAGGCCAACAGCCCAGGTACTACCCTATAGTAATAATATTTGAGCCGTAAAGTCAAATACGGCTCAACTCATTTAAATTTTCCAACTAGTCCCAGATAAATCCTGTTATATAGCCAGTAAACTTGATCTTCTTGTTGGTTTAGCAGTTTGAGCACACAGAGTTAGAACTGTCCTTGTGCCCAGGCATTGTTCCCCAGGGCTTTGGGGGCTTTTCCTCCCACTGTGAACTTTTAGTCATATCATGAATTCATGAGCAAAGAAGTACTTTAAGTGCCAATGATAATAGCCGTTGGTATTGAAGGAGGGAATAAGGAGAGGGATATATTTGATGGGATTTAAAGGGTTCAGTTCCAGTTGGGCCAAGTGGGAAAGCTGGGGAAAGGGAGAATGTGTATAAAAGGTGATGCTGCTATAGCATGGAGGTGTGCATGAAGAGGGCAGAGAATGCATGAGGTAGAGGCAAGATTAAGAAGGGTTTTGAATTTGCCAAGGCTCTGGTCCTACATAATAAAAGAGAGACAGGTTTCCAGACAAACAACTTTTATTGATATTGGCATGAACAGGAATTCATAGAAAAGAAGCAAAACCCCAAGAAGCTGAAAGACTTTACGGCTCAAATATTATTTTAAGCAAGGAAATAGAATTTGGGTTTTTGAAGAGAAAATGTCTAGCAAATATGTGGGGGTAAGTAGTGGCTATTGGCTAATTCTGTTTATAAAAATTCATGTTTCTGTTGAGTTTTTTCTCTGGGGATGAGTCTCTTGACCCTTCGAGAATATGATGGAAAAATTGATGCCATGTTTCTAAACAGATACAGAAAGGCAGAGAATGCCTTCTGACTTTCAGAACTCCCTTCTGCCTTCATTGAATATTTCCTATGGGTTGCACATTTTTCGGGTGGCAGTCTCTGATACACTTCAAATACCATTCTAAGGGATCAGGATTTTATAATATAACAGGAAGAAATTTTAAGTTTTAAGAGACATGGTCAGATTTATATGTATGAGAATGTATTCTGGTTGTGGTTGGAAAGGTAGTAACCCCTTAGATGTTGGAAGTTGGGAGACCACTCTCAGTCTGAACTTCTCCATATAGGGGACCAAGAGGGGAAGAGGGAGATCATAAAAGAGGGAGATGAAGGGAGGAGACTAGCAATTTCAATTTCCATGCACCTGTGAGGCCTCTGTGACCACACCATCAGACTCTGCCCTGGAGATGCTCTTGGGCTCCTCAAAGCCTGACCGTAG
This sequence comes from Mus minutoides, assembly GCA_902729485.2. Lineage (NCBI taxonomy): Eukaryota > Metazoa > Chordata > Mammalia > Rodentia > Muridae > Mus > Mus minutoides. Next base: position 1,876,022 of record LR755128.1, read on the forward strand.
AAGACAGTGTACATTCATCTTCCTTAACCTCTGGAAGGCTCTCAGCAGCTGCACAGTGGAACTGCCTGCTTAGTACACCGTTTCTGAGTCTTCAGTTAGCCTATGATGCTGAGTGCCGCCTCTGACGTCCTTTGTTTGTGCTACTGCTTTAGATGACATTCAATGGCAACTTCAGTTTTGTTGTTTGATGCATATAGACAATATTAAAGTGGACTCTCTTTGCTCTTTTCTTGGCACAGATAGGCAGGTATGACTCCCTACTCCTACCAACTCCTTGTTTAGTCCTAGGACAGCTCCAGAAAGCCACACTGCCTGCATCTACTGACTGTCTCGCCCGTCTCTCTCCAGATTCTGGGAGACTGAAAGCCCAGTCTAGTGTAGTGCTCTGGGACCAGCTGTTCTCCTGGAGAGAATTTCTCTCTAGAGCTGGTATTATAGCTTAATGATGTTCCACCAATAAGGAGATGGTAATTGATTGTTAAGTGAAGATATAAATTATAATTGAATCCGTCACATTTCAGATTTTCATTATCTCATGACAAATCTCTTAGTGCATTGGCAAGGACTTCAGGGATAGGAGAGGGATGGGAAGAGACAGAGAGAGATGAGAAGACTTAACTTCCCTTCCCATTCTGAGCACATGGCCGTGGTAGGGATGCCCTTTCCTTTTTTTCCCCCCAATTTTTTATTAGATATTTTTTAAATTTACATTTCAAATGCTATTCTGAAAGTCCCCTCCCCTCTCCCCCCTCCCTGCTCCCCTGTCCACCCACTCCCACTTCTTGGCCCTGGTGTTCCCCTGTATTGGGGCATATAAAGATTGCAGTACCAAGGGGCCTCTCTTCCCAATGATGACCTACTAGTCCATCTTCTGCTACATATGGAGCTAGAGACACGAATTCTGTGGGTTCTGGTTAGTTCATATTGTTGATCCTCTTCTAGAGTTGCAGACCCCAGGGATGCCCTTTCTAACTGTCAGCTTCCTCACCCTGACTTCTGCATATTTGAGTGTGCACAGGTGTGTGGATAGTCACCTATGCCTCGTGAAGCCATACGGAGCCATATAAAAGTACAGAGTGGGGCTCTTGAAAGCTGTGGTTGGCACATGTAGGCCAAGCCTGCACTTATGGTTGGTGTTTCTAGCTTCCTCTTGCCTGTTGAGCCTTTCATAACTATATGTGGTCAGAGGCTCTGTGTTACTATGCTTATTGATTTGATCCCATTTGATATTAAGGAGAAACTATAGCATAGGCATTAGGAGACAGTCAAGGAGCAGGGTGCTTGGAATTTTTTGTTATTCTCTCCTTTAGTAACTATTGCAGTGTTGAGCAAGATGAGGACCTCTCTGGTCTCTGTTCTATCACCTGTCAGATGAGGATGATAACATATGTTTACTGTCTAGAGCTTTGTGTTACATAGAGTTATCTTAGGTAAAGCAATTAGAAAACATGTATGGCAAAATCCACTAGTAAGGAAAAATGACTCAGACTGTTTTTTCCAATACCAGTTCAGAATTAGTATGAGCCTAGAAGACAGATCCTGAGGCCAAATTTCTCATGATAGAGTAGGTTGATTGGGGCAGACAGGGTTTATCCCTGGGTAGCAGAGTGAGATACAGCAGGCATCCCTGTCACCAGGATATCTCTGGAGAGGCCCCATGGAATGAGGATAGACCTCTGGGAGCAAGAGGAAGGACTACAGCTGGATTCTTCAGACCTTTTCTGTTTCCTGTCTTTTGATAGTTTACATTACATGGGGTTTTGGGTGTCTTGGATTTCTGGAATCTTCTGATAGCTTCTAGAAGACATGTTAAATAGACCCAATAGCAAGTCTCCCCATGCCTCTTAGAGTAACTCAGCCATTCTTGTAAATGTGTTCCCACTTTTTCCTTTTCCCTTATTTAAATTAAAATCACATATGATAAAAAATGTTTATTCTTAGTCCTTGGATTAACGGAAAAAAGCTAACACATTTTCCAAATGAATGGCATTTCAGAAAGAAAATATCCCCCTACGTGTGTTAATTTCTACCATTCTTCTTCCCACTTCCCTCAGCATTTCTTCCTCTCTTCTCATTATCCTCTCTCTCTCTCTCTCTCTCTCTCTCTAACTCACACATACACACACACACATATACATACATACATACACACAGAGCACACAAACACACATATAAAACCTGATTTTATTTTTAGTTAGTATAGTATCTGTCACACCAAGATGTCCATAAATGTATTGAATAATATTATTCCATATTTCTATCCACTTATATGTTGTTAATATTTGATTGATATATAAAGTGCTTACATCTTTAAGGTTTGAGTCAATGAATGTTGAAAATTTTATACTGTTGTATAAACACTGTTGAAAACAGTACATAAAAGAGTTATATCATTTTGGAAGCTTCTATCATATTCTTAGTCCAATACTCTCTGACCAAAGCAATTTCCTCTGGATTTCATTATCTTTGATTAATTTTATCCATTCTTGTAGTTCATATGAGTAAAATGATACAGTGGCTGTTCCTTTGATTCTGTACTATTTTACTTAGCATGATGCTTTCAGGATTCATCTGTGTCATTTTTGAGTATTGGTAGCTTGCCCTTTTTCTCATGAATAATATTCCATTATATGAATGTACCAGACTGTGTTCATCTATTCCTCTGTTGATGGACATTTGGCTAGTTTTCAGTTTTGAGTTATTATGAATACAGCTGCTATAAAAATTCTTACATAAATCTTATTGTGCGCATATGTCTTCATTTCTTTTGAGTGTATATTTAGGAATAGAATTGCTGTGTCTTAGGAAAGATATGCTTGCTCTTTATAAGAAATTGGTAAACATTTCCTCAGAATGGTAATGCCCTGCTATAACCCTACCACAGCATGGGTCCAGCTGTTCTGCATGCTCAAAAAAGTTTGTCAGTTTTGCTTTCAGATATCTTAGTATATATAAAATGGCATCTTATTATAGCTGTAAAGTATAGTTTGGATGGCTAATGATATGAAAGATAGTTTCATATGCTGAATGGAAATTCCTATATCTTTAAAAATTTTATCTCATTTTGATTTTCTATATAAAATATTGATATAAAGGTAGGGAGAGAGAATAGAGAAGATAAACCTTCAGTGTGGGGAAATAGGATAATAGACAAAAGGAGGGTAGGGAAGGTCTCTTAAGAGTTAAAATATTCGATGTAAAAGTTGAAGGATTCTCCATGGCTTTGAAGGCAGAGAGAGGTCATCTTATCAGTAGGGTGCTCTTCTGTCAAGTGCACAGAAATCAGAGGAGCAGCATATTTACTGCTCAGTCCATACAAACTTCCCCCTTATGCAGATAAAGGGTGTCAAAGGTCTTGGGAGGCAGAGATGCTCTTGTAAGAGTTAAACATCAGCATGTGTAGTACAGCTGTATGCCAGACACCTCCATGTCCACTGTCACCCAACAGTCCACATGCCTACAAGTGTTATATAAGTAGACTGGACTTTATGAACTAGATACCAGAATGTAATAACCACATGTATGAGAGCCATCTTGTAGCTGTAGATTCATAGGTCAAAGTCAAGCCAGCTTGACTGTCCCATCATTTGTCACTAGAATGTTCTTTGGCCTCATGTCTCAGTGGATAGTGCAATTTCACATGAAGGAAATCTAAGCATCTTAGAAATTGGCATACCAGCCGGGTGTGGTGGCGCACGCCTTTAATCCCAGCACTCAGGAGGCAGAGGCAGGCGGATTTCTGAGTTCGAGGCCAGCCTGGTCTACAAAGTGAGTTCCAGGACAGCCAGGGCTACACAGAGAAACCCTGTCTCAAAAAAAAAAAAAAAAAAGAAATTGGCATACCAGATCCTTGATGGACTCAGCTGGTATACCTGGCAGAGATGTCTTGTATAGATATGTCCCTAGGTCTTGGTCTATGAGCTTAAGCACTAGAAAATCTTGGTCTACTATGGCTTACATTCACTTAGCCACACCTTTTTTGTGCATACTGTTTCTATGCTGTATAGTTTTACTTGAAACCTATGTGCCTCTTTATATTTAAAATATGTTCATTGTAAGCAAAATACAGCTTATTATACTTTTTATTCTGTCTTATTCATTTGGGATTTTAGTATTGATATTTCATTAATATACATTTAGGTATGGTGGTGACTTTTAAGTCTATCATTATATCATTAAGTTGTATTTTTCCATTATCTCTTGTATCCTTTTCTTTTTAACAAATTTGTTTTTGCTTTGTGTAACTGAAACAGTTTTAGTATACCATACTAATTTTTCTGTTGATCTTAATTTTTTATTACTGTTGCTTGAAGCATAGTTGTCCCAAATATGTCACTCTTCATCTTTATTATCAGTTAACTGTCAACTAATTATTACTCCATGAACGACGCAAGGAACTTACAAGATTAAATTTCATTTTTTTTCTGAGATTTGTCTTCTGTGTATTTACATCCATACAAGGTTATAAGCCATATAATACCTTTGAAATAGTCTGTGGATGTTAAAAATGTGTGTACATATGTATGTATACATGAATGCATGGAGCAAGGGGGAGGAGTTGATAAGGAAGAAGAGGAAAAAGGAAGAAATATAGGTGTGTATGTAAGAGCAGGAATTTTGGAAAAGGCCTTAAATAATTACATGGATACTTAAGCTTTGATGGTCCTTCTTATGTTCCTGAAAAGAACAAGGCTTTTACCTCATTTCCTGCAGGTTGAAATATTTTTAAAATATTTTCTTATAGTACAAATGTGTTGGCAAAATATTATCTCAGATTTTTGTCTGTCTAGAAAAAGTCTGTATTTTATCCTTATTATTAAATGATTATTTCTTGGATATGGAAGTCTAGGTTAGCAGTATTCAATTTTAAAAACAATTTAAGCTACGTCATTGTTTTGTTTTAGGGTCTCCAGTGTGTCTATGTAAACAGCTACTGTGAGTGTATTGGTGATGTAATGAGTGTCATCTTTGTTCATTTGAGGTTGTTCCTGATGACCTTGGCTTTTGGCAGTTTGTCCAGGTGTCAGGGTGATGATGGTCTGGTTTTCACCATGAACTAGCTTATTGGCTTTTTTGCAACTTCCCATCTGTATCTCTAATCAGTTTTTATAAGATTCTTGACTGCTATCTTTTTAGATATTCTTTTTTTGCTTTATTCTATTTCTTCTTTTCTCTGGGACTCTAATTTCATATATGTTGTATCACTCAATATTATCTAGAGATTTCATAAACTCTGTTCCTCTCATCCTTAAGCTTCCTCTCTATATATTTTAGATTGGATAATTTTTCTTGTCTTGTTTTCAAGTTCACACATATCTTTCTGTAGTGAATCTAATTTATAAGCCCATCTAATGAATCATTCATTTCTGAAATTGTATTTCTTATTTATTGCATTTCCACTTTGTTCTCATTTGTAGCTTCTATTCCCTTATGAAATTCTCCATCTTTTCATATATGGTCCATGGTTTCCTATAACATTTGAAAACATGTTTATCATAGTTTTAAATTTTTTTATAAAAGAGATTCAAGTTCTGCATCTTCTCTAGATTTTATTCCATTGTTTTGTCTTTGACCAGAGTCATATCTTGCTTTTTAAATGAATCTCTTTGTGTGCAAGAACATACATGTAAAGAACAAATGAAATACATGAACTTTTACCCAGAATAATGCGAGCTTCTTTATTTATCAAGTTAGTATATGGGAAGGTAATTTGCTTTAATACTCAGCTGAGCAGGGCTCAAGCTTTGCTCTAGCTTTTTAATATATTGAGTTCTTTTCTATTGCTAAATGTTTAACATTAGTGTAATTGAAACTTTCCCAGAAGCAGGGTTTAGATCTGTGAGGAGATGAAATTTTAGAGATCTCAAAATTTCATGGCTTTCTAAATAAGACAGTGTTTCTTAAAACTCACATACCTACATTTGGGGTCATCATGAAAAATTGTATACATTCCCAGTCTCTCCTTTAAGAGGTCTCTTTCCATCATGCTACCCTACTTCAAGCTGTGCAGGGGGGTTGCATGTGCAACTCTCAGAAGATCTGGAGTATACCCTCTGATGTCCTGCCTGCCTTATTCCATCATTCTTCAAGCTGCTTTGTGTACTGGATGTAATCTGTGGTGTCCCAGGGAGTTTCTGCTAGATATTTCTCCTTGTCCCACCTGTACCATGTCACATGGTCTTGCATTGAGGGAAATCCCCATATGCCTTGTGATGTGAGAACAGTCTTCCTTATTTCATCCCTGATATCTGGTTCACCATCCTCATAAACTTGGTGAGGATCAAGCAAGGAGACCTGAGTTGTTCACTGAAGTAGGATCATGGACTTCTCACATCATACATGGCTGTGGAGATGAGAAGATTTAGTGGTCCTTCCGTCCTTCCTTCCTTCCTTCCTTCCTTCCTTCCTTCCTTCCACCCACATTGGGTTCCTCTGTCTATAATTCCAGTAAGGGTGAAAGCAGCTCTGGATCTCTATCCATAAGAACATATCCTTTCTGAAATGTAATTCATTTTGGCTTATTGATACTCATGGCTCTCTAATAGGCTTAAAGTCATACTTTTACAGCATACATTTCTTCTAATATCAAGATGGAATTGCATGTCCTCACAACTCTAACTCCTGGACAATTTTATCACTCTGTTGAGTAGCAGCCTTCATTGGGGACAATAGATAGTTTCATATCTGAAGAATAGATTATTTGATTCTAACCAATGGCCTCCTTGCTCTTCTGACATCTAAAAGCCCATTCATACTGATGAAGATATCTGCTCTCTTAAAATAAGTTTTAACTTTTCCAGGTCATTGCTTGTAACATTTGGAAAGCAATACTTGGAGACATGTTCATTTCAAGCAGCTGATGTTTGACTGTATGACATTTAATATGGCAGCTTTTTCTCTTTTGCATTGAGCAGTGATTTGAACCAGTTCGGAAGCAGCACAGTGTAGATTGAAGAACTCCCTGTTCCTTCCACTAGGGCTATGCCTACTCTGGGGGAGAGAAGAACATTGACACAAATCAGAAGAGTGATATAGATCATCTTTTATTTTTATTATTCTTGTAAGCAGTGATAACTTGTCTGAAAGACCCCTTGCTATTCAGTGATCCTGGCTATAAGAACCCCCTTTGCACCATCTGGGTCTGGGTTTTAACTTCTGGTAGCTTATTCTGCCTTTGTTTGGATGTAGAGCTCCACTCCTCCCTTGTACTTTGACATCCACGTTGCCTTTTGCCAGGAATCCTATAGAACCATAACTCAGGAAAGCTTTGAGAGATGACTGGGCTCAGTAAATTAGGAGGGAAAATCATGTGTACACTTTCAAAAGTCACACTTACTGCAAAGAGTGCTGTAGAAACTTGAGTTCCATTAGGAAGAAATGCTGAAGGTAGGTATGGTTCTAATACCAGAGTGAATGAGATACTTTTCATAGTGTGATAATAATAACTTTTGTGGCCATTCCTCTAAGATGGGCTCAGAAGGACTTGTGTCTGGGCACAAGCAGACTGGCCCCTTTGCACTTTAATTGATATTGTTTCAAAGCTACCTTCTTGATTTGTGTTTGGTCTGTGATGAAGCAGGGAGAGCTAACTCCAAATCCTGTTCCTAGTGAAGGATAGCAACAGTTTCTTCAGTAAGATGCACAAACAGATCTATAAAAACCCAAGCAGTCACAGTCCCTACACTCCATCATAAAAGTATTATTGTGCCAGTAAAATTAGCATAATGTCATTTAGATATTGTTGATAATAGAGGTCCTGATTTCTGCATCAATTTTACCATTAGATGTAATAGTTGACATAATTGCAAGTAATTAGAGATATTCCATTTTAAGTTTTATAATTTTTTATTTAAATGTTATATATATTCACATATATATATGAATTCATATATATATATTCATATATATATTGATATATATATGAATGTTTTAACTGCATGGATGTCTGTGCATCATGTGTGTATCTGAAGCCATAAAAGGCCAAAAGAGGCCATTAGATCTCCTGTAACTCGAGTTATAGATGAGAGCCATATAGATGCTGAGAATTGAACTTTGGTCTTCTAGAAGATCAGCCAGTGCCCTTAACCACTAAGCAATATCTCTAGACCCTAATTTTCCTGAACTTTTTGGAAATCACATGTTTTTATGACCATAAGTATGTCTTCAGAATTCTACATGAAGTCTCCACTCTACCATACAACCAGCATTATAGGCTTAATGTAGAACTCTCATTTTTTCTTTTTTTTTCTCATTCATCTATTTTCCTCAGTTTTGTGTTCTACAGACACAAATTTAAGAATTCTTTGGATTTTTTTCTTTCTTATATTCTCCATATTTGATATGTAAATCCTTTTGGCTTTATCTGTTCATTCATTGATGATATGAATACACGTGAGTTTTATGTATATGTACACATGGGCATGTTTGTGTGTGTCCTAACCTGCTTTCTTTCTATTGATGTAAGAGATATAGGAGGCCACTAGCTTGCAAACAGAAAGGTATATCTTAGCTGACAGTTTGGGAAGGTCTGGTCTGAGTTCAGTCAGTTCTAAGGCCATACATCATGACAGAAACACACAGTGGAGCAAATTCTCTTACTTCATGTTTGGATATAAGATGGACAAGAGGAAGACTTGGAGTTTCAGTGGTCCCTTTGGTGCTTGTTTACAGAGACCTAAGACGTCCCTCTTGGCCCTTTCTTGAATGTTTGATAACCTTCCCAACAACACCACTCTGGGGTTGGGAGGCTGTGGATCGTTGTGGCAAAGATATCAGGTCCAAACTGTAGCAGTAGTGTATGTCCACGTGGATATATATTTAATGTTGGTCTTTCTCTACCAGAGTGTACTGTAAGATCAAGGACTTTGAGTATGTGTGTGTGTGTGTGTGTGTGTGTATGTGTGCATGTATACACATGCATGTGTATACACAAACAGGTGTATACAACTTTATGTTTGAGTGTAGAGCTCAGAACTCAATATCAGCTATCTTCCTTAATTGTTCTTTACCCTTTTTATATCTGTTGTTTTTTATTTAATGTATTTTTATGTGTATTATCCTTTACCCTACATGTATGTCTGTGTACCATGTATGGGCAGTGCCAGAGAGGGCATCAGGTCCCCTGGGACTAGAGTTACCAGTGGTTGTGAGCAGTCATCACAATCAAACCCGTATCCTCTGATAAGGATGACAATTCTATTTACCACTGAGCCATCTCTACAGGCCCTCTACTTTAATTTTTTTATTAAAAAATACATTTATGTAAGTATTTATGTATTTATTTATGTATTTATTTAGTTAGTTAGTTTTATGTGTAGGTATGTGCTTGGGTATGCAAGTGCCATCACATGTGTGTAGAGGTCAGGGGACCACTTCCAGAAGTCAGTTCCCTCCTTCCACCATTTCTATCTCAGATATCAAAGTCATATCATCAGGTCTGGTGCTATTCCCTGCTGAGCCAGCAGCAATCTCTCTCTCTCTCTCTCTCTCTCTCTCAATAGAATTTCTTGCTGAAACTAGGACTCACCAGTAGCTGTTCTGGTGGGTTAGCAAGCATCTGGAATCCTCCTCTTTCTGCTTTTGGGAGCTGGGACTCAGGTGAGTACTTCCACACTCTGCTTTTGACATTCATTCCAGGAATGTGAACTCAGGTTCTCAAGCTTCTGTAACAAGCAGTCTACTCACTGAGTCATCTCTCCAGCTGGAGTCAAGATCCTGAGCAGTCAGTCTTCCATCCTTATGTGCTTTGGATGCAGGAGAGCTGAACAAACCTTGAAAGGCAACTTGTAAAGTTGCAGTTGGGAATGAAATATTTTCCAGATGGGAGTCACCACACACAGAAGTGTTTATGTAATTTTACTAGATGGTTAAGGTCATGGATTTAACATCTGTTGGATCAAGTTGCTCTACTGAGGTGCTTATCTACACAGTACTTAATTGTTTTAATTACTTGAGAACATTAAACAGGCAACTTTTCTAGATCTCCTGGGCCATTAGACAACATGGAACTCACATTCCCAACTACCAGAACATTGACATTGCTGCCCTAGGGCCAGGCCCTGCTTTCCAGTTGAAGGACCTTTCTCAGCCCATTTCACTTCTTTGCCAAGATAACTACTTGGTTCTTGAAGGCCTCTGGAACCAAGGCCCTTGCTAATCTGCCTTTCTAGAGTTTCCCTCCCCTACAGGCAAGTTTTCCAGTCCCCACTTTCCTGAAGTCAGTCTCCAGTTCCACATGGCCCTGTGAAGATTAGAGGGTTAGTGCTTGGCAGCCATTTTGGCCTGGGTGTGTCAGGCACAGTGTAGCACCTTTTGCATTTTCTCTGTCCCAGACATTTGTCTTGTGTTGGAGAGAAAACAAATGACACATGTTAACTAAACCATAGCCTCTACTCTTAGAAAAATGACTCAGAATTCAAGATCTACTTCATGGTTATTGGTAGAACCCACTGACTAGAAGAACTCATAGTTCAAGTGACACTTGTATCCAGACAATTTCCTCCTTCACAGCTCAGAATCAAGACATCACTAGCATCAGTCGCCTGAGTCTTTCAAATCAATCCCCTGCCCTGCTATACTTTTGTGTTCCGGAAGCTGGGATCTTTCTAGGAAAAGAAAAAGCCCATATGGATCAGAACTGGGTGTCGCTCATTTTATGTTCTTGTTTTCTTCAATCTATACGTAGCTGATTTCCCAGAGATTTTTATATTTCTCAAGGGTGGCAGGAGGTGAGCCTTCTGTGAGAAATGACTCTGTAAGATGAAGTTGCAAATCGGAATCTCTCTCCATGTTTATACAACCACAGTGCATAGCTGTGGAGTCCAGGAGATTTCCCTTGGGATAGAAATGCCTATTCATTTTGTTATGTTGGGAGGTGATTTTTAAGGCACTGAAAGAATACAAATAGACAGCATAAAGCCAGCACAGTCTAAAGTTGGGATTCTGACATCAACCTCTCCATTCTACATCTCGGTCACATCGCAGCTGTCTTCTTATTTATCCAGTTGCTGTTTTAGAACATTCCAGTGATCAATATGTGTAAAGCCTGTCTGGGAGGCCCCAGTAATGAACACAAGGCATTGGCAGTGGAGTCACCACTTTCTATGGCAATGAGTAATTTTGCTGGTTTTCTCAGAAGCAAACCGTTAAGAGGGCTCCACAAAATGTCTTTTTCTTCAGTATCATTAGCTATTGATTAAACTCCCCATTTTCCATCTGACAAATTTGTTAGTCACAAATAATGCAACAAATGACAGTGCTGACCACAGGGTTATTAGAAGGTGCCATAGCCCGCGTCAGTCTGGGATGTGCTGGGTGTCCAGCTCTTTGGAAAGCAGTGCTGATGAGGAACTGTTTGCCCACTCAGGTCCCGGGTTTCTCCAACAGCTGCATGTGTCACCAGCGAGGCGCATCTTTTATGTTGATTTCTATTAGTGAATATATAAATACAGCTTGAAGAATGCTACCTGTCCCCTAGCTCTTGAACCATCAATAGAATCCAGAATGGTGAATTCTTTGTAGAAGTCACCTTGGTTCCGTTGGGGGGAAAATTACTGATGTTCTTTGAAAAGGTAGAGTTTGAGGGCTTTTTTTTTTTTTTTTTTTTTTTTTTTTTTTTTTTTTTTTTTTTTTTTTTTTTTTTTTTTTTTTTTTTTTTTTTTTTTTTTTTTATAATGTAGCTGAATAGGATTTTAAGAAAGCAGAATTATAATGTGGAGTGAAAAGAAAAAGCGAGAGGTTGGGTCAGAAACTGGGTTATCAGTACAATGCAGAAAGGCAAAATAAATGCTAATAGACTGCACACGTGCCCTTCCTGCTAGATTAGAGACCAGGAGGGCGCCTGCTGAATGCAGACCATTGTGTGGCCGCACAGAGCAGAGGGTCTGGGCTATTATCCCCCGCTCGGCCCCTTGTGCCACAGATGGTTCTTCTTGCTTCTCTTATCAGAGCTGTGCATTCAGTCTCTGCAGCTTGATCTCTTCCTCACTCCTCTGCTCATACAAAAAACCGGATTGATCTGCTGTAAGAGAGGGGCTAGGAGAGGGGCTGTCTCTGAGGGATAGGGGAGGTTTGGGAAACAAAAGGAGTGGGAGGCCAGGTACAGGGATGTGACCTGGGACTGGGCAGTGCATTCAGATGCTCTACGCCCAGGCAGCAACTAGCAAGGAACTGTTCCCTGGGCCTTAAGCTCAGCCACCTGGAAAATGGCCTTGGCTTTTGTTCTCAGGAAGACCTAAAGCTCTCAGGTGTTGAACAAGCAGAGTGAGCCTTACATACCTCCCTGGGGATATGGAGCTGCCACTTCCGGCCCAGTCTTACTGCTCTCTCTGCTCCTGTCCCAGGAGACTGCTTCTGAACTGGTTGATAGAAACTGCAAATTCAGCAAAGATAGGCCAAGGGCAGAGCCTCAGAGAGCCACTCCTCCTGAGTCAGCCCACCTAGAAGAACAGAAGGGACGACAATTCTTAGGGTTGAATCCTGAGTCTGAGCTGAGCTGGATTTGGTGTCTTCCTCATCTGAATCCACATGGGATGGTTTGGCTTAGCCATACTCAGGCTGCGGCATCCACCAGCAATGACGTCTCCAGAAAACTACCTTGTCTTTCTTCTGGCTTCCTTTTCAACTCTAAAATGCTATTAGTTCATAGTGTTATTACATTTTAAAAAAAGTATAACACAAAAAAGCTAAAAATGAATATTAAGTGAATACTGTTTAATAAGACAACAAACATTATGGCTTAGAAATGATGCCACGACGCTGATATAGCTGTCTCGTGGGAGGCTATACCAGTGCCTGGCAAACACGGAAGTGGATGCTCACAGTCAGCTATTAGATGGAACACAGGGATCCCAAGGAAGGAGCTAGAGAAAGTACCCAAGGAGCTGAAGGGGTCTTCAACCCTATAGGTGGAAGAATAACATGAACTAACTAGTACCCCCAGAGCTCATGTCTCTAGCTGCATATATAGAAGAAGATGGCCTAGTTGGCCATCATTGGGAAGAGAGGCCCCTTGGTTATGCAAACTTTATATGCCCCAGTCCAGGGGAATGCCAGGGCCAATATGTGGGAGTGGGTGGATAGGGGAGCAGGGTGGGGATGGGGGAGGGTTTAGAGGACTTTCGGGATAACATGTGAAATGTAAATGAAGAAAATAGCCAATAAAAAAAGAAATATTAAAATTTTACCTGATATGAAGTATTTAGAATAAAAGTGTCTAAATAGTACTCAGTAAACAATTTCTATCTATTACATAGTTTTATGATAATATCTATGTGGCAGTTCAGATAGCAGTCTTTATATGTTCTTGAAGAAACTTGTGTAAAAGCAAAAATCCTGAAAATAAATGAGGTTGTATAGGTTAAACACACACACACACACACAAAATGATGCCATGAGACGTTATCTATTGCCATCGTTATTGTGATTAATTTAAATTTGTGTTATGATTATGATGGTCTATATGAACTACTTATTAACATCATGGTAACATAACCACTTAGACATGGTAATATAAATAAATGACAGAGCTTGGACTTAGGGGTAAAGGCCATCAGACACTTGATTCTAACACACCTGTACCATAGACTTTGTTCTTTTGGGTGTACTACTTACAATGCAAGCTTCAGTCCCGCAGCTGTGAAGTGGGGTTAACAAGAATGATTATTGTGGGTGGAGGGATGGCTGGGCATTGTGCGTTATCAGAGACAGGGTCTGATCACTGAAGTTCAACAAAGTGGGAACTGTTCTTATTTCTTTTTTTCTTTTTTATTAGATATTTTCTTCATTTACATTTCAAATGCTATCCCTAAAGCCCCCTATAGCCTCCCTTGCCCTGCTCCCCAACCCACCCACTCCTGCTTCCTAGCCCTGGCATTCCCTTGTACTGGAGCATATAATCTTTGCAAGACCAAGGGCCTCTCCTCCCATTGACAGCCAACTAGTCCATCCTCTGCTACATATGCAGCTAAAGACACAAGCTCTGATGGGAGGAGGTACTGTTTAGTTCATATTATTGTTCCTCCTATAGGGTTGCAGACCCCTTTAGCTCCTTGGGTACTTTCTCTAGCTCCTTCATTAGGGGCCCTGTGTTCCATCCAATAGATAACTGTGAGCATCCACTTCTGTATTTGCCAGGCATTGGCATAGCCTCACAAGAGAGAGCTATATCAGGGTCTTGTCAGCAAAATCTTTCTGGCATATGCAATAGTGTCTGCATTTGCTGGTTGTATATGGGATGGAATAACCCTATTAAAAATGGGGTACAGAGCTAAACAAAGAATTCTCAACTGAGGAATACCGAATGGCTGAGAAGCACCGGAAAAAATGTTTAACATCCTTAATCATCAGAGAAATGCAAATCAAAACAACCCTGAGATTCCACCTCACACCAGTCAGAATGGATAAGATAAAAAATTCATGTGACAGCAGATGCTGGTGAGGATATGGAGAAAGAGGAACACTCCTCGATTGTTAGTGGGATTGCAATCTGGTACAACCACTCTGGGAATCAGTCTGGTAGTTCCTCAAAAAATTGGACACAATTTTTTGGACACAGCAATACCCTCATCGGCATATACCCAGAAGATGTTCCAATTTGTAATAAGGACACATGCTCAACTATGTTAATAGCAGCCTTATTTATAATAACCAGAAGCTGGAAAGAACCCAGATGTCCCTCAACAGAGGAATAGATACAGAAAATGTGGCACATTTACACAATGGAGTACTACTCAGCTATTAAAAACAATTCATGAAATTCTTAGGCAAATGGATGGATCTGGAGGATATCATCCTGAGTAAGGTAACCCAATCACAAAAGAACACACATGATATGCACTCACTGATAAGCAGATATTAGCCCAGAAACTTAGAATACTCAAGATACAATTTGCAAAACACATGAAACTCAAGAAGAACGAAGACCAAAGTGTGGACACTTCGCCCCTTCTTAGAATTAGGAACAAAACATACATGGAAGGAGTTACAGAGATCAAGTGTGGAGATGAGACAAAAGGATGGACCAACCAGAGACTGCTGCAGCTGGGGATCCATTCTATAATCACCCACCAAAGTAGATACTATTGTATACAACAGCAAGATTTTGCTGAATGGGCCCTAATATAGCTGTCTCATGTGAGGCTAAACCAGTGCTTGGCAAACACAGAAGTGAATGTTCATAGTCAGCTATTGGATGGAACACAGGGTCCCCAATGGAGGAGCTAGAGAAAGTACCCAAGGAGCTGAAGGGGTCTCCAACCCTATAGGTGGAAGAACAATATGAACTAACCAGTACCCCCAGAGCTCGTGTCTCTAGATGCATATGTAGCAGAAGATGGCCTAGTGGGCCATCACTGGGAAGAGAGGCCCCTTGGTCTTGCAAAGTTTATATGCCCCAGTACAGGGGAATGCCAGGGCCAAAAAGTGGGAGTGGGTGGGTAGGGGAGCAGAGCGGGGGATGGGGAAGGGTATAGGGGACTTTTGGGATACCATTTGAAATGTAAATGAAGAAAATATCTAATAAAAAAGTGAAAAAAAATAAAGAAGCACATGCACAGATCTTCTTAAATGGAAAAACAAAAAAACAAAAACAAAACAAAACAAAACAAAACAAAAAAACAAAGGTGTGAGGTCCAATCTTCTGCATTAGCAGATCAGGCTAGGAGAAGGGAAAGGCTAGTAAGACAAAGACTTTAGAGATCTATGCCCTTGCCCATTGCACAGGCACTTCTTCCCATGGGTTAAAGGGCTTCTGTTCTCAAAGCTTCCTCTCCTAGTGGGAAAGCCTGAACTTCCCCAGGTCCCATATACTGTCCTATTAGTCAATTATGGAGTTGGGCCTTGGCCTGCTGGGTTGGTCCTGATGATACCAATCTGAGCTTGAAGAGGACAGGCTCCATTCCTAGTCATGCATTGTATCTGTGCAACTTCAGAGAGCAATATTCATATGCACTTTTATTCTAAATTTATCATCATTATAAGAATTTCCAGCAGATGGCCATCAAGGGTCTTGAGAAAGCAAGGCCTGCTTTTTCCTTCTCTCATTTACAGAAGGTCACCCTGTTGGCCTGCAAGTGCCATGTGAGACTGTATTGCCCTCAGGCTAGGCCTGCCTCCAGGCTCTCCATCCCTTCCTCTCTGCCCTCTTCTTACCGGCCCTTGTCACAACACTGTATTTTTCACCTCACCCTTTCTTAGTTTATCTTTATGATTTCCATTTAGAAACCGTGGAGATCTTTTGGGGAAATTTAATCATTACTGGGAGGCACATAACTAAGAGAAGCTTCAGGTAGCTACAGCCTCAGTTTCCCCTGGTTGGCAGAGCCTAATGGGACTAGATCACTTCCTTGAGGATCTCAAGTCCTGACATCCCCCTCTATAGTTCTAAAAATTGACATCCATTCTTGCTCTCAACCTCTCTTATCAATATTTTAGGATGGAGGGAACTTGATCCAACACCCTCCAGGATGTATTGCCACATTACTTTCTCTTGACTCGGGGGAGGGGGGAGGGGTGTATATAGCATATGTAACTCTTAATGCAAGGCCTATAGATCTAGAAGTTTTGCTTATTCAGCTGGGCTCTGGCCCAGAAGGAGCTCAGAAGTGAAGTCCTGCCACCAATAACCAAGACACTGCTGTTAAAGTCACTACTTGGGTGAACACATGCACAGCTCTTGGTCCTGCTGTGTCCTAGATCATAGTACCTTTATTATTTCCTTTTGGAAAAACTCTTCAACTAGGAGCTGTTGAGTCGAAAACTGAGTGTTGATGTAGCTATTTAGTCTCTGTACTTGGCATCATATCTTTATATTTTTGAATCTTATAGTTTATATTTTTTGCAACCTGGGAATATAGTATTTACCTTGCCCAAAGAACTGAAGCAGAAAGCACAAGAGAGTCTTGGGGGTTGTATTAGGTGAAAAATAACACATTTATGTTGGAAATTCCTAACTCATCCTCTTCTTTACTTCACTTAGGTAGCAATATAATTTGAGGCCCAGCAGTCTTAGACTGGCTGTCTTCACCAATAATAATCAGTCATATTTGTATTTGATCATTTACACCTTAATTTCTTCAACATTTGTCAGCAATCCTTCATGAAGCATAGAGGTTATCATAAACAAATTTGACATGTGAGTGCATACGTGTGCTCATGCATGCATGCATGCACATGCGTGTGCACACACACACACACACACACACACACACACACACACACCAGGATGCTTTATTGTAGACCTTGACCCCTCTACTTGTCTTTGACCAACATAAAGATAAACCCAACATAATGTGTAAGTCTCTATTTTTTTTAACACGGTTCCACTAATCACACTGATATCAGCTTCTGCCTCAAGTATTGAATGCTCATGCCCCTGTACTGGGTGTACCATGTTCTTCCCAGTTCTTTTTCTCAGATCAGGACTCTTGACTGAGAGGTAAAATTCATGCACTGCAGCCTTTGGCTCTCCTTCTCAGCTTTCTTCTTCAACTAGTTTACCAAGCCACGAATCTGGAGATGATTGCTTTTCCATATCCAGAGCCCAATACTAATGAAGCCGGACTTCTTGTTCTTGGCACGTGGCTCTATGAGGGGATTGCTCTGAAGAAAGAGAACTCTTCCTACCTAGAAGAACCAGGAACCTGTACCCAACAAATGATGGCCTAACTGCGGGGCAAGCCATGAATCAGTCTGAATTGCTTTTATCTTTGATTTTTCTACAGGCTCACTTGCCAAAGCAAAAGTTACTCTGAGAGCAAACATTCTCCAGCATTTTGATCACACTGATACGCAGGTAAGAAAAATCAGTCTGAATATTCTCTACACTCTCAATGCTTTATTTCTGAATAATAATATAAAAAAGTCCCTGAAGCAATACTATTTTGAGACTAATTTCCAGTGGTTCCTAGCAGGGAAATCACTCCCTTTTCCCACAGCAATGTTCTTTTTAGTTTGAAAAAAAAAATTGACTTGGGAGAAGAAGATGCCATTTGTTCTTCAAACATTGAGAAGATCCTTGAGGAGGACTTCCTGAGTCCCTTTGCAGCCACAGAGGGTGGAGCACGGAGCCACAGGTACAGGAGGCTGACAGAGACTTGGGTTGGAAAGCAGAACACTCTAACTCGGCACTTCCCAGCCATGCTGTGTGGTAGAAAAAGCCCCTGGGAACGCCTTACACATTTCAATTCTGACATTTCTCTGATTTAGCTTGCTTATTTTAGGGCCTGGGAAGCTGTAGCTATGTAGAACCCTCTTCTACACCTCAGAAATCAGAATGGCCACAGTAGAAATGTGAAAAGCTATTTAAAAAGTGGCCCCTGTGATTCTGGGACATCCTGATATCTGTATACATGGGCATTTTTCAAATATATATATTTATTTCCAGATACCCTGTAAAGGTTTTTTTTTTGTTTGTTTTGGGGTTATTTTGTATTTTGTTTTTTGTTTGGAATGGAGTTTTCTGTCACATGCTAGAGGACACAGCTCTAGTAGGTGTCCTTATGTGTAAAGCTTGAGGATGAAGCTGTGCATCACTCAAGTGAAGCTGAATGTGAGATCCAGAGACCTTACCTGACTTTTAACTGACATGTGTAGGCTTTCTTCTTGTTCCCAGAACTCTATTATAAAGTGATGTTCAAGTTGATGGGCAAGAGGAATAGAGGACTTATGCTTTGTAAGAAAAGAAGTAGCAGTAGTACACAGGTGGTGGTAGCCTTTTGCCCCTACCAAACGCTCATGTCTTCTGGTCTGCCAATCCTGGAAGTTAACACCGCCTTTACTACACTAGCAGTTTTGTTTTTACAAAATCTTTCATCATGATTCAAGCACAGTGCACTTCATCTCTGTGTTCACATTTGACCACCCTTGAATATTCATCTGACATTCCATCCTTCCTGAAGTTGCTTTCATTGTCTATGTCAAATGTGGATTCTGGTGGAAGAATGGACCAAAGGACAATCAAGAAATTACCTCTGTTCACTCAAAGCCTAGGAACAGTATGAGATGGGACCAGGTTCTAACTGGGGACTTTGGATTTAGGTTGGGGTTGGAAATCTCTGAGTATCTAGACATTGCCACACCTAGCATACCTAGTAGTGTTGACTGTTTATGGCTTATAATAAAATACCCATATATTTATCCATCACAGAGAAGCAATGATGTCTCACCAATGCCAGGCATTTAACTCATTTAACTTCAGGAATGTGAAATATTTTATAAGAAAATAGTAAAACTAAAGCAAGATCACATGTTCCAGTTCATTTGGGGCTGAGGGAGTTGGTCTGAGGCTGAGCTAGAGAACTTATTGAGACCTTGTTTGAGAATTTTATATATAAATATGTATATGTATATGTATGTATAATGGGAAATTAGAAAAAAGCAATTCTTTAAATCCTAAGATCTGTAATTGGGCCAAAGTTATATTTCTTTTGATCCATGAGCCAGCAATAGTTTCAATTCTCAATTTTTCATCTTTAATATTGAGATAATACTACATAATAAGGATGTTTAAAGAGGCGATGTTTATTCATTGCTCTGTAAATGATAAAAGAAGATATTATTATTCAGAGGTCTGGAGTGGCATCTGAATCAAAGGAATTCATAAAATATTTTGGATCTCTAATTTCAGACACAGTTAGTCTTGATTGCTATTTGCGCCATTGCAGAGGGATGCCTTACATTCAAGGAATGGAAAAAGGATGGAGTGGCTGAAGCTAGGAATAGAAGATTACTCGAAGAAATTTCCTGTGAAGATATGGAGGAATGGAGAGCATCTCTTGTAGTAGACACAGCAGGTAGTTGGTTCAGATTGAGGAAGTCATCTGTGCATGGGTAAGGTTTATATAGTAAGAAGATGGCAGTTTGGGGGACTCTGACCTGGGAAGGGTCATTGTGTATTTGGGATCTTCACATCAAACAAGGAGAAAAGACTAGAGTGAGGAGGGGGTCTTAGAGGAGTTTGACAATGAGAGCTGTTGACTGTAACAAAATAGAATTTGACATAGAAACATGTAAATCTGCTTTTGTAAAAACCTCAGCTACCTATGAACAGGGTAGAGGAGACAGTGCCAAGCTAAGGTGTGTTCCAAAAAATCTAGTACTATACCCAATATAATGATGTCGCCTAAAAGTATGATTTACCCTTAGAAGTCAGCATCTCTATGGCTCTTGGTAAATATCTTGCTACAGGATTTTAAGATGCGGCTATGGTTGAAAATCATTGTTATATTCTTCAAGTGATAACTTCATGGTGCTTGCTAAAAATGATTAAAACTGTCAGTTCTCTAGTCAATAATGTATCACTGTACAGGTGAAAGGATGACTGCCCATCTGAGTCTCTACTATATAGTTGTGTAGGCTGTTTTCTGATGGGAACCATCTTATCAGAAAGAGCAATGAACCTTCCTACCATCTGCTGAGACTGTGTGCTGAAAACCCCATGTATAATTGCAGATTTGTCTATTTCTCCCTTTAATTATGATAAATTTTTGTTTTATATATTTGAGACCATTATTGGACTGAGAGACATTCAGGACTGTTATATTCCTCTGAAAAAATGACTCTTTCACAAAACCAATACTCTTTGTGAATTTAAAATCTGTTTTAAAATAAGCACCTGCTATTAATATATACACTCCAGTCTTCGTATGCTTAGTGAGAAACACTTCATCAGCCATTTAGTTTCAATCCTTCTGTGCCTTTACCTTTAAAGCCCATTTTCTACAGACAGTGGATGGTTGGGTTTTGCTTCTTTATCCATTCTAACCATTTTGCTATTTAGTTGAATATGATATAATTATCAACCTGGCTGTATACACCTGTAACATTGTGTACTATTTTTTTTCTTTTTTCCCAATTTTTATTAGATATTTTCTTCATTTACATTTCAAATGCTATCCCAAAAGTCCCCTATACCCTCCTCCATCCCCCGCCCTGCTCCCCTACCCACCCACTCCCACTTCTTGGCCATGGCATTCCCCTGTACTGGGGCATATAAAGTTTGCATGACCAAGGGGCCTCTCTTCCCAATGTTGGCCCACTAGGCCATCTTCTGCTACATATGCATCTAGAGACACGAGCTCTGGGGGTACTGGTTAGTTCATATTGTTCTTCCACCTATAGGGTTGGAGACCCCTTCAGCTCCATGGGTACTTTCTCTAGCTACTCCCTTGGGAACCCAGTGTACTATCTAATAGCTGACTGTGAACATCCCCTTCTGTGTCTGCCAGGCATTGGCATAGCCTCACATGAGACAGCTATATCAGGCCCTTTCAGCAATATCTTGCTGACTTATGCAATAGTGCCTGCGTTTGCTGGCTGATTATGGGATGGATCCCTGGCTGCAGCAGTCACTGGTTGGTCCATCCTTTTGTCTCAGCTCCACACTTGATCTCTGTAACTCCTTCAATGTGTGCTTTGTTCCTAATTCTAAGAAGGGGCAAAGGGTCCACACTTTGCTCTTCGTTCTTCTTGAGTTTCATGTGTTTTGCAAATTGTATCTTGGGTAATCTAAGTTTCTGGGCTAATAACCACTAATCAGTGAGTACATGTTATGTGAGTTCTTTTGTGATTGGTTACCTCACTCAGGATGATACCCTCCAGATCCATCTATTTGCCTAGGAATTTCATAAATTCATTGTTTTTAATAGCTGTGTAGTACTCCATTGTGTAAATGTACCACATTTCCTGTATCCATTCCTCTGTTGAGGGGCATCTGGGTTCTTTCCAGCCTCTGGCTATTATAAATAAGGCTGCTATGAACATAGTGGAGCATGTGTCCTTATTACCAGTTGGAGCATCTTCTGGATATATACCCAGGAGAGGTATTGCAGGATCCTCCGGTAGTACTATGTCCAGTTTTTTTGAGGAACCGCCAGACTGTCTTCCAGAGTAGTTGTACGAGCTTGCAATCCCACCAACAATCGAGGAGTGTTCCTCTTCCTCCACATCCATGCCAGTATCTGCTGTCACCTGAATTTTTTTCAATATTTTTTATTAGATATTTTCTTAATTTACATTTCAAATGCTATCCCAAAAGTTCCCTCCCCCCTGCCCCCACCCTGCTCCCCTGCCCACCCACTCCCACTTCTTGGCCCTGGCATTCCCCTGTATTGGGGTATATAAAGATTGCAATACCAAGGGGCCTCTCCTCCCAATGATGGCCGACTAGGCCATCTTCTGCTACATGTGGAGCTAGAGACATGAGTTCTGGGGGTTCTGGTTAGTTTATATTGTTGTTCCTCTTCTAGGGTTGCAGACCCCTTCAGCTCCTGGGGTTCTATCTCTAGCTTCTCCATTGTGGGTCCTGTGTTCCATCATATAGATGACTGTGAGCATCCACTTCTGTACGAGAAAGCTATATCAGGGTCCCTTAAGTAGAAACTTACTGTCCTATGCAATAGTGTCTGAGTTTAGTGACTGATTATGGGATGGATCCCCCCTGGGGGGGGGTAGTCTCTGTATGGTCCATCCATTCATCTTAGCTCTAAACTTTGTCTCTGTAACTCCTTTCATGGGTATTTTGTTTCCTGTTCAAAGGAGGAATGAAATATCTACACGCTGGTCTTCCTTCTTGATATTCTTGTGTTTTGCAAATTATATCTAGGGTATTCTAAGTGTTTGGGCTAATATCCATTTATCAGTAAGCGCATATCCAATGACTTCTTTTGTGATTGGGTAATCTCACTAAGGATTATATCCTCCAGATATATCCATTTGCCCAAGAATTTCATAAATTCATTTTTTAAATAGCAGAATAGTACTCCATTGTGTAAATGTACCACATTTTATGTATCCATTGCTCTGTTGAGGGACATCTGGGTTCTTTCC
The DNA here is from genome assembly GCA_902729485.2 of Mus minutoides. Lineage (NCBI taxonomy): Eukaryota > Metazoa > Chordata > Mammalia > Rodentia > Muridae > Mus > Mus minutoides. The sequence goes on from LR755128.1 coordinate 1,898,846, forward strand.
AACTTCTGACTATTATAAATAAGGCTTCTATGAACATAGTGGAACATGTGTCCTTTTTACCAGTTGGAACATCTTCTGGGTATATGCCCAGGAGAGGTATTGCTGGATCCTCTGGTAGCACTATGTCCAATTTTCTGAGAAAACGCCAGACTGACTTCCAGAGTGGTTGTACAAGCTTGCAATCCCACCAGCAAAGGAGGAGTGTTCCTCTTTCTCCACATCCTCGCCAGCATCTGCTGTCACCTGAATCTTTGATCTTATCCATTCTGACTGGTGTGAGGTGGAATCTCAGCTGCTTCTCACTCATTTGGTATTCCTCAGTTGAGAATTCTTTGTTTAGCTCTGTGTCCCACTTTTTAAGGGGGTTATTTTATTTTATAGTGTCCACCTTCTTGAGTTCTTTATATATATTGGATATTAGTCCCCTATCTGATTTAGGATTGGTAAAGATCCTTTCCCAATCTGTTGGTGGCCTTTTTGTCTTATTGACAGTATCTTTTGCATTATTGAAGCTTTGCAACTTTATGAGGTCCCATTTGTCAATTTTTGATCTTACAGCACAAGCCATTGCTGTTCTATTCAGGAATTTTTCCCCAGTGCCCATATCTTTGAGGCTTTTTCCCACTTTCTCCTCTATAAGTTTCAGTGTCTCTGGTTTTATGTGGAGGTCCTTAAACCATTTAGACTTGACCTTAGTACAAGGAGATAAGAATGGATCAATTCCTATTCTTTTACATGATAGCTGCCAGTTGTGTCAGCACCATTTGTTAAAAATGCTGCCTTTTTTCCACTGGATGGTTTTAGTTCCTTTGTCAAAGATCAGGTGACCATAGGTGTGTGAATTCATTTCTGAGTCTTCAATCCTATTCTATTGTTCTACACATCTGTCGCTGTACCAGTACCATGCAGTTTTTATTTGAATTGCTCTGTAGTACAGCTTGAGGTCAGGCATGGTGATTCCTCCAGAGGTTCTTTTATTGTTGAGAATAGTTTTTGCTATCCTAGTTTTTTTGTTATTCTAGATGAACTTGCAAATTGTCCTTTCTAAATCTTTGAAGAATTAATTTGGAATTTTGATGGGGATTGCATTGAATCTGTAGATGGCTTTAGGCAAGATAGCTATTTTTACTATATTGATCCTGCCAATCCATGAGCATGGGAGATCTTTCCCTCTTCTGAGATCTTCTTCAATTTCTTTCTTCAAGACTTGAAGTTCTTATCATACAGATCTTTCACTCCCTTAGTTAGAGTCACACTACCTTTGTATAGAGAAAGGCCATTGATTTGTTTGAGTTAATTTTATATTCAGCTACTTCACTGAAGCTGTTTATCAGGTATAGGAGTTCTCTGGTAGAGGTTTTAAGGTCACTTATATATACTATCATATTATCTGCAAATAGTGACATTTTGACTTCTTCCTTTCCAATTTGTATCCTCGTGCTCTCGTTCTGTTGTGGAATTGCTCTGGCTAGTACTTCAAGTACTATATTGAATAGGTAGGGAGAAAGCCTTGTCTAGTCCCTGATTTTAGTGGGATTGCTTCGAGCTTCTCTCCATTTAGTTTGATGTTGGCCACTGGTTTGCTGTAGATTGCTTTTATTATGTTTAGGTATGGACCTTGAATTCCTGATCTTTCCAAGACTTTTATCATGAATGGGTGTTGGATTTTGTCAAGTGCTTTCTCAGCATCTAAGGAGATGATCATGTGGTTTTTATCTTTGAGTTTGTTTATATAGTAGATTATGTTGATGGATTTCTGTATATTAAACCATCCCTGCATTCCTGGGATGAAGCCTACTTGGTCATGATGGATGATCTTTTGATGTGTCTTGGATTTGCTTAGCGAGAATTTTATTGAGTATTTTTGCATCAATATTCATGAGGGAAATTGGTCTGAAGTTCTCTATCTTTGTTGTGTCTTTATGTGGTTTAGGTATCAGAGTAATTGTGGCTTCATAGAATGAATTGGGTAGCATACCTTCAGTTTCTATTTTGTTGAATAGTTTGAGAAGAACTGGAATTAGGTCTTCTTTGAAGGTCTGATAGAACACTGCATTAAACCCATCTGGTCCTGGGCTTTTTTTTTTTTTTTTTTTGGTTGGGAGACTATTAATGACTGCTTCTATTTCTTTAGGAGGTATAGGACTGTTTAGGTCATTAATCTGATCCTGATTTAACTTTGGTACCTGGTATCTGTCTAGAAAGTTGTCCATTTCATCCAGATTTTCCAATTTTTTTCCTTTTGTAGAAGGATCTGATGGTGTTTTTGACTTCCTCAGGATCTGTTGTTATGTCTCCCTTTTCATTTCTGATTTGGTAATTAGGATGCTGTCCCTGTGCCCTCTAGTGAGTCTGGCTAACGGTTTATCTATCTTGTTGACTTTCTCAAAGAACCAGCTCCTGGTTTGATTGATTCTTTGAATAGTTCTTTGTGTTTCCACATGGTTGATTTCACCCCTGAGTTTGATTATTTCCTGCTGTCTACTCCTCTTAGGTGAATTTGCTTCCATTTGTTCTAGAGCTTTTAGGTGTGAGGTCAACCTGCTAGTGTATGCTCTCTCCAGTTTTTGGTTTTTTGGGGGGGAGGGGGGAACTCAGAGCTCTGTGTTGACCTCTAAGGAATGCTTTCATTGTGTCCCATAAGTTTGGGTATGTTGTGGCTTCATTTTCATTAAACTTTAGAAAGTCTTTAATTTCTTTGTTTATTTCTTCCTTGACCAAGTTATCATCGAGTAGAGTGTTGTTCAGTTTCCATGTGAATGTTGGCATTCTGTTATTTATGTTGTTATTGAAGATTAGCCTCAGTTCATTGTGAGCTGATAGGATGCATGGGACAATTTCAATATTTCTGTATTACTTGAGGCCTGTTTTGTGGCCAATTATATAGTCAATTTTGGAGAAGGTGCCATGAGGTGGTGAGAAGGTATACCCTTTTGTTTTAGGATAAAATGTTCTGTAGATATCTGTTAAATCCATTTGTTCCATAGCTTCTGTTAGTTTCACTATATCTCTGTTTAGTTTCTGTTTCCAGGATCTGTCCAATGGTGAGAGTGGGGTGTTGAAGTCTCCCACTATTATTGTGTGAGATGCAATGTGTGCTTTGAGCTTTAGTAAAGCTTCTTTAATGAATGTGGCTGCCCTTGCATTTGGAGCATAGATATTCAGAATTGAGAGTTCCTCTTGGAAGGTTTTACCTTTGATGAGTATGAAGTGCCCCTCCTTGTCTTTTTTGATAACTTTGGGTTGAAAGTCTATTTTATTTGATATTAGAATGTCTACTCCAGCTTGTTTCTTCGGACCGTTTGCTTGGAAAATTGTTTTCCAGCCTTTTACTCTGAGGTAGTGTCTGTCTTTTTTCCTGAGGTGTGTTTCTTGTAAGCAGCAAAATGTTGGGTTCTGTTTGTGTAGTCAGTCTGATAGTCTATGTCTTTTTAATGGGGAATTGAGTCCATTGATATTAAGAGATATTAAGGAAAAGTAATTGTTGCTTCCTGTCTTTTTTGTTGTTAGAGTTGGGATTCTGTTCTTGTGGCTGTCTTCATTTAGGTTTGTTGAAGGATTACTTTCTTGCTTTTCCTAGGGTGTAGTTTCCGTCCTTGTATTGATATTTTACTGTTATTATCCTTTGAAGGGCTGGATTCATGGAATGATATTGTGTGAATTTGATTTTGTCATGGAATACTTTGGTTTCTCCATCTATTGTAATTGAGAGTTTTGCTGGGTGTAGTAACCTGGGTTGGTATTTGTGTTCTCTTAGTGTCTGTATAACTTCTGTCCAGGATCTTCTGGCTTTCATAGTCTCTGGTGAGAAGTCTGGAGTAATTCTAATAGGCCTGCCTTTATATGTTACTTGACCTTTTTCCCTTACTGTTTTTAATATTCTGTCTTTATTTAGTGCATTTGTTGTTCTGATTATTACGTGTCTGGAGGAATTTGTTTTCTGGTCCAGTCTATTTGGAGTTATGTAGGCTTCTTGTATGTTTATGGGTATCTCTTTCTTTAGGTATGGAAAGTTTTCTTCTATAATTTTGTTGAAGATATTTCCTGGCCCTTTAAGTGTAGAATCTTCATTCTCATCTACTCCTATTATCCATCGGTTTGGTCTTCTCATTGTTTCTTGGATTTCCTGGATGTTTTGAGTTAGAATTTTTTTGCATTTTGCGTTTTCTTTGATTGTTCATGATCCCTATGGAATCTTCTGTATCTGAGATTCTCTCTTCCATCTCTTGTATTCTGTTGCTGATGCTCATATCTATGGTTCCTGATTTCTTTCCTATGGTTTCCATTTCCAGGATCATCTATTTTGGGTTTTCTTTATTGTTTCTAGTTCCATTTTTAGATCCTGGATGGTTTTGTTCAATTCCATCTCCCTTTTGGTATTGTTTTCCTGTATCTCTCTGAGGGATTTTTGTGTTTCCTCTTTAAATGCTTCTAGTTGTTTACCTGTGTTTTCCTGTAATTCCTTCTTAAAGTCCTCCATCATCATCATGAGAAGTGACTTTAGATCCATGCCTTGCTTTTCTGGTGTCATGGTGTATCCAGGACTTGCCATGGTGGGAGAATTTGGTTTTGATGATGCCAAGTAACCCTGGTTTCTGTTGCTTCTGTTCTTACACTTGTCTCTTGCCATCTGATTATCTCAGGTGCTTGCTGTCCTCAATATATCTGATTGCAGCCTGTCCTTCTCATAATCCCAGTTGATTTTGGACTCCTCTGAGACCAGCTTTCACTGTGATCCTTTGATTGTGGGCTCCTGTAAACCTGATATTCTGGGTATGTCTGAGTTCTTGGCAGTCAAGTTCGACTGATACCCTGTAATACTGGTGTGACCCACCTTTTGTTATCCTGGGATACTGTTGTCCTAATATCCTGGGCATGTTACAGTGCCTGTGAGTGGTGTCTCCTTTGAGGAGTTTGGAGTTGTCTGGTCAGTGGTCCCAAGAACAGGTGGAGAGTCCTCTAGGGACCGTAGGGGTGTGCACAGACCCTGTGCCTAAGGTGACCGGGCGCTGGCGCCGACAGGAAGGGACCTGTGCCCCTGGTCTGGCTGATTCTCTGCCTCTCCAATGCAGTCTCATGTCCCATGTGATTGGATTGGAGCAGATGCTGTGCTCCACTCACCAGTGGTCCCAAGATTTCTCGGAGAGTCCTCACTATTTTCTGATTAGTTTTAGTCTTACAGTTTTTTAGTCTTACAGTTTTTTTTTCCTTTCCTGACTTATTTTTGAGTTAAAAATATCTTACAGAAGCCATCTGCAATTCATTTCATTGGCTCTTTAGCTACTCCTCTTTATATGATTGGGGTTTTGTTGTTTTGTTTTTGTTTTTGTTTGTTTGTTTTCCTGGTGGTGTTGGTTTTCAACACACATATTTTGTTTTTAGGGGAATTTGGAAATGTCTGGACACCCTTTTTGTTGTCCCATTGAACAGTGCTTCTTGCATCTAGTGGAAAGAGTCCAGGGACACTGCCTCATGTCCTCCCACTATTTAAAGAACAGTAGTTTTGAGGTTGAGAAATAACTGTTGCATGAATTGCCACACACTTTTTAAAATTTTATAAATTGCCTAAAATTACTATTTATTTTATGAAAATACGCTTGAAATTGTACAGGTAAATGTACTCTTGCAATTCTTTATACTATGTACACTTAATTTTTTGCTTTACATAATTATGTTTATTTTGAAGAAATCAAAAAGAAATGTCATTATGTCTATCACCATATTGAATGGTGTTCTTAATTAACTAAAAAATCCAAGTTTTCGCCTGGTGTCTCTTCTTCTGGACTTGAAGGACACCGTGACAATTTCTTCTGTGAACTTTGTTTTTTTGCCATACTTTGTCTTAATTTTTGTTTATCTAAAAATATTTTGAACAAAATACACAATGTGAAATTTTCAAAGAATATACACAAATATATTTTCAAATATTTATCTGGTTTCTACTCTTGAAGAATATTTTTTCTGCTACAGAATTCTGTATTGGCAGACTCTCATTTCAGCATTTTGAGGGTGTCACCTTGGCCTGCATGAGATGATGGATGTCATCAATAGCTCCTCAGTGCCTGATGTGTGTTGTTTTTCATGACTTTGAATCTTTTCTCTTTCTTTGGTTCTCACAAACCTAGCTATGATGTACTTTACACAGTTTTCATGATATTTATTCTGTTTGTGGTTTGTTGAACTTTATCCCTTGAGCTCAGCTTCATTGATATTTAAAAACTCTACATATTTAGTGATTATAACTTGGTGAGTTTGAGTGTGTGCATCCACTCATGAGCCCACACCATAAACCCTATCAGCACATTCACCTCCTTCTCAGGTTTTCTGGGTCCTTCCTTTCCTTGTTTATGGTAGGATGTCACTTATAGTTATTCCACACTGTGTACCAGACCTCTGGAACACATTCATCCTGTGTGGGTGGATCTTTATAGCTAATGGACATCTCATTTTCTTCTTCCCCTTACAGCACCTGGTAATCATTATCCTATTTTTTATTGGATATTTTACTTATTTACATTTCAAATGTTATCCCCTTTCCCAGTTTCCCCTCCACAAACCCCCTATCCCATACCCCCTCCCATGCTTCTATGAGGGTGCTCTGCTACCCACCCACCCGCCCCTACCTCACTTCCCTGGCATTCCCCTACATTGGGGCATCAAACCTTTACAAGACCAAGGGTCTCTCCTCTCATCGATGTCAGACAAGGCTATTCATTCTCTGCTACATATGTAGCTAGAGCCATGGATTGCTCCATGTGTACACTTTGATTGGTGGTTTTGTCCTTGGGAGCTGAGAGGAGGGGGTCTGGTTGGTTGATGTTGTTGTTCTTCCCATGGGGTTGCAAATCCCTTCAGCTCCTCCAGTCCTTTCTCTAACTCCTAGATTGGGGTCCCCATGCTCAATCCAAAGGTTGGCTGTGAGTATTCTGCCTCTGTATTTGTCAGGCTCTGGCCAGGCCTCTCAGGAGACAGCTATATTAGGCTCCTGTCAGCAAGTACTTCTTGGCATCAGCAATAGTGTCTGAATATGAGATGGATCCCCAGGTGGCACAGTCTCTGTGTGGCTTTTCCTTCAGTCTCTGCTCCATACTTTGTCCCTGTGTTTCCTTTAGACAGGAGCAATTCTGGGTTAAATATTTGGAGTTGAGTGGGTGGCCCCATACCCCAACCCGGGGCCTTGCCTAACCTCTGGATATGGTATCTACAGGTTCTCCTTTCCCTTTGTTGGGCATTTCAGCTAATTTCAGCCCCATTGGGTACTGGGGGCCTCTTTCTTTCCTGTCATCTGGGATTTGCTGGTGGCTACTCCCAGTTCCTCATACCCCAATGTTACATATCTCTGTTCAAATTCCTGATCCTCTCTATGTCATTCATCCCTGTCTCCTTCCATACCTGATCCTGCCCCCCTTTTCCCTACCTCTCTTCTCTTCCTGCCAAGTCCCTCCCAACCTCTACCTCCTGTGAGTATTTTGTTCCCCCTTCTAAGAAGGACTAAAGCATCCATACTTTGGTCTTCCTTCTTCTTGGCTTCATGTGGTCTGTGAATTGTATCTTGGTTATTTGGAGCTTTGGGACTAATATCCACTTATCAGTGATTGCATACCATGTGTGTTCTTTTGTGAGTGGGTTACCTCACTCAGGATGATATTTCCTAGTTTCATCCATTTGCCCAAGAATTTCATGAAGTCATTATTTTTAATAGCTAAATAGTACTCCATTTTGTAAATGTACCACATTTTCTGTATCCATTCCTCTGTTGAAGGACATCTGGGTTGTTTCCAGCTTCTGGCTATTATAAATATGGCTTTGATGAACATAGTGGAACATGTATCCTTATTACATGGTGGAGCACATTCTGGGTATACAACCAGGGGTGGTATAGCTGGGTCCTCAGGTAGTACTATGTCCAATTTTCTGAGGAACCGCCAGACTGATTTCCAGAGTGGTTGTACCAGCTTGCAATCCCACCAGCAATGGAGGAGTGTTCCTCTTTCTCCACATCCATGCCAGCATCTGCTGTCACCTGAGTTTTTTATCTTAGTCATTCTGACTTGCGTGAGGTGGAATCTCGGGGTTGTTTTGATTCTCATTTCTCTGATGACTAAGGATGTTGAACAATTCTTTAGGTGTTTCTAGGCCATTCACTATTCCTCAGTTGAGAATTCTTTCTTTAGCTCTGTACCTGATTTTTAAAATAGGGTTATTTGGTTTTTTGGAGTCTAACTTCTTGAGTTCCTTGTATACATTGGATATCAGCTCTCTATAGGTCTGTTTACAATAAACATATGAGTGGGATCATGCAATATTTTCCCTTCTGTAACCAACTTATGATGTCTTTTTGGTCTCTCCATGGTATTGGAAGCAGTATGGCTTTTATTCTTTGTAAACAGTTAGCTAATATTCCATTGTGTATATGCCACACTTCCTGTGTCTTTCCATACTCATTTGGGATATTTCTGTATCGTTGTGATTGTGACTATGGCAATAAATATAGGAGTCAGCACTTTCCCTCACTCTCAATAGTGAACATGAGTTATAATTTCTACACAAACGTAGGGGTACTTGTCTTTTTAATTAAGTAGCTATCCTAAGAAGTGTTCAGTGACATCACACTGTGGTCTGAGTTTGCATTCCCTTCTTGGTTGGCCATGCTGAATGCCTTTTCCTGTGTTCATTACTCAAACTCAACAACTTTCTTTAGAGAAATGCCACTCACAGCCTTTACCCTTACCTTGTTTTCAGAAACACTTGTAGCTAGCTGTTCGGTACATATTTCCGACATTAGTCTCTCATCCGATGCATGGGTTTCAAATACCTTCTAATACTGAAGGCTTCTGTCTGCTTTTGCTTTTCCCTCTATGAAGATGATTTTCTTGTTTGGCAGTCTCATGAGCAGAGGATGCATATTTGACAGAATACAGGAGAATTTTTTAAAAAGTTACTTTGTCTCTTTAGGTCCCATCTGCCCTCTGTTTGCATCAACACTAAGTCCTGGGAGTCCTGGGAGTCCTGGGAGCCTCTCACATCCCAGGTATCTGGGACTTTCTGGGTTTTCTTCCCTCCTCCCCAACTACACTGCAGCCGTGCCTTTCAGTCATTCCTTTGGCCCTCTGGGCTTCTTTCCTGTCTCCCCCCCATACCTTCCCCTGCCCCCATTCCTCCTGCAGTAGATAGACAGGGCCCCCAGGAGATGGATGGGATCACCTATCTAGCTTCGAATTTTTGACCCAGAATTTTTCCTGTCTAAAGGGCAAAAATAGAGCAGAGACTGAAGGAACAGCTATCGAGTGACCAGTCCAACTTGGGATCCATTCAATGGGTGGGCAATAAATCCTGACACTATTACTGATACCAGGGTGTGCTTGCAGATAGCGGCCTGGCATACCTCTTCTCGGAGAGGCTCTACCAGCAGCTGAATGAGACAGATACAGATACTTACAGCCAACCATTGGGCTGAGGTTGGGGACCCCTATGGAAGAGTTAGGAGAAGGATTGAAGGAGCTGAAGGGGATGGCAACCCCATAGAAAGACCAACAGTGTTAACTAACCTGGACCCCTAGGAGCTCCCAGAGACTAAGCCACCAACCAAAGAGCATACATGGGCTGGTCCGTGGCCCCTGGCACACATGAAGCCAGAGCCTTGTTTGGCTTCAATGGGAGAGGATGTGCCTAATTCTCTAGTGAGTTCATGCACCAGGGAAGGGAGTGCTGTGGGAGATGAGATAGGGGTGGGTGAGTGCCTGAGAGGGATGGGTGAACATTCTCTCAGAGGCAAACGGGATGGGGTGAAGAACTCTGGCAGGGGGTACCAGAAAGGGAGGTAACATTTGGAATGTAAATAAATAAGACAATTTAATTTAAAAGTTACTTTGTTTAATGCTCATGGCTCCCTTTCATTCTCTCCTGATTTTGTTATTTTATTTGTAAGGATGACATGTTGGGGCTGTCATATCAGTCAGAGCTAGACCTTGATCAGCTTCATAATGTTCCAGCTTTTCTTTAGTTTGGATAATTTTTATTCACTTATCTGTGGACTTTTCTTTTCCCTTCAGTATATGGCTCAGTGCTTTTGGTGGCCATTCTGTTGGTCAACAGTTTTATTGAGGGAGAGAAGAAACACAACAAACTATACTCACACGATGTGTATACATTGCTAGGTTCTGTCATCCTAACACACCCACCCATGAAACTACCACCATGGGTGAAATAGCTTGCATAATGGTCAATCCTAGAGGCTTTCTTAGATTCATCATCCTGCCTCTTATCTGCCATCAGCCTGCAGGGAAAACACTGATACGTTTTCAGTCACTAGTGATGAGTCCCCAATTTTAAAATTCTATAAAAGTGGCATGGGATGTTTTCTTTTCTTATCTATGCTTCTCTCTTACATAGTTTTATACAATGCTCCCATATAGTTGTGTGTGGCTGCTTCAGTCACTTTTTGAGAATAAATAAATATATCACAGCCTGTTCATGTGCTAATCCCTTAAATACTCAGTTACTTGTAGTTTATGGCTATTCCACACGCTCAAGTCCTTGAGTGAAAACATGCTTTCGTTTTTCATTATTAGTCTCTAGAACTGAGTAAGTGTGCTATATACACACATGTATATATTAAGTGCACTTTTCAGAAATAGCAAAAATGTTGGCCAAAGTGATTGGAGGGTTTTCCACCAGTCAGCAGTATATGAGAGCTTCGGTTGCTCTATAGCCTCACTGTCATTTGTTATTGGAATGGTCATTATTTTTAATGTTAGGCATTCTAGTTGACATGTAACACTATCTCATTGTGGCTTAAATTTGCATTTCTTTAACAGCTAATGAAGCTGAGCTCCCAGAATGTGCTCTGTGCATTTCATATATCATTTTGCTGAATTGTTGGCTTCTGTATCATGCTATTTGTCATTATTTTGTTTCTTATTATTGAGTTTTGAGAGTTCATTGTGCATTCTGATACAAGTCTTTTATCAAAATCTGTGTTGCAAGTGTTCTCTTGTAGTTAGTACTTTGTCTTGATATTCTTGTAACAGGAATGTCATTGAAAGGTAGTTGTTTTATAATTTTGATAAACACCAATTTATCTATTTTTTTCTTTTATGAATTTTTATTCTTATGCCATTGCTAAGGTAAATAAAAACTTTTGATACTTTCTTTTCTAAGAGAATTGTAATTTTAGATTTTATTCTTATGCCCCATTTTTATATGATTCAGCCCTTATGCTTAAGTTTATAGGGCTGATAGACTGAAATCAATTGACTACTTAATAAGAGCATGTTGAGGTCTAATGATGTAATCATCTTTGTACGGAAGACTATCTCTCTGGGATCGCTTTACAGTTTGTCTACAATATAGTGATAGTATATGTGCAGATCTCTCCCTGGATAATCTAGGGCATTCTGTGAGTGCATTTGTCATGTTGTGCCTGCTGTAGTGTTTCTTTTATTATTATAGCTTTATGTTATAGTTTGGGGGGGGGGTGGAATGTCCCTCCAACACATGTGTCAAAACATGTGTCAAATAAAGGCTTTACTAACAGCTTGGAAATAGGAGGAGGTAGAAACCTTTAAAGGGTGCCCTTTGAGAGGTTTAAAGTCGTTATACAGGATACCACCTGGAAACAAGATGTGGGATGCCTGTCTCTTCCCCTACAGCTTTGCTTTACCATGAATCTCATACCATAGTGTGCTACCTTACTAAACACCCCAAAATAATGGGAAACATTGGCCATGAACTTTAGACTTCAAAATTGTGAGCTACAATGAACCTTTCATTCCTTTAACTTGATTATGTCAGTTATTTCCTTATAGCAACAAAAATCTGAATTTTATACCTTCCTTTGGGACCTAGAAGTGTGAGCCATTCAATCTTGTTCTTTTAAAAAATTATTTTGACATTTTATAATCTTTAAGTTCTTATACAAATTTTAGATCTTCTCTCAATTGAGTTATTTTTGTAAGATTCCACAATTAATATTTTACTTTAAACCTTCTACATGAAGAAGCCCACCCTTTGGGTGGGCTCATGTTGAATTTATAGATTGTTTTTAAGAGGATTAACATCTTAATGGCATGTGTCTTCCAACCCATGAAACAGCATCTTCCTTTGTTTAGGTCTTCAGTTTCTCGCAACAAAATTTTGTATCTTTTTGTGTATAGACATTGGGAATACGGACACAGATTTGTCTATAACAATTCCATATTTTTAGTTGCTGCTGTAAATTGTATTATTTTAGAATTTTTAAAAAGATGGTTACTTATTACTAGCAAATGCAATACAATTGATTTTTTTATACTGAGCATATAGTTTCTAATATAATTGTTTTAGTAACTTTTCCCATCTCCTCTATAGGATATTCTCTGTGGTCCTGTTAACTCCAACCAGTGAGTATGGAGTGATTGTCCCTGGTTTATAAACTTTCAGATTTATGATGGTCCACAAGTTATATGTAGTAATTTAGTGTATACTGTGCTGTGTGCTTTCTAGTCCCCCTTTTACCAGACTCTGTGGTGCAGGGAGCCACATATTTGAGGCAGCCATAGCATCCTTAGGTTAATAGTCAGCGTTCTGTGCTCTATTATATTGCTAAGCTGTAGTGTTTACTTAGTTATATTAGGGACTTGTTTGTTTTTTGTTGGTTTTTCTTTGTTTATTTATTTATTTTGAGACAGCGTTTCTCTGTAACTCTACTCTGACAGTCTTGGAACTAGGTCTGTAAGCCAGGCTGGCCTTAAATTCATAGATATTCTCCTGCCTCTTCCTCCTGAGTGCTGGGATTAAATGCATATGCCACCCCAACCCCAGACATTATCAGGTTCTTATATTGTCAATTTATACCCATGACATTTAATACATGCAACATTGTTCTAAGTTAAGGAGTATCTGCACTTTGTTTCAAATAACTTAAATTTTCAATTTTGTAATTTCATGTGTTTTTAAAGTCCTTTTCTTATGGGAGCCTTTGTGTTTTTAATTAGTTGGTGAATGTAGTTCTTTATTCATTTGAGCACAGTTATAATAGCTGATTTAAAGTATTTTTTCCTTAAATGTCAACATCCACTCTGTAATCCCAGGGTCTGCCTTCATTTTGTTACATTTAAATGTGTCTAGTGATTTCAGATTTTTATCTACGATATTCTGTAATATACTCTGTAGGTACTTTAGATTATTCTTTTCTGTCTTTTTAGAAAGTATATATATATATATATATATATATATATATATATATATATATATAGTGTATGCTTTTTAGAAAGATATATTTAATATTTTTAAGTGTATGTCTGAGTCTGTGCCTGTGCCCATGTCTGGGTTCTGTGTGACTATGTGCATGTAAATGCGGTACCCATGGATGCTGGAGGCATATGATGCAGGGGGCTGGACTTGTAGATGATTATGCACTGCTTGATATGAGTGCAGGCTTCAAACCCAGGTCCTCTGCAAGAGAAGCAATGCTTTTAACTGACAAGTCAGCTCTCCAGCCCTAGATTCGTTTGCTTTTAGAAAAGAAAATTAACTTGCTAGACTGAGCAAACACTATCTCACCTCAGCTGGGTTTCCTTTTGTCTATCTCATATTTGTACATTTTAAGAGACATAGTTACAAAAATACAGATGCAGATCTCCCCAAATTTCCTCTTGTTTAGAGGTAAATTTTTTTGAGAATTTAATCTGTGGATGCTGTATTTACATAATTTCCATCTCTCTCTTGCTCCTCCCATTTGTTAGGTGCTTCCTCCCTCTCAAATTCATGACCTTTTCTATAATTATTACACACACACACACACACACACACACACACACACACACACACACACGGGAGTGGGGGACAGTGGTGGGAAGAGAGGGAGAGAGGAAGAAAAATACTATCTGCAGAGTTTCTTCTATGTGTATGTGTTTAGGGCTGACCATTTGGGATAGGATAACCTATTAGGGGCTTGTCCCAGAAGGAGGCCTTATCTCTTAGCATCCATTAATTGCCTATAAATATTCTTGTAGGGATGGAGACATTCAAATTTTTCCTCATCCATTACAAGTCAGTTAGCATTGTGATTGTTTAGGTCTTGTTGTTTAGACCTAAACACTATGGTTATAATGTTGAGCTTTCATGGGGGCAGCTTCCCTGCCATGTACAGAAAGGCTATCTCACAAGAGACATTATGGTCCTATGGGTTTTACGGTGTGTCTGTCCCCTCTCCTGTGATGGTCCCTGAACCTCAGGTATAGTGTTTGTATTGTAGAAGTATTCTTTGTAGCTGGGAACCCCATGGTCAGTTGTTCTTTGCATTTTGAGCAGTTGTGGATTTCTCTAATGGTTGCCATCTGCTGAATTAAATAAGAAAAAAAAGGAGCTTCATTGGTGGGGAATAAACTTTAAGCTTGCCTGTGGATGTAGGTATAATTATTTAGAATGAAGTTGGGAATTATACTGCCTTAGGAAACTGAAGTAGTGTGCTATCATGGAGGGCCCAGCCCCACTGGCTTCACAGTACTAGGCAGGCAGGAATTAGCTCCTTTTAAGTGTGCTTTAAGTCCAAATAGATGGCTATTGTTATCACAAAGTAACAAATGCCACCATTTTGGCTAGGTTGCCTTACCAGTGAGCTCTTAGGATCTGTTCATCGCTGCCCCGCGGGTCTCCCTTGGTTGGGTTACAGACACACAGCTTTGTTTGGCTTTTCACTGGAGTGCCAGACATTTGATCTTGGTTGCCACGCTTGGATGCAGCGCATACTCTTACCACTGAATCCTCTCTCTAGCCCCTCCACTCACCTTCTTGATAGCTCTACCTATCATCAGTATGATGCAAGTTTCTTTTGGATTGATATTGCCATTCTAACCTGGGACCCAGATTAAGCAGGAATAAAACATACCAGAGCACAAATTTGTGATATTTCAAACACTGCCTGCTCTTCAGCATATACCAGAGCTCTCTAGCCAAACCCAAAACAGGTTAACAAATTCACAGCACACCTATACAGTTAAGAAAGAAATATTTGTCTGCATCGGGACCTGAGCCTGTGATTGTTCATTACACAGCATCCACTGACCATTACAAAGCTATGCTATTTCTCTCTCATTGTATCTCACTTTATATCTGTCCATCTTTTTTTAATCAGTAAACGCTGGGCACCTACCTGTCCATCAGAAGTGTCCATGTGGCTGCTGAGTTAGGATTACATTTACTTACAGGATTTCTCCATTTCAGATAGTGTTTATTTCATGCTGACAATGGGAGAAAAGCAGCCAGTTAATCTTGACACAATTGAATTCAGAAATGCCTCAGATCTAATTTTACTTCCTTCCCATTCCCCAGTTACTCTTTCTGCTTCCTTCAGTTGTGTGTGTTTCAAGTCATCCCCACTGTTTACTTTTAATTTCTACTTCATTTTAATTATTTAATGGGTGGCATTCGGGTAGCACCTGTCATTCACTGAGTTTACTGAACAGTTTGTTTTCTGCGTATGAAATGTCAAAAGTATTTGATCTGCTGCTTCGTCGGTACTACTATTCTTTGGGCTGCAGACCCCAGGGCCCAGCCTTCCTTCTCTTTCTGAGTGCTTGCAAGGGACAAGATTCTTGAAGGGGAGAGCAGAGTACTTCAAAAATATAACACATAACTGTACATAAGCAGTGACTAGAAGTCGAAAATTCTTAGATGTTTACCTGCTGATTGTGTACAAATGTGTAGAATTCAAAGGCATCATGGCATACTGAATCACTGGTCTTAGGGGTCAACACAGAGAGGGATCAGTGTTTGATTGGAACCCTTGCTCATCTCCTGTACAATCTAAGAAATATGGTTTTCTGTTCTTACCCCAACGCTGCCCACAAGGAGAAAATTCATCTCTCACTGTCTCTGACTTCTAGCTACCTACCCAGGAGTGCCTGCCCCGGGGCTCAGTTTTTTTTACCTTATATGGGCAAAAATCCCAGCTCCTAGCTCACACCCCCTGCCCAAACCTCATAAACCTCTATTGTTTTAGCCTGGGCAAATGATTTTACTGACCTCCACCCATGAGATTGGTGAACTTGCTGGGGATCAGGCGGATTTCTGAGTTCGAGGCCAGCCTCGTCTACAAAGTGAATTCCAGGACAGCCAGGGCTATACAGAGAAACCCTGTCTCAAAAAAACCAAAAAAAAAAACAAACCCAAAAACCCCCAAAAAACTGCTTTTATACTTTTCATTTGGCTTGAAATGGTTCATTTCATGGACATGGAAACCTATAAAGTAGTATTTTTCCAAGCTATGTCATACCTCTTTTAGCAGTTAAGTCTACTGGTTAGGGAAATGAAAATGTGAGTCTGTGGATTATATCTGCTTGTGCACTAGAGACCTGACCTTAGAAGCCATTTTTAGCTTTGAGTCATGGGAGATAGATTTCATGAAGGGGAAGAGAATACAAACAAAGTAGAAGATGCTTTTAAAAGTCTCAGAAACAATAAAAGTGATGAGAGCTTATCAGCATTACTTCAGGCATTTGTGATATATTTTGTCGTTTTATAATTTGTGACAAATCCAAACCTATTTTGTAGGCTTCAGTTTTTTCTTTAAAGTGAGTTAGTTGTCTCAGTGAGAGAACCCTTTATCACCTTGCCATCTAAAGCACTGGGTGTACCTGAAATTATGTTAGAATTAAACTCAATGTGGTTGTGTAGCTCTTTCCTCTAATTTGCAGCATTCCTTCATGGGGCAATTTTTTTTTTTTTTTTTAAGACTCAGGAAGTAAATCAACTTAGAAGTCTCAGGAAGCTCCTGAAATTGAGACAATTCACAAGGCTCCTCTCCAAGAATGCATAAGTAGTGATGGTTTCAGAGAAGAGATTTGGACTGACAGACTGCCTAAAAATTAGAGGGAGCTCCAGGGGCAGAGCTCTCAGGAAACATCACTTATGTTGGCAATGGACTTCTTGATGACATAGCTGCCCTTAAGTCACTGTGCTTCTGGAAGTAACCCTGACCCTGTAAGTGACCTGGTTAGGCTTACTTGTTTAATTGATTGAGGCTTAGGTGGAATCTTTCCTTTGGCCCATCCTTGGGGCCTTATCTAGGATGAAGAGACATTTGTTAATATCCTCCCAGGAAAAGCCATACAACATGTGTTCTCATGTTTTTTTTTTTTTTTTTAATTTTCTTTTATATTATGAAGGGCCCAATACCCTCTCAATACCACATATGATATCTATTGAGATTTCTGAATTGATGTTGCCTGAGATCCATGCTTTTGTAATAAGTACTGACCAGGTTTTGAGATTACCCCTGCCATTTATACCTTCACAAGAATCAGTGTGGAAGATTGGTTAGCTAGTATAGCACCATGGGAAGAGAATTTGACCATGGAAGCAGACAGATTGAATGCTTGAGGACAGGAATGAAGCCAGGCAAATGATGGTCTGGGGTCTATTTGGTAGAGTTGCAAAGGAAAGGAACACAGCTGTTGGGGAATGCAGGGAGTTATCTTTTTGGCTTTAGAAGGTTATTTGGAGCCAAGCAGCAGGGTTTCCTGGTAGACAGGAATAGTCTGCCCTGGAACAGGCTACACGGAAGTAGCAGGAACCAGCAGGAACCAGCAAGGGGCCTCTCACCTGGGCTTCCACTACCTATTCCTGGTCATGCACAATCTGTTCAGTTCTCCAAAGCAGCTTCCATGAACAGTACCAAGCTTATATTCAACAATGGCCCCCTCAATACGTTTCTATCACATCAACAATGAAGCTCACTGTAGGCGTTCTTCTCCTAACAAATGTCCTGTCCCCAGGTTTGCTTCCTCTATGTCTCCACTGCTTTTCAGCTGCTCAAGTCTTGTCTTTGTTCACTTGAGAGATGGTTTAATCTCCTGTCTTTGCCCTGGAATCAGGGATTCTTCCATCATGGAAGTATGACTTTTCAGATTTTAACATTGCCTGTCTCGTTACAACTTTTTCAGATCTCTACCCAACTGTTACCTCATCAGTCTATCTATCACTGCCTATACTTTGATATGTCTTTATTTTTTCTCAGATCAAATACCATTGCTTCATTTTGTATATATGATTATTTCTTCTTAGGCTATGTATCATTGGAGCATAGGCTTCTTGAGCACAAGACACTTGTTTGAATCTCTGCTGAACTCCAGTCTCAGAAACCATTTCTGATGTGGTGTGTTGCATATTCTTTAAACAGAGGAGTTAATGAGCAAATGACTTCATTGCCTCATTGTAAGGTGTGTGTGTGTGTGTACGTGTATGTGTGTGTATGTGTGTGTGTGTGTTTTCCATCACTGTGACAAAATACCAAAGATAAACCAGCTTAAAGGACGAAAGATGCCTTCTGGCTCCAGTTTTAGAGGCTTTTCTTTGTGTTTGACTCAGATGTTCCTTTGAATTACAATGAACTAGAATATCAATATCATGGTGATAGAAGTAATTAGCAGAAGATTTTGCTTATAGCAGAAGGGAAGAGAGAAAGGGCCTGGATTTCCCAACCCCACTCAATGACACTTGTATCCAATGACCTGCTTTCTCCATCAAGGTTCTACCTCCTAAGGTCTCTACTTCCTACCAGTGTCTCCATCATTTGGGCATCAAGCCTTCAGTATATAAGCTTTTGGGTGGATATTTAACATCCCAGTCATAATATAAGGCTACCCACTACCTGCATTTGCTAATACTTAGCTTGTTGGAGCTTCATTTAGCTGGTTGAATACTAGCCAAGTTCGTTTATATCTCCACAGAATGGGATAAAATGGGATCTTTGAAACGATAGCTGAGGCTGAGTGGGACAAAATTACTGAAACAAATATTAGCAGTAGAAATTGTTGTTTTTTTTTAATCATATTAACCAAAAATATGCGTTTGTATTTTCTCAACCTATCATATCATTTAACTGGTTGAACACGTTCTTCTGCTCTACCCTTTCTTAGGACATCCAGTGGGTTCAAAGTCCCAGGGACACAGCAGTGATATGGCAAAAAAGCTTATGATCCAATATGGAGGGAGAATTGTTTCCCCTTCTGATCACAAGAAGACGGTAGCTGCAGTGTCTGGATGACCAAGATCGGTCAGATTAGTTCAAGATCTCATGAAAAGCTTCACTCTCAAAGGAAAACAAAATATATAAACTTATCAGCTCAATCTACAGACCTACAGAGAGTTGAGAATGAACATTGGCCCTTGCTCTCTAAATGGCATGGGGTTTAACCTTATTGAAGGAACTTGAGTTACAAAATTGGGTAATAAAGATCCTTTTGCCACTTTTGTCTTTTAAAGGTGCACCATGTAATCACTGGGATTGTTAAGCCTTTTAACAAGGTAAAAGATATTAAAATAATTTGTCTTGGCTTTTGTACTTTCTCAGAGTTGTAAACATCACAGAACAGAGCCTTCCAGTCTTTTATCGGGTCGGGCTGCCCGGATGAATGCATTTGATAGAGGCAATGGAGTGTAACTAAATAAGATGCCTGCAGAATCTGGCCTCTCTTGTGCCTCATGGTATTTGCCAGAATTGATCCTAGAGCTGACTCAGAGGCAGTCTCACCCACTGGGCATGTGGGCAGACTAATTAAGCAGCTGAAATCTTTGGAGTGTTGTCACCAGTCCTTTACCTCATGTGACCACAAAAGGATGAGAGCCCACCCGGAGGGAGGAAACCAGTGTCCTGAGCCTTAATGCCAAGACTCTCTTTGTTTCCTTCCTCTGATGGCGATGTCACTTCTTGGGGTCTCTGAGGATGCACTCCAGTGGATGGATTCCCTGGTGTCTGCTATGGTGCTGAACACTTGATAAGTTTAGGAATAAAGATGGATCCCATATGCTTTTCCTCTAACAGCGAAGTTAGAAGTCATGGATATAACTTTATCAAAGTTCCAGGATGAGATGTAGTCATCCACCCAGCCTAGGCTATCCTAGAATAGAGCAAGTTTGCACAGAAGCAGACCACCAATGCCAGTGTTTGGGCAGAATCCTGCTCTCTGTGGACTGGCTGGCTTCTGAAAGCCATGAAATGAGAACATTCTCATATAATTTTTGAAAATTCACTAGTAAGCCAATCATCTAAGAGGATAATACTTTTCAACCAAGTACAGTCTACATAATGACACCTGTTTCTATCCTTCAGATTAGATTGCATAGGCAGCCTCCTCTTGCTGAAAAACCAATTTCTCTCAGTCCTATCTGCTCTATGTGTCCACCCTTTCTGTTGTGCAGCCTCCAACTTCATAATGCAGACAGCAATACTCTATCTTTACCCTACTGTGTTAAACATTGGTGCCCAGGTATCAAAGGCAAATAGAGGGATGCATAGCAGGAAGGTGGCTCTTAGCTCCTCTCTCTGCTGTGTTTCCCAAGGCTTCTGCCATGCCATGGATTGATATTACCTCCCATTTGCAGCAAGGTACCTGTCTTCTAAGGTGTATCCTGGAATTCTCTCGTCCACACTGTAATTCACACTGCATGCTATCACTGGGCTAATGTTCTGAAAACACCACTCTTACAGAGTCACTCAAACTCCTCGAGCCTCCATTTCCTCATTGAAAAATGGATATGTTTGTTTTCCCTGCTTGCCTACCTGATATTGTTGTGGAAAGCACCAGAAAAGACCGTGGTAGAAAGTGCTTTGCAGAGAGAGTCATGCTGTGCATATGGAGCTAGACCTGTCCATCCTGGAGATGTGGGCTTCCCATCGCCTACTGCCTACCACAGCAAGTGCACACAATTGAGCTTGGTGTTCAAGGCTCCCATGAGCAAGCATAACCTTGGTTGTCTTTCCCTTCCCGACCTGTACTTTTGTGAAGTACACCTGTACCTTCCCAGACTGTTGCTCATCTCCGAGATCTTTACATCTGAGGTGTTGTAGGCTCTGTAGCTAGAAGTGGTTCAGTGTGGCTGCACATTTAAAAACCTCAGAACAGTCTGAAAGAACTCCATCCACCTTTGATTGAGTTACTTTGGGATGAAGTCAGGAAGGCTGTACTCAGTTACGTATTCCAATGACTCTAATGGATGCCTAGGGTGAAGAGTGCCTAGTTTAGGCCTTCCATTTAGCATGAGTTGTTTTGTTTCCTTGAGGCCCTTCTTCATCTCTTTTGTTCCATAATGCTTTCTGTCTGTTCAGGACACAGCTAGATTTCGTACATGGGACTTATCAAATCTGCACGAGCACACGTCAGTCTGTTCACCTCCCCCCCATCCCTCATTCTTTTGTCCAAGTCTGAAGTCAGCATTAGTTATTTCTGTGGGTTGGGCCACCATGAGCCTCCTTTGTGCTTACCAATGGGAACTCAAAGCTACCGTGTTTGCTTGGCAGAGCAGCAAGGGATTCCTTCCATCAGGAAGCTCCTTTGGGTAGCCTTTCATAGGTCCGTTTGGTGGAGTCAAAGTTCAGAAACAACAGAAGTAAAATTTTAGAACTAGTCACCTAGAATGATAGTAGGAGGTAGAATGGTGTATTTTCACAGACAGCCAAGTTAAAACCATGGTTTTGTTAGATTCGTGTATTTAAGGCCAGATACTCAAGAAAAAGAGTCTCTTAGTGATGACAGCAGTTTGTTGGACTGCTATTCTCTGACCTTTCCTGATGCACTAAACCCACTGTTCCTGCGTGCCACAGGAAGCTTATATGGTTTTTGTTCCCAAATCCTGTGGACTGGAGGGTTTCAGTTGTGGGAGGGAGCTATGAGCTCTTGGACCTCAAGAGTGGAATTATTGTTATCAGATGTGTTTACAGTTACTCTTAGATACTGCTCACATACTACACAGAAGTGGTTTCTCTACCCATTCCCTCTGCTCTTTCGTGTTTGGAGGCTGCTCTTACTGTGGCCACTTAATCTCATCTACTCAGCTGCAGTAGGTGGCTTGCAATATTCATAGAATGTGCCTGTTCATTTCTGTTATTCTTAACATGGTTTAAAAATATATTTGATTTTGTGTGTGTGGCTTCCCACTTCATGTATGTGTTACAGTGTACATGTGTGTGGAGGTCAGAGGACAATTTGTGGAAATCTGTTCTCTCCTTCCAGGGACCAAACTCAGGTGATCAGGGTGGGGGCCAAGCACCTTTTCTAGCTGAGCCATTGTGCTTTCCCAGTGTGCTATTTATATAGGCTATGCTTATACCTAATGTACATCTTTCTTGCTGGAGACTGAACCTAGGGTTCCATACACATTTGGCAAGCATCCTACCACTGGGGCACACTCCAGCCCCTCTGTTGTTCTTTTGTATGAATTATAAGCATTATATACTGTGCCATCTATTTTCCATTGTATTTCTGAATATCTGTAGCATTTAGCTTCTTCCCAGAGCACACGTGATCTTTCAGGGCTTCGCTTAGTAATTTTGCTTCAGGCCATCTACTTTTTTGGGCCCTTTTCTTAAGAAGTCTTACTCTAGTAAATGGAGAAAAACAACATTAAAACAAAATAAAATACCACCTTGATTATACTGTGCTGTGGCTGCTGAAAATTTATCTTCTCGTGGATACAAAACCCCTAGGCTGTCCACTGTACTTCATATCCGAACTTCCCTATCATTCTTTAACTCTCTCTCCTAATCAGTCAGTTGGCATGAACTCAATAGAAAACTTGACCTGACAGCCTCACTGTTAACAGTGACCAAGGCATACTTGAATGCCAGCAGTATCTGCTACTAAGGCCTTTTTTTGTTGGAGCCTGGACTACTCGATATCTGTGTAATACATGATTTTTAAGGACTTAAAATCAAGATTCAAGAGTAAAGATGCACCTTGGTTTGTAGTGACTACAGACCATGGTGTCTGTCCTAGGTAGTTGGGTGGAGCGGGTCATTCAGATGCACATTTGCTGGTGTTGTGAAGATATCCTGACTGTGGACTCCCAGTCTTTGTGTCTTGAAGATTTGGCTCTACTATGACAGTGGCATCGATACTCTTCATTTGCCCTGACATTACGCATGTGTGCGTCTGTGTGTGGTCTGCAGTAATTACAGTATATGCCACCTGCCGCATCCTAGAAGCATGAGGGGGTGGCAGGAGAGCATTTGTGCATTTGTGAGAGGCTTTTCAAAATTCATTTATTTCAATAATTTCTCCTCCCTCTCTCAGGGTCAGTTGGCACATCTGCCGTGACTACACCCCTCGCTTCCTGGCACTGGTATCAGTGAAGACACCTGGTTTCTTCCTGCTCTGCGCAGAGGGAGAGGCATGAGGGTCTGTGGGCTCAGCGTTGAGCATCTGAATCTCACAGAGACATTTCAGAAAGTGTGCTGGGAAGACATATGCTGCGAGTTATTTTCCCAGAGTCGGGAACACAGCCAAAAGGACTTTATTTCATTCATTCCTTTGTTCGATATGATTTAGGTTACAAGTGTATGTTTTTCCTTGTGTAAAGAGTGATGAGGGTAAGGAAGGCAGAGAGCCTTAAGGCATGTCTTTCCTCAAATATGAGAACACACACACATGCATGCATAACACATGTTCACACACACATATACATGCTCACACACACATACACATGCTCACATACACATGCTCACACACACATACACATGGACACACACATACACATGTGCACACAAACACACATACACATGCACACACACACACACATACACACGTATACAAACACACGCAGCCACACACACATCGAAGATGCTCATTAAGCTGGGTGACGGTGACTATCAGTCTGAAGAGCTGGCCTCCTGGATCCTGCCATGGTTGTGTCGTCAGCCCTATATTCATTCACAGGCTGTGCCTAACTGGTTGAGCTGTGAATAAAATTCTGGAAATAGAAGAGAAAAAAGGAATATTCACACTTATATTGAAAACCAGAACTTGAGTATGAAGAAATACAGGTCTGTTTTGAATCAGTGTTGTGGGAGTCAGTTGTATCCCTGGAAAATTCCTTTTGAATGTAGCCTACAGTGTTTGGGGCTCTGGCTCCAGCAGGGAGGTTTTTGATAGAAATACACAGTCTTTGCTGAAATATAAGCAGCAGTTTCAGGCTGCTGAGTGGTCAGCTATAAATGGGACACCCATATCAATGCCTGCAAAGCCTGGGGACATTGGAGGAAAAAAATGGAAGAAATAAAGGACACAGAGGAAGAAGTGGAACATCAGGGAACTCTGTCTTCCAGAGGTCTGGATGCATCCAGCTGGAGCTCAGCTGTCCCAGGAAAACTAGCAAAGGAACTTTGCTCAGCAGCCTGCCTCACTGGCCCTCATGTCCCACAGAAGGCAGGAGGTTACTGGGGAAGTGGGACGGGGAGCATCAGTCTCTTGGACTGCTATAGTAGCCTAGCCTGATGTTGAGCTTGTTGCCCTCTTGCCTTTGCCTCTTGAAATTACAGGCTCATTTTTCTATGTCCAGCAACAAGCAGTATATTCCTATACCACAAGGTCAGGTTAAGTTTTTTATTTGCATAACGTTTATGTTGTGGTACTTGGGGACCAAACCCAGGGCGTTCTGCATGCTAGACCAGCATGCTTTAGCAGTCACTTGCATCCAAACTGGGATGTCTTTTGTGGATCTCTGTCTTCTAGAAAAGTGCAAGCTAGTTGATAGCAGAGATCCTGGAACCAAATGTAAATGTGAGATCAGCTTGGTGGCCTGTGGAAGGATGACATCAAGTATTTTGGAAAAGGGGGAGCAGGCATCCCTACTTTAGCTATGAAGTGGATTTCCAAGGGATCTTCACTTTATTACCCTTTATCAATGCATACAATCTGATTGTCTCTATCTTTGGGTAGTTACTCCTATTTAATGAACTTAATTGCCAAGATTGCTGTGGGTTTGCTGCATTTTAAACAATTCAGTTAAAGATTGCAAAGGGATTGACAATAAAATGTTTATCAGGTGAAAATTATCTTCACAGACTGACACACCCACTTTCTGTCTTATAAAGACTGAATTTGAAGGCCCAGGAAATAGCTGGGAGGGTATTGATTTTTTTTCTCCCACTTGTCTATAGAAAGAAAATTATAGAAACAATAACAATCATACGTGTGCAGTTTTGAACACCTACACTGTGTTAAACACTCTAATTTTACATCAAATTGAGCAAAGATGGAAGAATCAGTAATTCTGCTCCCAAGAACTCTGATTGCACACACCTACAAGACCACTCCTAGAGCTCAGCGATGCCCATATTGACAAGTTACAAGGAATTCTGGGTCTATTCCTCCTTGGCCCTCCCTGTTCTGTAAGGATTCTCTCATTAGCATTCAGAGCTGCAGATGACCCAGAAAGTAAACCAGAGAGCCTTGTGTCCAGCTCATGGGCAGAACTGTCACAGACCCTTAAAGCCCAGGAAGCTGTAGCTGATATGCTAATAGCAGAGAGATGTCCATAACAGCCCTAACAAGGAAGACTTTGAGACTTGCCTCTGTACCTCGGCAGTGGCAATGAGCTGATTCTGAGTGTGCGTCAAAGCACGTGCTTCCTTTTTAATTTACACTTCCTATTACTTGGACCTGCTGACCTTTCTCCAGATAACATCTGTATTTGTTAGGGCAAACTTAAAAAAAAAAGGTGACCTTCTCATTCATTCATTCATTCATTCATTCATTCATGTTTTAGAGTGGAGCACTTTCCCGCATGGATCCGCAAATCTTTGTGTCACTAAGTCCTACTGCCATTGTTATGGAGCCCCTTGATGAATAGAGAGGTCCTAAGTGGGTATTTAGTGACTAGTGACAGTGACACGGGAAGGAAGGACTCATATGGGTCTTGCACATGGAGGATTCTTTCTTATTCTGTATAAATTTCGGAGGTATCAATGGATATTATGTTAGGTAGAGTGTCTTGACAGTTAACAGAGTCTAGATCTTAATTAAACTACATATACCAGGGGTGTCTGGTATATGATTGACTTTTCCAGGAAAGCCATCCACTGCATAAACTTGAGAGAAGAATGGGTAGGAGTTTGTTGAGGGATTGACAAAGAATTTCTCACATTGTTCATGCAAAATCATGATCCCCCATGGTGATGCCACTCTTGGCATTGGAGCTGTCCCATACTTATTGATAATGATGTGTACTCCTCGTCACCCACTCCTCTGGGGACTTATGTAAATATGCAAAGTGCCTGGCCACTTCATCATGGCTTTTAGGTTGGTCATCCTCAGAAGGATTGACAGAGTGAAACATATGTTCTATTGTGTACTCTTTTCCACGTATTTCTGCACCATGTTGTGTTTAGGGCATTATGCTAGTGTTTAGTTTTGCACATGTTTGATCAGTGCTGCTTTAAGTTTCTAAGAAAACTGTTGCAGTGTTGAATGGGGTAAGGTAATTATTTTGCTCAGAACTTTACCAAGAGTAGTTTTCCAGTTTGAAAAGTCAGTCCCCTGATGGAATCAAGCAGTGTTCCAAGCAATCCGAGTCAGCAATCGAAGCATGCATGGCAAGGATGAGCCTGTTGAGGTATTCAATTTATGTTTACCTATACACAGGTGGGAGTATCTGATGATCTGATTGTCTTCTAGCATAGTTAGTCATACCTGTCTACAAATTCAGAGCTGTTGTATTATAAATTATTTCAACTGATCTCTCCTTTAGCTCACAACTAAGGTACGGCATTTCTATTTTGTAAAATTATATGGGCAGGCAATATTATCCATGGCTTTCACCAGGGATTAGCAAGGGGACTTTAGGAACAGCTGTTTGAAGGAAGACACTGGCTTGGGTGAGGCTCAGATGAGTGACTGTGTGAGAGCTTCATGTAGCCAATCTGTGATGTGTGGAAAGCGTAAGTCTTTAAGTTTCGAGCTTTCATGTGAGTGAGCACTCACCTTTCTGATTCACATTCTTTCCCTGGGCAGCCACATGATTGGCTCAAGCCCAGATTGCTAATTACCCATCAGTGATTTGTCAATTGAGTTGATTCTGCTTTCTCCTACATGTCTTCTTTTTCCCACCCAAAGGTTCAGTATCCTGTTGTATTCTTTTCTCCAAGCACACTACCATATTACCTTAGCATTCCCTCTTTTTCTCTTTCTTTCTGTATATAGTCATCCTTCCAGAAATCTCACTAAATGACCAAATCTGTGTATCCTCCAGTATGGTAAATACATGGCATGATATTTGCATCCTCCTACTTGCTTTAAATTATCTCTAAATTATATTACCTAGTAATATCTATGTCTATATGCTTATATAACCTAATGCAATATAAATACTGTGAGACAGTATTATGCCATTATAATCTACTGTTGGATGATAGGGTCAGAAAAAGACCAAATCTTCAGTACAGATACTTCATTACTATATATTTTTTGATCCAAAGTTGGTAGAAGAAACCATGAAAATGGAACTCTGCATACCAGTGGGCAACTGTACATATGTAAATACACATACACATACATGCAGGCATGCACATATATATCTCATTTTTCCTAATTTGTTGAAGTTTGCAATGGTACCCATTGCATTGACTATGAAACCATCAATACACACAAGTTGCAGATCTGCTTGCCCCTGTGATGCCCTTTATAGCTGCAGGAGCCTATTCAGTGTCAGCCACTGCACCTGCAAGTGTAATTCTCTTCACTGTGTGGTGCTTTTCATTGTGTCATGGCTTTGATGACTTGGAACACAGGTCTGTTATACAGAAGACTACCCCACAGTTTGGGCATTGGAACATTTACTCATGAATAGGTTCATAAGATTATCCCATAGTTTGAAGTTTGGGAGATTTCTTCATCAATAGGTTCAGCTTCTGCATTTCTGACTAGAACTTTGTGAAGCAGAATCAGTGTTCTTCTTGGTGCCATATTTTACAAGGTACTTGACATCCGGGTTCTCTTCTGTGTATCTGTATATTTCGTTATGGACTCATGGATTCAATAGGAGGTAACTATTCATTAAAATAATTTATTTTAGTGCTTAAGCTTTTGCCAGTTTAGATCTCGAGACTCATGTCTATTAGATACTGCGTCATTGGACATTTTCTCTTTAATTCCAACAAAAGATAGTCTTACACATTCTTTACCTCACTCTGGAATGAACCATCTTCCCAGGAAATCTTGACTCTTTTTAGAAGCTAAGACCTGGTGCTGAACCTGCTCATTACTCCTGGCTTAATTTGTTTCTAAGACTTCTCAGCAGACAGAACTACACCTCTGGATCTCTCCCTACCTATAACTACAAGTACGTAAAGCATATTCATCTATCTGATACAAACCCCCCAGTATACATCAATGTCTCTAAAAGCTATCCACCATCATGTGCTTATTTTAGTCTACCCCTTTCCACTCTTGACAGCAAGAAACTTGGTGTGCATCGTGTTACTTTACTTATTTTTCCAGTCACCTTGTAAGCAGATAATGGCCTAACCATCTGGCCACAGGGGCTGTTAATTCAGTGTCCCACTGATGCCGAGGGAGTCACCTCTCTTCCAGTCTTACCCTGAGAGGATGTGGGAAGGAAATAGTCTGGTTTTTATAAAATTCATTTCAGGGTAATGGTGAAGGTACTTTTATAGTGCATAGTAACTAAATGTGTATTTAGTAGTATATAGAATCACTTCTTATGTCCACCACATAACAATTTCCTATATATCATATCTCATATCTCATTTCAATTTGTTTTTATGTCTGAAGGGCAGCTCTAGCCTTCACTTCCTCTATAATAATGTGCACTATACAGTAGTTGGCACTGTGTATCGTTCTCTTCTGCTCTGGTATCTGGGTTCATTGTGGCAAGTTTGCTTTTGGTCTGCATTGGATAGTCTTAAAGATGAAGCTTTAAGATCACGCTAATAGAACTCTTAAAACAGATCTCTCATCGATCTTCTGCTGCCGCCTCTACTCGCCATGGCCCCTGACTGCTCCTGTGCCTCAGATCCTGCTGCTGCATCTGCTCCTGCAAATGCAAACAACACAGATGCACCTCCTGCAAGAAAAGCTGCTGCTCCTGCTGCCCCGTGGGCTGTGCCAAGTGCTGCCAGGGCTGCATCTGCAAAGAGGCTTTGGACAAGTGCAGCTGCTATGCCTGGAGTGGGGGCGTTTCCACAGCTGTGTAAATAGTATATGTAGGAACCTAGCCTTTTTTGTACAACTCTGACCCATTCTTCACACCGTTTTCTTTTTCCTTTCCTTTCCTTTCCTTTCCTTTCCTTTCCTTTCCTTTCCTTTCCTTTCCTTTCCTTTCCTTTCCTTTCCTTCCCTTCCCTTCCCTTCCCTTCCCTTCCCTTCCCTTCCCTTCTTCCCTTCCCTTTCCTTCCCTTTCCTTCCTTCCTTCCTTCCCTTTTTTTTTTTTTTTTTTTTTTTTTTTTTTTTTTTTTTTTTTTTTTTGGTTTTTCGAGACAGGGTTTCTCTGTGTATCCCTGGCTGTCCTGGAACTCACTTTGTAGACCAGACTGGTCTCGAACTCAGAAATCCACCTGCCTCTGCCTGCCAAGTGCTGGAATTAAAGGCGTGTGTCACCACCGCCCGGCTCCACACCGTTTTCTATACAGCATGTAATTGACAATAAAAGCTGTTGACTTGATAAAAAAATAAAAAGCTAGTTTTAAAATTTTCCTTCAATGTTCAAAATTATGCTATCATTAGCAATAGACTTATTTTGACCTTTTCCATCTGCTAAGTGGGGATATTTTATTAGCCAGATTTCCTTTCTCTGATTCAAAAAACCTGGCCTCTGAATGGCAGTTCTGTAGTATTCCCTCTGTTCTCTTCTGGAACACTCCCTCAAGCTGTACTGTAACTTTCAGTATATCCCTTTGCCTGTCCTGAGTAGCTATTTATTCTGTATTTATTTTCCTTTCCTTTCCCCAACTCAGCACAGCCTCTCCTCATTAGGTTGCTTCCACCTCTCTGGTCAGGCCAGAGTTGATCCCATTATTGGTTTGAAGAGATTGTATATGTTGATTATTATAGTTAGTGTTTGTGAGATTCGTCACTGGCTCACTCTTGTGTTTCTCTCTGAGCTTTTGGATGTAGGTTTCTGCTCCTCTAAATAAGGCTCTCCTTTCACTCATTCACATAAGCAGCTGCTCCCTCGCTTCTCTAAAGCAGCGCATGGCTGGGTTTGGGGTTTATTTACGCACCTATTTTGTTTTTCATTTCATGTTTACTGTTGTATTTTTTAAAAATAGTTTGGAACTTTGACTCCTGGCCTCATTTTCAGGGGCATTTTCTTGTTACTTTGTATTCCATCTCTGATTTCTCTTGTTCACTACCTTGGTGGTTATGTTGAGGAGATACCATAATGGCTGTTTTAGTCACCTGCTCAACTGTAAAACCATAGAAATGACGGGAGTGTGTTGAAGAGCCGGGAGAAGCCTTTGCTGGTTCCTCGCCTCTGGAATTGTAGTTCTGTGCCCGTCAGCTCCATGACCCGTCCTGTCCTAGTTCCTAGCTTCTGAAGAACACCGAGGCAGCCCCCTTTCCTTCCATTTTCTCAAATAATGTGTATCTATGAGTATACCAGTCACTTTTCTCATTGCTAAGACAAAATTACTGCAAAGAAACTGATTTAAGGGAGGAAGGATTTATTTTATTTCAGTTTTTTAGTGGAGGAAGGAATAGCTTCTGTCTATAGAAGAGAGGGAAAGAGAAAAGGTTTAAGGGGAAGCATGGAAGTAGGGCAAGGCTATAGGTCTCAAAGCCTATACCTCCAGTTCCCTAATTTTGGTGGCTGTAGTCCCACATCCCTAAGATTCCATAGGGTCACCAAACAGCAACCCCAGCTGGGGCCTATCTGCTTAACCATGTGAGACTTGGAGGACTTCGCACATTCAAACCTAACAACGGAGAACAGTTTGAGGAGCTGCACCGCTTAGCTCTAAGCACTGAGCCTACTTAGTTGCAAGGAGAATTGAACTGCAGATACTCACTGCCTTGGTCTGACCCTGGGACTTATCAGTCTACCGTCAGGGCAGCTTATAGTTTGGAGTTGCTGCTCTAGTTCTGATTCCTTAAACCATCTGCTGTTTTGTTTTGTTTTATTGTTTCTGAGCCTGGCTGTATTTTTGCTTTGTTTTGTTTTGAATATATCACTACATGTTTTGAGCCAGGGTGACAATGTCAAAGTGTAAACTCACAGAGCTGTTTTGATAGAAAGTTTCCCAATTCCATTAGGCACAAGTAACATTGTGGTAGAAAAGAATGAGGATTTTAACTCATGTGGGCTGCCAGCATGGTCTCAGAGCTCTGGGAGAATTTACCTCCATCCTTCACTGAATCATAGACTCTCCAAAGATACCACTAACACTGGGACTTGTTTATCTCTCTCTGTCTAGGAGCTATTTCATGGCAAGTTTATGTATATGGATACCTATCAGTGTGGCTCACAGTGAAAAACGTTCTCTGGTGTGTTTTCTCATCTTGGTAGGAATGAGAGACACAGTCAGCAGCCATCTTGCTTTGGGAAAGAAAGGCAGGGAGGCAGCATCATCCCTTCCCAAAGAGCAAGCACTTTAGTAACTCCTGTGAGGCTGATCAGACCTTTAACAACCCACAGAATGGTGTTCAGGGTTATCTTTTTGGATTCTAAGATGCTCGCTGACCTCTATATAGAGGTAAAACCTTTTCTTACTTTCAAGACTACATGTATCTCCTTGTAACTGCCATCCTGATGACCCAAATGGTTCTCTGTCATATAGCTCATCTGATGTGGGAAGATACTGTTTTAAATGCTAGGGTTTTCTTCTTTGCCTAATTTCTCCTCTTTCCTTTGGAGCTGAACTGTACCTCAGCCACTTCATTATTCTTGGTACCATCTCTCAGTGTGTGCTATTTGGTTTTCATTTCTTATTTCTTGGTGGGGGGACATTCACTGTTTATGTAAACAAACATATAATTTTATGCTATCTTGCTTCTAGCTCTCCTTAGGTGGAGAAGGATTCAATCTGTTCTATCACAGGCTTAAAGGCCTAACTAGATCGAGTTGCTGTCCTTGCTTCTAACATGGGTCATTCAGCCCATTCTTCTCCAGATACTTGTTCAGAACCCTGAGTTTTCAGTCTGGCCTGGTAAATGTTCACTGCAATTCTGTAGTTCTTCCCTTGTTATCCCTGCTGTCTGGGAAAAGCTACTCACAGGCTGGTCCATAGACCGGGTAATGGTGTATTGATTGCTGAGCAGGTGGTAAGAGTACGGTTTGATTTTTATATATAATTCTATTTTTTTTTTGCCCTTTGGCTGGTTGCTGAAAGCTGTTTTATGTTATAATTTCATCTACAGGATAATAATTTTGATTTCAGTGCTTGCCAGTTGTTTTGACTTTTTTCCTTTTCTCTTTTCACAAACTGATACAATGCTCTGAGACTAAATGAGGATTACGAAAAAGAAAACGTGTTGTGTGGTTTGTTAAACTGAATATTCTGAAATAATATCTTCTTACGTGGAGGACTCAAGTGAGCCTGCATGAGTTGGTTTGTGCTGAATGTCTCAGGGATGTGTTTTCCAATGAGTATTTCATGAACTTTCATCACTTTATGAGATACTTATGAGTATTGGTCTCCACCCTTGTGAGAGTTAGATGTCACATGTCCTGTATCATCATTAGAAAGAATTTTTCACTTGGTCATATGGAAAACATGGAGACCGCTAGAAGTAAACCTTTCTTATGTAACATTTACCATGCTTATTCAGGGTAGAGCTCCTTAATTAAAAGATGGCCATATCCATCCATGATCTGAAAAAAAGAACCTTCCATTTGGCTTGCTACACTCTTGGAGATGCCCTTCTAAGCTGTGCAGCACACCCATAGATGCTATGAAGTGTATGTGCATTCGCAAGTATGCTGCGTGCTTGACTCATGGACTGTGCTCCAGAAGACTAAGATGCACTTGTTTGTTTCTGTTGGGCAATTAATTTGAATATTCATCCAATAAGAGACACCCACAACCACATAGCTATGTGGAATATATCATCAGACTGTTTGTATCAGGAAGTAGGAAAGAGCATAGGGGAAAGATGTTGTCAAAATTCGGTGGACAAGCTGGGCATGGTGATAGGAAGGTATAACTTCAGTATGGGTAGGAGGCAAAGACCAGTGACTCCTGGGGGCTTGCCAGCCAGTCATTCTAGCCTAAATGATACAGACTTAATGAGAGATCTTTCCTGAAGAACCAAAAGAGAATTGGGGAATTGAGGAAGACATCCTGACATCATTAACCTCTAGCTTCCACAGTATCTGCATGGATGTGAACATCCTCTCTGTCTCTCTGTCTGTCTCTATCTCTGTTTCTCTCTGTCTCTCTCTGTGTCTCTGTCTCTCTCCCTCTGTCTCTTTCTCACATACACACATAGTCACTTTTTTAAAGTAAGCATTTATGAAAATGACTGCCATGGACAGCTAGGAAGTTTGTTTGCTAGAGATAGGTAATTCAGAATAGATACACATAACAATAATGAAGAGATAATGTGTTTGGGAAATGGGGCATGAGAGGGAGGAGTTGGAGGAGGGAGAAGGAGGAGTGATGTAGATGCAGTGTCTGTGTATGAAGTTCTCAAGACAATAAAATGGTTGTTTTAGAGACGGGAGGAGGGAGGAATTGGTGCATCAGGGTGGGGAGAATGCAAAGGTGTTTCCTGTCTTGACTGATGCACAAGGAGAGGGGGAAAGAGTGCTGCTGTGGAGGGATGGGTATGGAGGGTAACTATTGATGATACCCCATCCCTCCTCACAACAGAAACTAAATAGTTATGACTTATTTTAGGAAGATTCCTTAAGATCTCCAAGGGAAGCATGCTAAGATGCATACAGTCTTCAGAGACAGAGGTCCCCATGTACTAGCATACCTATTTGAAGTCTCTTATATAGTGACTTCTCCTTTCTCCCGAAAACAACACCAGACTCATGAGTAAAGTTCTTAGCTGGAGGCTACCCAGTCACTAGGTAGTCATTAGGAGATAAAAACTATTGATCATTATTTGTCTGATGCTTGTTGGAAACAGCAGGCTTCCTGCTAATATCTTTATCCACTTCTAAGGCTGTCAGCCTATTGACTTTCCTTTTTTAAACCAGTTGATTGGAGTTGGAGGTGCAGAAGAAATTACCTGTAACCAAATGATGGGAAGGTTTGCTCATGACACATGTGCAGAAAAGCATGAGAAGCTTATGATGATCCTTCTCTCTCTTTAAGGGGCAGGAGGTGGAAGAAGCCTGTTAGCTTGGTTTATCTTATATTTTCCTTCTTTGAGAAAATTACAAACAATACAAATTATACAGAAAGTAAGGTTCAGTGCTCTATACATCACTAGTCATGTGGCATCCCTGACTTTGGCTAACTCACTTTGGTAAGGAGTTAGTGAGTTTTGAGGCTATGGTGACAAAAGGGTGTGTGTGGTTCCCCACAAAGGCTCCTGAGCCTCTGGCATATGTGAAGCACAGAGCCAACTGCAGAAGCCTTGGCACAATAAACTCTGCAGTAATCAGCCAAAAGGATTTCTTATGCAAACAAATATTCAGAACCCTTCCTTCCTTCCTTCCTTCCTTCCTTCCTTCCTTCCTTCCTTCCTTCCTTCCTTCCTTCCTTCCTTCTCTCCCCTCTCTCTTTCTCTCTCTCTCTTTCTTTCTTTCTTTCTTTCTTTCTTTCTTTCTTTCTTTCTTTCTTTCTTTCTTTCTTTGTTTCTTTTTCTTTCTTGTTTTTTGAGACAGGGTTTCTTTGTATAGCCCTGGCTGTCCTGGAACTCACTTTGTAGACCAGGATGGCCTCAAACTCAGAAATCTGCCTGTCTCTGCCTCCTGAGTGCTGGGATTAAAGGCATGGGCCACCACACCCAGCTTATTCAGGACCATCCTTGAAGTTCTGCTGTTGCCAATACAGAGGTCCTTGGTATAGGCTCAGGCCAGAGGTACACAAGATACCCTGCTTCCTTTCTAAAACCAAATATTGTGCCATCACAGAGTAAAAAGTATCTACCTCACAAAGGTCATATACTCACTGGGGATGGAGCTCATTTGGTAGCATGTTTGCCTACCATACACAAATCTCTGGATTCAATCCCTAGCACCAATTACAACTATATGTGGTACATGCTTGTGATCCCAGCACTGGGGAGAAGGCAGAATGCTCAGAAAATTCAAGGCCATATAGTTACATAGGAAACTTGACACCAGCCTAGACTAGGCTACATGAAGCTTTAAAAAAATAGAAAAAGACATTTCTTCTGCTTTTAACCTATTTATATAGTTATACTAAAAGTATATTTCATATAGGAAGCCCATATTTGGTCTCATGTTTTTAAATCAGATCTTAGGATCTCTAATGTAAGAATACTTTGATTTGAAAGTGAGCATCATAAGTATTGAATAAAAAATGTGGCATCCTCTGCCCAGTTTCTCTTTGTGACATAAAATTATAGGTCATTAAAACTGTTAAGATAATTGATATTGGGGTTAGAGAGATGGCTCAGTGGTTAAGAGCACTGACTCTTCTTCCAGAGGTCCTGAGTTCAATTCCCAGAAACCACATGGTGGCTCACAACCATCTGTCATTACAGATCCAATGCCCTCTTCTGGTGTGTCTGAAGACATTGACAATGTGCTAACATATAAAAAATAAATCATCTAAGGAGATGATCATGTGATTTTTGTCTTTGAGTTTGTTTATATAGTGGATTACGTTGATGGATTTCCGTATATTAAACCACCCCTGCATCCCTGGGATGAAGCCTACTTGGTCATGATGGATGATCATTTTGATGTGTTCTTAGATTCGGTTTGCGAGGATTTTATTGATATTTTTGCATCAATATTCATAAGGGGTATTGGTCTAAAGTTCTCTTTCTTTGTTGGAACTTTGTGTGGTTTAGGTATCAGAGTAATTGTGGCTTCGTAGAACAAATTGGGTAGAGTACCTTCTGTTTCTATTTTGTGGAATAGTTTGAGGAGAGTTGGAATTAGGTCTTCTTTGAAGGTCTGATAGAACTTTGCACTAAACCCATCTGGTCCTGGACTTTTTTTGGTTGGGAGACTATTAATGACTGCTTCTATTTCTTTAGGGGAAATGGGACTGTTAAGATTGTTAATATGATCCTGATTTAACTTTGGTACCTGGTATCTGTCTAGGAAGTTGTCCATTTCATCCAGGTTTTCCAGTTTTGTTGAGTATCGCCTTTTGTAGTAGGATCTGATGATGTTTTGGATTTCCTCAGGATCAGTTGTTATGTCTCCTTTTTCATTTCTGATTTTGTTAATTGGGATACTGTCCCTGTGCCCTCTAGTGATTCTGGCTAAGGGTTTATCTATCTTGTTGATTTTCTCAAAGAACCAGCTCCTAGTTTGGTTGATTCTTTGAATAGTTCTTTTTGTTTCCACTTGGTTGATTTCAGCTCTGAGTTTGATTATTTCCTGCCTTCTACTCCTCTTGGGTGAATTTGCTTCCTTTCGTTCTAGGGTTTCTAGATGTTCTGTCAGACTGCTAGCATATGCTCTCTCTAGTTTCTTTTTGGAGGCACTCAGGGCTATGAGTTTTCCTCTTAGGACTGCTTTCATCGTGTCCCATAAGTTTGGATATGTTGTGGCTTCATTTTCATTAAACTCTAAAATGTCTTTAATTTCTTTCCTTATTTCTTCCTTGACCAAGCTATAATTGAGTAGAGTGTTGTTCAGTTTCCACGTGAATGTTGGCTTTCTATTATTTCAGCTGTTATTGAAGATCAGCCTTAGTCCGTGGTGATCTGTTAGGATGCATGGGATAATTTCAATACTTTTGTATCTGTTAAGACCTGTTTTGTGACCAATTATATGGTCAATTTTGGAGGAGGTACCATGAGGTGCTGAGAAGAAGATATATCCTTTTGTTTTAGGATAAAATGTTCTATAAATATCTGTTAAATCCATTTGTTTCCCATTCATGATAAAAGTCATGGAAATATCAGGGATTCAAGGCCCATACCTAAACATAATAAAAGCAATATACAACAAACCAGTAGCCAACATCAAAGTAAATGGAGAGAAGCTGGAATCAATCCCACTAAAATCAAGGACTAGAGAAGGCTGCCCACTTTTTCCCTACCTATTCAATATAGTAATTGAAGTCCTAGCCAGAGCAATTCAAGAAGAAAGGAGATCAAGGGGATACAAATTGGAAAGGAAGAAGTCAGAATATAAATATTTGCAGATGATATGATAGCACATATAAGTGACCCTAAAGATTCAGAGAACTCCTAAACCTGATAAACAGCTTCAGTGCAGTAGCTGGATATAAAATTAACTCCAACAAATCAATGGCCTTTCTCTACACAAAAGATAAACAGGATGAGAAAGAAATTATGGAAACAACACCCTTCACAATAGTCACAGATAATATAAAATACCTTGGTGTGACTTTAAGGAAGGAAGTGAAAGATCTGTATGACAAGAATTTCAAGTCTCTGAAGAAAGAAATTGAAGAAGATCTCAGAAGATGGAAAGATCTCCCATGCTCATGGATTGGCAGGATTAATATAGTCAAAATGGCTCTCTTGCCGAAAGCAATCTACAGATTCAATGCAATCCCCATCAAAATTCCAACTCAATTCTTCCCTGAGATAGAAAGGGCAATTTGCAAATTCATCTGGAATAATAAAAAACCTAGGATAGCAAAAATTATCCTCAACAATAAAAGAACCTCTGGTGGAATCACCATGCCTGACCTCAAGCTGTACTACAGAGCAATTTTGATAAAAACTGCATGTTACTGGTATAACAACAGACAGGTAGACCAATGGAATAAAATTGAAGACCCAGAAATGAACCCACAGACCTTTGATCACCTTATGTTTGACATATCCAGTGGAAAAAAAGACAGCATTTTCAATAAATGGTGCTGGCACAACTGGCAGTCAACATGTAGAAGAATGCGAATTGATCCATTCCTTTCTCCTTGTACAAAGCTCAAGTCTAAGTGGATCAAAGACCTCCACATTAAACCAGAGACATTGAAATTCATAGGAGAGAAAGTGGGGAAAACCCTTGAAGATATGGGCACAGGGGTAAAATTCCTAAACAGAACACCAATGGCCTGTGCTGTAAGATCACAAATCGACAAATGGGAACTTATGAAATTGCCAAGCTTCTGTAAAGCAAAAGATACTGTCAATAAGACAAAAAGGCCACCAACAGATTGCGAAAGAATTTTTACCAATCCTAAATCTGATAGGAGGCTAATATCCAATATTTACAAAGAGCTCAAGAAGCTGAACTCCAGAAATTCAAGTAACCCCATTAAAAATGGGGTACAGAGCTAAACAAAGAAATCTCAACTGAAGAATGCCAAAGGGCTGAGAAGCACCTTAAAAAATATTCGAAATCCTTAATCATCAGAGAAATGCAAATCAAAACAACCCTGAGATTCCACCTCACACCAGTCAGAATGGCTAAGATCAAAAATTCATGTGACAGCAGATGCTGGCGTGGATGTGGAGAAAGAGGAACACTCCTTCATTGCTGGTGGGATTGTAAGCTGGTACAACCACTCTGGAAGTTAGTCTGGCAGTTTCTCAGAAAACTGGACATAGTACTACCGAAAAATCCAGCAGTACCTCTACTGGGCATATACCCAGAAGATATTCCAACTGGTAAAAAGGACACATGCTCTACTATGCTCATAGCAGCCTTATTTATAATAGCCAGAAGCTGGAAAGAACCCAGATGTCCCTCAACAGAGGAATGGATACAGAAAATGTGGTACATTTACACAATGGAGTACTACTCAGCTATTAAAAACAATGAATTTATGAAATTCTTGAGTAAATGGATGTATCTGGAGGATATCATCCTGAGTGAGGTAACCCAATCACAAAANTTGACAGTCCCTGACAAATACAGAAGTGGATGCTCACAATCATCTATAGGGCAGAACACAGGGTCCCCAATGTAGGAGCTAGAGAGAGTACCCAAGAGCTGTAGGGGTCTGCAACCCTATAGATGGAACAACAATATGAACTAATCAGAACCCCCAGAGCTCATGTCTCTAGCTGCATATGTATTAGAAGATGGCCTAGCTGGCCATTATTGGGGAAGAAAGGCCTTGGTCTAGCAATGTTTATATGCCCCAGTACAGGGGAATGCCAGGGCCAAGTAGTGGAGGTGGGTGGGTAGTGGAGCAGGGCTGGGGGAGGGTATGGGGGACTTATGGGATAACACTTGAAATGTAAATGAAGAAATTCTCTAATAATAAAAAATAAGGAAAAAAATAAAAAAATAAATCTTTTTAAAAAGATAATTGATATTTGTACAATTCATCAAATTTGTTCCAAATATCCAAGTTTTATTTGAGTTTATTTTTGCTTTTTAAATCAGTTTTGTTCAAATATAAAGTTTGTATCTGCTGCTATAATTAAGGTATAGAAGAGGTCTGAAGTCAACGCCCTTGGGTTTCCAATCCGATGTCCCATCTGCTCAAACCCCCTGGAATCATTAACCTGCTATCCTTTTATGATATTCAGTCTTTTGTCATTAAGCATGTTCTTATCTCTGGGTTTTGTAGAAATGTTATATATTAAATTGAGGTGGCTTTCCTCAATTTCTAAGTTTAGAGTTCTTTGTATTAAATAATGAAAGTGTATTAAATTTTATAATATCTCCTTTCTACATTATTTCATGTAATCATATAATATTTTTCTTTAACATGTTGGTTCCATGGCTTTAACTGATTTAAATTTTAATGTTGAGCCAGCCTGGTATTCCTGGAATAAATCCACTTGGCAATGGTACTTAGCTTTCTTCATGTATCATTGGATTTGTCTTAATGAATTTGTGTGTGTGTGTGTGCGTGTGCATGTGTATGTGTGTGTGTGTGTGTGTGTGTGTGTGTGTGTGTGTGTGTGTGTAAGTTCATGTGATATATTGCTTTCTTTTCTTTTGGCATTTTTTGGTATTGCCTTTTTTCTGATTTTATTAATCTCTACTTTTGATGTGTTCAGATCTCTTACAATTAATACAATAATTGATATTGGTTAGGTTTAAATTTACCATGTTATATTTGGTTTTGATTTGTTCCATCTATTTTTAGGTCTTCTTGTCTTTGTTATAATGTATTTTGGATTGAGTTATGTAAAATAACTTTATCTCCTTTTCTACTTATACCTATAATTCTTTGTTTAATTATTTTAGTAGTTTATTTAAATTTCATAGAACACATATTTAAATCATTACAACCTACTTTCAGATAAGATTAAGCCAGTACAGAAAACCACATTGTAACAGTAAATTTCAAGTCTTTCTATGCCTCCAACTCTGCCTGAATAACTTAGGGAACCTGCTAGGCTCTACCTACTCTCCCTGCCCTTGGGTCATGACTTAGAGACTCAAGTTGTATGTGGGGACATCATACAAGAAGTCTCTTCTCAATTGTTCCTCCTCTGTCAGACTTCATTGATGACTAATGCTTGCAACCATGCTTCACATATAGACCTTGGTTTGTTTTTTGTTTTCCCAGTTAGGAAGCTGTGATGATTAATTTGATTGTTAACCAGATTGGATTAAGAAATGCCTAGGACATTATTGAGGAATATGTTTGGTGCATTTGTAAGGGAAATTCTAGAGTTGCCTAATGAGAGGACAAAATCTGACCTGAATGTTGGTAGCACCATCCTGTGCATTGTAGCCCTAGGCTGAATATAAAGGAAGAAAGGAGAAAGCCAGCTGAGTACTAGGATTTTCATATTTTCGTTTTCTGATCTACCTAATGAGAGCAAGGAGCCTTGTTAGTCATTGTAGATAGAATAGCTCCCACCACTGTGCCCTCCTCTTCATCATGGACTGTGAGAGCAACACCTAATTCTTTCCTTAAGTTGCATTTGAT
Source organism: Mus minutoides (assembly GCA_902729485.2). Classification (NCBI taxonomy): domain Eukaryota; kingdom Metazoa; phylum Chordata; class Mammalia; order Rodentia; family Muridae; genus Mus; species Mus minutoides. Next base: position 1,939,533 of record LR755128.1, read on the forward strand.
CAGGTATTTGGTCAAAGCAGCAAGACAAAGGACTAATACAAAGGGTCAGGTTCCTTCTTACTCATGTTGCAAAGGCAGAATCTTACTTTGTTGCTTTGATATGAATATTGCAGACTTCATGCCAGGGTTAAAGACATAATTCTTTTTAGGAAGTCTCAGTTGCTGTCTAGATGGAATTAAAGCATCAAGGCTACGTGGCTTGGAACTTTACTCTTAGAAAGACTCATTTTATGCAATAGACCCTCATGGTGTGCTAGATATGTGCCTGATGATAGAGCCTGCACTCCAGAAAGAGGTTATTTGCATGAAAAGATGTTGTTAAATGTGTACATGACCTCCATTGCACTCCTATCTGTTTATGAATGAGGTGGAATACAGGACCGTGAAATCCCACACTTCACAGATAACAAATAAAGAATTCTACATCAAAGGCAAAGAAAATCAGAGAAAAGAAATGGCATTAAATGCTTCGAGAAACATGTAGTCTTGGTTTCTGGAGGGTCCCTGGCTTTAGGCAAGCATGGTAATCTTACCTTAATTTACATATCCTAGCAATTTCAAGTGTTAGGAGACTTACATGGGGCCATAAAATGCCCCAGTTCTCTCTCCAAGTGTATTAGACAACCACTTTCAACAATGATTGCCTATGGCACTTTTCCTCTTGCTCCCTCTACTATCTCTTGTGTAGTCCCCTATTCTACGTTCTGCCTGTCTTCTCACTAGAGAGCAGCATGCCACTGAAAGGTGTTCAGTGTATCCTGCCTCTCTGGCTGGAGGCAAAGCATTGCCTCCTCAAGTTTCTCTGAGTAGACTTTAAAGCCACAAAATTAACAATTCCCCTGTACTTTTTCTGTCCCCTTGTGGTCTTGGCCTCTGATAGATGGATGGTTTTATCATAACCTGACATCATTTGTCATGTCCTGGCACACTGACAATAGTTTTTCTGTTTCTAGAAGTCCAAGAGTTAGAATGTCAGGCAGGGAAAGTAAAAGATCCTGTCCTTCATACACAGTTCCTCCTGTAGAGAGCTGCAGGCCTCTGAAGGCTAGTTTGAGACCACTGAGCTACTGAAGTATGGAACATATCAACCATCCTGCAGAGTGACTGTGAAGGCTTTATTACTACTATGCTTGTTCTTAGGCAAATGAGCTGGATGCTTAGGACAGAGTGGGAACTGTCTGCTTCCACAAATCAGAGAACTACAGTCTTCTGATTTCTCCAGTCACATGCTGTCATAGGTGATTCTGATACCAGGAATAACTGTAATTAATGGGGGAAGGGGGATGATATAGGACTGATAACAATTATATTAATAATAATAGTTATATAAAGATTGCCATGATGTAGTCCTATATCTTGTGTATATATATATATATATATATATATATATATATATATATATATATAATATCCTTAATCCAAAAGGCCAAAGACCCTAATGTTCCAAAATCTAAAACTTTTTTGAAATTTACATCTAATTTTCTATGATGTGTCACAGGCAAAATACAGGCACAGTAAAAATATTGTTGAACATTACATTTAAGTGGTGCTTATCAGGTATGCATGAAACAAATAGATTTCACACTTAGACTTATATCCCATTCATAATGTAACCCATTCTGTATATCTAAATATGAAAAGATAAACACACACACACACACACACACACACACACACACACATTTCCATATTTCCTAGGTCAGGGACATGACTAGTTCCAAGCATTTCTAATTAGGGATGCTCAACCTGTTATAGTTAGGCTATATCTTTAAGGTAGATACTGCCTACCCCTATGTAGGATAAATAATTTTCTCTAGACTACTCAAGTAACAGGTAATGGACATGGGATTCATATCCTGTCATTCTCAAGTGAAGTCTGTAATCTTGACTTTATTGCCATATGGCCTGTGACTAAGCATGCAATATTCTTCTCTATAAAATCACAACAAAGAGTCAACTGGATCTTTAGGCAATCAAGAGATACTTCTAATATGGACTAAAGAAAAGAACTGTTGTTTTCTGCAGAGTACAATGAATATTCAGAAAATAATCTAGACTTGGCCCTGCTGGGGTTTCTGTAGGCTTCTTTACTTTTTCACAACTTGATATAGGCTTACCTCTGATTAATTCTGGTCAAAAAGATGTGGGCAGACATAATATAGGCTGAGTTCAATAAGGAATCATTTGATTACTCATATTTCTTTCTCCCCATTTAATAGCTAACTAGCTGATAGCCTTGAAGGACATCCTCAAGGTAATGAGATAAGCTCATTAAGAAAGCAGCCTGAATCCTTATATCACTACTTGGATAGGGTTACCTAACAGCCCACATAATATATAACAGTGATTTGAACTTACCTGTTCCTCCTAATTCCTTTGCTGAAGCCCAATCCACCAATGTGACTATATCTGAGACAATGTCTATAGAGAAATAATTAAGATTAAATATGGCCATAATCTTATAGTGTTAGTGTTCTTAGTAAAGGGGCATCACTGGGGTGGGGATGATGGGGATGATGGCTCAGGTGGTGAAGTGATTGCTGCTCCAATATAAGAACCTGAGTTTAATCTATAATACTCAGGTACCCACTGGGTATTATTTATTCACTTGTTGTTGAGACTAGTCCAATCCTGACAGCTTTCCCTGTCTTGGATTCAAAGAAGACACTGAGCATCTTTGAGTTACTCCAGTTGTGGCGAAACAGCCACTAGGAAAAAATTGCCTCATTTCATCTACAGACATAATACTGTCCAAAGAAAGGACATAATTACAGAGTAGGACAACTTGATTCTGCAGAGACAGAGTAGGCTAGTCCTTAATATTCCTATTTCTCTAAGTCTGTCAGATGTCAAAAGACAGATGCTCCAACGTGTTGAAGTAAGGGACTGTCCAAGTGATGAGCAGTCTCTATAAATTGGCTAAGTTTTGGAAGTTGTGTTAGGTTTCCTGTATATTTTCAATTAATATCGGTCATTCTTGGATTTCTGATGGGATTGAAAAACTACATAGTCTCCTAGCCAACCCAGGCTTTTTACTTTGAGAGGAACAGATTTGAGAGGATGGTTTTCATATGGCATTCAATCTACAGTCAAGACATAGCCAGGTGCAGAACTATAGTCTTTTAAGAAAGGATAGATGACAGAGGTTTTTATTTAATTAACAAAGATGATGGACTGGGTGTTAGGTCTCTTGTACTTTATAAATTACAAAATAGTAATAGTTATGTTCAGTTATATCTGAGATAAAAATAGTCTTTTAATTGGACAGAAAGGGGGAAATGTTGTGGATAGCCCTGGGGCTAATTATATTTGATGTTAATTCCATTCTCCTGTGAGTGGCTGCGAAGAGGGAATGAATCAGCACTCAGGTGATTTCCTGTAAACCTGCTTTCCACCTTAATTTGTAAAATAAAGGAGAGCTGATGATTGGGCAGATAAAAGGGAAGGTGGAGCTGAAGGTGGGGAGAGAGAAGGAGAATATGGAAGAGGGAAAGGACGCAGAGGAGGAGGAGGAGGAGGAAGAAGAAAAGCAGAGCAGAAGCACATGACCTGGAGAAACTGCAAGTTCTAAGGGGTCTCATTGATGTGGAAGATGGTAGTGTAGTGGTAGATCTGCCCATTCCAGGTATATAGCATGTATTCATATGAATTGAGTCGTGTTTTCATTGCCAGGGCTTATTTGGGATGGAGAGTTACCGCAACTCTGCTGCCTATGCCTAATATCTTAGTCATGAAGAGATGGAGACTGGAGAATCCCAGGGCCTCACTGACCAGCCAGTATAGTTCTAGGTTCAGTGAGAAAGCCTGTCTCATAAATAAGGTGAAAAGTCATTGAGGAAGTTGAGGAAGCCACCTGACACTGATGTTCACATATATCCATGCTTTGTGTGCAAACCATGACACACGCAGGAGGCACCAGAGTGCTCTTGTGCCCCCTTCTCCTGATACTTTGAGGAATGATAGAGACTAGCATCTATCCTCAAGCAAAGAAGAGAGGTCTCAATAAAACAAAATTCTAGTGTGCCTAGGTGTGGGATTTATATCCTCCAAACTATGAAAAGTAGACATAATTTGTAGTGTTCAGTTATCAAAATTCCAAGCTAAGTATGAATAAGTCATAAGTTTGTGCTGCTTTACTCCACTGATAACTCAGTTTTATTTATTCATTTATTTTTTTTAAATTTTTTTTCAACTTTTATTAGATATTTTCTTCATTTACATTTCAAGTGTTATCCAGAAAGTTCCCTATATCCTCCCCCCTCCCGGCCCTGCTCCCCTACCCACCCGCTCCCACCCCTTGGCCCCGGCGTTCCCCTGTATTGGGGCATATAAAGTCTGCATAACCAAGGGGCCTCTCTTCCCACTGATGGCCA